>JAWNLJ010000440.1:1322500-1922500 GCA_035042365.1 Drosophila dives
AACGGATGGAGACTGGTTTGGTTTAGTTCTTTGATAAAGAGATATGTCAGAGTTGCAATGAGTAATGTGGCGACAGGTGGCACAAAGAGGGGAGTGTGTTGGCAGGGGTGGTAAGGGGGGTAATGTGGTCTCACTTGTTGACAAAATGAGAAATATTCCAATGCACAACAAAATGCAACAAAAATGAAAGATAAAACGAATATGTAACGCGACATTAACATTGGGAATGCATGGAATGCACGGAATGCAGGACGCAGGACAGAGGACACAGGACTCAGGAGTCAGGACATGGAGCTGCTTCTGGGCGCTGAGCGTAAACCAAAATCACATTATGCCAGACGACGCTGCCGATGCGAATATGTGGAACAAACAAGGGCGCCACAGATGATGGGTTGCGCTGCCTAAGCTGCGGTACGCTGGTGGTGGTATGCTGGTGCGGGGAGTATGGTGGTGTGGTGGGTGGTGGGTGGTGGCATATGGGGGGGGTCAATGCAGTCATGGGTCTAAAAATCAAAAATTTGAATTTCGATCACGTCTTCAATTACGTCGAATCGACGTGCATATAAATCAACAGTAAAGAGAAGCCGACAGCCAGTGGGGAGCAGGCACAGGGGTGGAGCAGGCAAAGAAGGGACAAAAATCACAGGGGCCTAGTGGAAGGGATGCGGAGCAGTTAGACAGTCAGTCAAATGTGGTTTTGCTTATTGTTGTTGCTGTTGTTGTTGTTGTTGTTGCTGTTGTTGCTATTGGCAGCCAACGTTGAGTTTTGTAAATCAAGTAGAAATGCCACAGAGGAAAAAAATAAAACGAAAAAGCCAAATGAAAAAGGGGAGAGGGGCAAGTTAGATCTCCTATTTAGGGGTATGGGTGGGAGGGGGTATGTATGTGCCACAATTGAGCACAGATCTGAGTGGTTTGGGCTGGGCGGTTTTCGGGACGCACTCATGCAAAGTGCAGTTGACATGCGGAAATTGTAGGTGCGCTTCGAACTGAACTCAACTGAACTGAACTGAACTGAACTGAATTGACTGAATTGGAGTCTTCTTCAATGGGGCATGGCCACTTCTTGGGTAGGGGTTTGGGGTTTGGGGTTGGAGCTGGTGGCATGGTAAGCACTCGAGAACAAATCGTGCGAAAAGCGTAATACGCACGCACACCAACATCAACACACACACACTCAAGCAGAGAAGAGGCTGAGAAGTGTCTCCGAGTGCTGCTTGAAGATGTTGCACTCAAGTTTTGCGCATTTCGCGTCCAACTTTTTGTAGCAATCGGCACTCGCTAATTGCTCCAGCAATAGCAAGACTAAAACGAAGAAGGTGCACAAATATGGATTGTGTCATCAAGGTTATTGCAGCACAGTTGCCCCACCCAAGTTATCTATGAATCCCCATTTAATTCGATAGTTGTTGTTGTTTGACGGGACTTTGATTTGAGTTCAAGCAGCAGCTATATTTACATCTAAATCTAAGTCTACATCTATATCTATAACTACATCTATATCTATAGCTACATCCTCGTCAACGGTTGGCTCTTCAACTGCCACTGCTGTGCCTGCGGATGTGTGTGCGTGTGTGTGTGTGTGTGAGTGTGTGTCTTTCAATTGGAATTACGTCTGCCAGCTGCTTGAACTGCTGCTGCTGCTGCTGCTGCTGTTGCTACAACACACCAACACTCGCACACACACTCAAAGGGAGGAACAACAACAGCGTTGAATTTGCATTGCCCCCAAGTGAGAAACATGTGTCTCTCTCACTATATACATACCATGTGTGTGTGAGTGTACGTGTGTGTGTGTGTGTGTGTGTGCGCTGCAAGTAGATGTCAGTCATTGGCACAAGTGCGCTTTACATGGCCTCCGTCACTGTCAATATGTTTGCACATTTGGTATTAGGGCGACTCGCGACGGTTGGCACTTGAGGCAAGGGACTCAAGTCCCCAACTTGGGCGTCGCCTCACAGCCCTGAATAACTCGTAGGTCCCTGTTCGGGGATCGGACAGAAAGTCAATGCTTGCAGCTTGCCTGCCTTTAACTTTAACACTCATCAACTCGACTCAATCCGATCTTCCAAAATTCTCCATCAATTCCGATAATCCTGTTAAGAGATTAGTTCACATTGATTACACATTTTTTTAAAACTACTTCAATACTTTGAATATTATTTAAAGAGTGCAAGTTTCATTAAACAACAATGAACAAAGTTTGAATAATAAAATTTTAATTTTATAAATTCGATCAACTTGTAAAAAATAAATAAATATATTTTCCGCTCTCATCTGACACACGAAACAGTGTAAACCGATCAACGAGCCAAGCGGTATTCCTGATATTCATTTTAGGCACAAAAACATTAAGTTAATTGAATTTCATTTGAATCTATTTAATTCGTTATTAATTAAAATGAATTTCAAATTTATTTTAATATATATGAGTTGATACTGCTCAAACTGATGGATAGCTGAACACTTTTGATTTGCGTGAATAATCGCATGAGTCACCCTGATGCTGCTGCTGCTGCTGCTGCTGTCCATGCAGCTGACACAAGAAATAAGATGAAAAAAAAAAGTAAAAAAGGCAAAACCCTTGAGCCTCCTACAAATGCATTTGCCGTGCTTCACAGAAGCCTGCCTTCCTTTGCCGATGTTATGTGGGGAAGGGGGGGAGGGGCCTGCTTGCCACAATGTGCCACAGCCAGTTGCCGCCGTATCCTGTATCGCCTTTGACGTCAGCTGAGACTGTGTGACAGCTTTCTTGGGATGCACTTCACGTGCATTTGACTGCTTAAATAAATTTTGTGCATGGTAATAAATTCACTTAAACTCAAACTACTCGCAAATTGTAAATACTGCCGACCCACAGTCCAACCCCCACTGCACAGACATCTGTCTGTCTGACGTCTCTCTCTGTGTGTGTGTGTTTGTATGTGTGTGTGTATGCAACGAGGACAATGCAAGCGATGAAGGCTTTGTAGAAGTTTTTGTTTAGACATTCATAAACATAATTGACGTCATAAAAGCAGACAACAACAACTTTGACATAATGTCATGTAAATCTCGGGATGTCTACGAGGGAAGGCTGATGGAGCAGCAGCCCCCTGCTGTTGTTGTCCCCCCCAACCTCCCTTCAACTATATGTCCTCTGTTGCTATACTAAGTGAAAATCATTTGTTCTAAGTTTATAGAAAATCCTGGGCATTTGTTTGAGCTACTTTAAAATAAAATGCCGCTCATGTCTTATATGGCACATGACCCACATGCACCCGCCTCCCACCAAACCCTAGCCAACCACTTATATTACCAAAAAAAAAAAAAAATAAATAGAAAAAAACCTAGAAAAGGAAAGAAAATTATTGGCACACCGAAAACGACATAATCTTGAACATATCATGATAATTTTTTTAGTATTATTTTGTATTTAGTAAAGATAAAAGTTTTTCATATCGAAAACAGATCAGGTTGATTTATATATATGTAAAATATATGAACTAAAAATAGGAATACATTGTAAGTTTGATAAAGCCTTAAAATGTGAAAGATTTTACAGATCAGATGTATTATTCGTATGTTTATATATACACTAAATAGGATCAAACACATTTTCTGCATACTCTTTGCAAGAGTGTTCTGGAAAAAAGAGAAGGGAAAAGCAGGCATCATTCGTTGCCCAAAGTGGCCTGCGTTTTTGTATAAATTCTAACAAATTGTCTACACTTCCGAGCAACCCATAACCAACCTCATCCCGCCTCCTCACATTGGAAACCCACACCCCCCTCGGTACCATAAATCAAAAAGTGCTTGGCTACAGTTTTCAGTTTTGTGCACTTGCTTTGTGTGTGCTATCTTTGTGTGTGTGTTTGTGTGTGTGTGTGTGTGTGGATGTGGAGTCCGGGAACCCGATTCACTTTGCTTCTCTTCCTCTGCTTTTATTTGCCTGTTTTTCTTATGTTTTTTTCTATTTTATGAACTACACTTCAGCCTGCCACACCCCCTCTGCAATTCATGTGTTAAGAGTGTGTATGTTTGGCGTGGTGGTGTATGGGGGGGGGGGGGGGGAATTTTAGAATTCCACATGCCTGGAATGCCGCACTTTTGTGCGCTGTCGAGTCCACAGTTTAGCATATTAGGAGTAAAGTAAGCGCCAGGACATTGCTCCACTCACAAAGGATGAGCTCAACGCGTATGGACACGGAGCACGTCTATTGTTGGCCCTATTTTTCATATAATTTCTATTGTGGCTGTTGCCGCACATTCATCACCTGCCGGCTCAAGCCTGCCAGATGAAGGAATGTCCTTTGTGTCCTAACCAAAACCCGTTCGCATCTCAAGATGCCAGTTGCAGTTTTAAAACTTGCATTACAAAAAAAAAAAACGCATCTTTTTGTAATTAGCAAACAGTAAAAATGTATGCAACAATGTGGCAACGCCTTTTGGGTGGGTTATTTTGGCCGGTTAAGTGTCCTTTTACATATAATGCCACTGTTTGCACAACACTTCAAGATGATCTCATATCTTTGTCAGATGCCTTCCATCAGATCTGAACGCCAGTCGTGACACGAGAACATGCACGAAATTAATATTTTTGACAAATGATTAAAAAAAAACATTAGTCATGATTATTATTTTAAAGTGTTGATATTAATCTGTCATTTGCATATGATGTGAAAACTACTCGAGTTCAGTAATCCTTGTATTGCATGGGGCACGAGCGCATCTCTAGTTTGCGTCTAGAGGACCCTTTGAGGTCGAGCTTAACTCTGAGTCAGCTCGCCGCGTTTACTGACGCTGTTGTCCCTGCACAAATTATTGAACAGCATTGAAAACATTTGAAGTGTTTCAGTCGCCCATGAGCAGCTTAAAGCCAAGTGGTCTGTCCTGCTGGGAGACGTGCAGCCAGCAGGAGGACCCAGATGAGAAGCACACTCTGCGATGCCGCGCAGCTCCGCCGCGTCTACTTGGCGAAGTGGCAAGGCGAATGCTTTTATGCTACTTAATGGCAATACATGCGATTTATGGGTGGTAGTTAAAATGCAGGCGCAAAATTAATGGCATTGGGCAATGGTGCATCGCTACCAATCCTCGCCAGACCTCAGGGCCACGGACTTCTTTACCTAATTGAAGTGTTACATTTTTGTTGCTCCTCGTTGCTTTGGCATTGAGAGATGTTCGATCCAATCCATAATTATGTGCAAGTCACTGTAACTATATACCTTTATAACTGTAAGCTACAGATTTGACTGCACAAATCAGCATAAATAATAATTCAATCTATATCTTTAATACAAGTTTGACTTAGACTTGTAGCAAGTAAAAAAAAACAGATTGCAACTAATTGCAGCTCTTGCACACCTACAAAAGCTGTCTGCTATAAGACGCATAAGTTTTATTTTTGCACAATAATTATAATTATTGGAAACAAAGAAACATTTATTGTTTTTATACCACCTGGATGCGCTTAGAGCAAATAACGCTACTCCTAATCCATCTACTGCTTCAAATTCCACTTACAGAGACAGAGGCAGAGAAAGAGAGAGAGGGATAGAGGGGGAGGCAGCGGGCGGGAGACAGCAACAGTCAGTAGCTAAAACCCTGGGTAAACTTTTGCAAAATCCCAAGTGTAAAGCGCACACCCACAAACCATTCAAACCCTTCAGTCCCTTCCCTCCCCTTGCTGACACAATGACTGCAACTTTTGACTTTGTGCAAAGCTGGTAAGGGGGAATTAGAGGGGTTTGGGGCATTGGGTTTCATTTTGCGGCTGTTGCTACGAAAATTTATGGCCAATTCAATAAACGATTTTATTACATGCGCACGTTGTGTTAACAATGTTATTATTATTGGCTCTCAGAGCCGCAAAAAGGGTTGCCACACCGCCCCGCCTCAACCCAATCCGCCAAACCGTTCCGGCCACAGGCAATGCGGCAAGATGTATGTGTGTGTGTGCGCCGTTGGAGAGGGGTTCCGGCAAGGAGGCTACGGATGCGGCCAATTATTATGAAAATTAATTTATTTTCGACCGATGATGCAAGAGGGACGGAAAGGCACTCATCCAGTGGCAGTTGCCACTTGCCACTTGCCACTTGCCAGTTGCAACGTGCAAGTTGCCAGCTGAAAGACCTTATCAACAAATGTCCAGCTGCGCAGCTGGAACTTAATTCCATAAACTCTCCTATTGCCACCAACTCTCTTGTTGCAGCTACCCTTTCCCCTGTCCCTGCTCCTGTTCCTGAACCAGCCCCTGCCCATTGCCCATTGCCCATTGCCCATTCCCACTGCCACTGTCTGACTGCATTCAGCCTTTGGCGTGCACTTCCAAATGCTTTTACTTTGTTTGCCCTCAATTGTTGTTGTTGTCCTTAAAAGCATTCAAACAGGGTATAATGAAAAGACATAAAATGCCCGATATATGAAAATATATACATATATATTATATATATATATATATGTCGATTTGGTCACATTTGTCTGGCAGATTTAAGAGACGAAAACTAAAATTTTACTTTCAGAAATTTGAATTCTTCATTATTTTGCTGGAAGCACCAAAACGTCATATTTACTAAGTAAATTGTCTAAAACTAAATATATTATTTACTGTTTTGGGTTTTTCGTATATCATTAACAGTTCTACATAAGGATTTTTTAATATGCATTGTCCTGATTTTTGCACACTTAAATGGAAGATTAATTCAGAAGAGACAAAAGGATAATCCTCAAGTCGATCACTTTGCTCTGGGACACTTTTACTTAAATTGTGTTGTTGCTGTTGTTGTTGTTGTTTCAACCATTTGCGACCCTTGGCGGCGACCCACTGGCTGTCAACGCTTTGCGCATTTGTTTGCCCAACACACAAAAGGCCAACAAAACACAGCAAAAGCTTCATGGAAAAGGTTCTTGCGGGCAGAGGGGGTCACCTTATTTTCTACGAATGCATTGTGAATGTGTCTCGAGTGTGTATGTGTGTGTGTGTGTGTGTGCGTTTGTGTTTGTCTTTGTGGGCGAGTGTGGCTCGGCCTGTGTGTGTGGGAGTGTGTGTGTGTGTGCAAATATAAAGCTCAACAGGCGCACTCATGTGCAACGCAACGAGGCAACAAAAGTCTCATTACTTTTACTTGGCAAAATAATGAAGCTAACAGCCAACAGTCAACGAACAACAACCAACAGGCAACACAGCAACAACACCAGCAAAAACAACAACAACAACAACAACAGCAACCGCACAATTGACAATTGACTTTTGCTTTTTGCAGTTGTTTTTTTATATATATATAAAAAATACATACATATATATATATATATATATATAAATATATATTCGTATGTATATATATAGATATATATATATAGATATATAAACAGTTACTGTTACATAATTGTTTTATACTTTTATATTAGCTTGCCCATTTCTGCTGCCTCAACAAGCATTATACCCTGCACTCTGCAGGCCAGCACACTGGGCATATTGATTAATTGAGTAACATGCATACTTATTAGTTTTCAACTAAGTTTCTATGAAATCTTTTGCATATAATATTAATTTTTGTAGCTTGGTAAATTTCTATTGATTGCAATCGCAAAAGCAGTCCCACTCATATGACGATGATAAGTTCTTTAAGTCTTTTACAGGGTATCAACTAGCTGTTTGCCTATAGCCTTTTATCAATTCAATTGTATCAATCTACCAAAATAATTGCAATAATCAGAGTATATCGCTGTGGCTAATTACAAACGAAAGTGATTCTGATTGATACATTTAATTTGGACTATAAAAAGTAAAAGTAATTAATGCAAAGTTTTTGACTTATTAATAATAAACAGTCATTTTTATTAATCAGTGGACAGCTTTATGCTCAGCTGGGTATATTCAAAAATATGCAAATATCATCCCCGAAATTTTTGTATATATTCTTGGTCAGGACCAACTGAATATATAAAAACTAGAAACTTCAAATTTGGATTAACTTTATCAATAAGTGTTTCAGTTTCGTAGTTTTCAACATTTATAGACAGTTTTTCTTATATGTATTATATAAATATATTATATATATAGTTATAGTTATAGTTTTAGGCCTTAAAACGATATAAAAATTACTCATATTATTTATAATTATCTACAAATATATCGGTCTATTTGTCCAATAACATAATGCATGCAGAATGAGTGTGCATAGTGTGTGTGTGTGTGTGTGTGTGTGTGTGTCTTTGCGTACTTTTTGTGACGCACAATCATTTTGCGCAATCATGCTGGCACTCAGCTTAATTGATTTTAAAGTTGCTGCCATGCCAATGTCAGCTAAAGACAAGTTGTGGCAACTTTGCTCAGAGCTAGCGCAGAACCAAAGAAGTCTGCAGTACTCAGTGTAGAGTGGGGGGGGGGATGGCAGGTGGTGAGTGGAGCAATACCTGCTGCTCGCTAAGAATGGCGCAGAAGTGGCCATAAAACAATGGACTGGCATATGCAGCCAGCAAATGCGTAACAGGTTAGAATCCCACAATACTGGAGTATCGGCTTGCGTCCCCCGCCCGCCTCTTAAGGTTCTCGAAACTTTTGTGGCAGGCACGGAATGACAGAGGATGGAGAGTGGGGCTGGGGTGCGACGCAAGGATACGGTTTTTAGTTTTCCGTTCGGTTCAGTTCAGTTTCAGTTCTCTGAACGGTTCGGTCAGGCGGCTTTTGAGTGTTTTCCACCTGAGCTCAAACTTAAGTGGCGAAACTTGATTAAACCGCACCCACTCGAACGAACTCAACCATCCCCCCCCCCCCCTCGCCAACCAACACATACACACATACACACAAACATGGAAAAGTTTTGACTTGCAGCCACAGTCGGTAGACACAGGAGATGGCTGAGGGGGGGAGAACCGATGGCAGGGCTTAAGTTGTGGTTTTACTTCGAATGACAAAAATTTAACTTCTTTCATCGTTCCTATGTCGCACAATATCCACAATTGCAACTATGACTTTTCACAAGAACCCCTGTCTATAAGGGGGTATCTCTGTAGCAACCACTAATCGAACTAAAATTGGGTTCCAAAATATTTTAAATGATTTCTAGTACTTCTCACAGTTAGATCAAGTTTAAAGTTGAATAATTTTTGTTTGAAAAATTATTTAACATCTAAACACATTATAAAATAAATAATTATAGGTTTATTTTCAATTTGTATATTATAAGATATTCGATACATTAAAAATAATGAATACAAATCCCCATTGCAATGAATATATGGATAATACTCTAATACAGGTGTTATACTAATTAAATTATTTAATTAAAAAAATCACTTAACGAAATTAGTGCTGTAAAAATGCTTCGAGTTGTTAAGCCAATTTTTGTTTATAATTATTGTTATGACGGAATATAAAATGATGTTTGCTAATAGTTTATAAGGACTGCAATGGAAGATCTAGGGCATTTCCTGTTGTTGCGGCAGCCAGAAGAGTTGAGCAATCGCGTTTAAACTTCCAGCCAGATCCGACGCAGTTTCACTACCAAGCTGAGGATCTGCTGGTGGCAGATACGCATTCGATGGCAAACTGCACAAACAACAGTAAACAACAGCATCTTGAACTGCAGCTGCATGGTAAGTGGCGTCTCAAGAGTCACAGTGAAACCTCTGAAGAACTAGTTGACTGCTGCACGCCAAGCAGCTGCCTTTATAGCAAAAATCTTCAATCGGAACAAACTTCAAATCCGAGATCGCATTTTAGATTGCCCGCCGAAGCTGTGGCATCAATAAACAAATAAATAAAAAACCAAGGCCAAATCTAGATTCTTTTCATTAAAGCCAAGCAATTGAAACTGCAAATTTGGCTCGTTGTACCCAGTAATTATTAAAAATACAATTGAATAGGAAAGGGTATATTAAAATCATTCGCTATTTCAATATAGTTGCGTATTATTTATATTATATTTTTTTTCTTTTAATTTCCATATCCTCAAAGTGTTAAATTTATCGCATAATTTTTTTTGTATTATTGCATAACTACCAATCGAACAATCTGTTTAATAGTAATACATTTAAATTTGAATACAGGGTATCTCTCACCGGTGCCCCTTGTGATTGACACACCTTTGCAGCTCATTTGCCAAGCAGTTGAACTGATCTCAAACCGATCTCTCAGCTGACAGGTAATTTGGAACACTGTCTGCCGTCATCGGCAGCATCATAAAATTTCCCAGTTTATTTTTGCTCTGTTCCCAACTATTGGCAACTCTTATACGCATCCATCCGACAGGGATTGAGGATTCGGCCGCTCGTCGCTCGCTTAACGCATGCGCATCGCTTCCTTCGCAAGCCGACGAATTGCAGCGTTTCCCGCCAAAAACAAATTGGTGTGCCAAACGGGCAGGGGCGCGCTGAGGGGAAGAGTGTTGGAGGTGGGCTATGGGCAGGGGGGTGGAGCAATGTGTGCTGTACGTTGCTCTGTTTTTGTTTACCTTTGTTATCAGCGCTTATCAACAGCTCTGACGCCGCACTGTCGTACAGCCGTTTGAAGTGTGTGCCCATTGGTGGGAATCTTATACGCTGGCGACAGCTTGTCGGCTGGGAGTCTGAATTGGGGATGCATGTCCTGGGAAGGTGCCAAAAGTTCAAGTAGCCAGCTCTTAACCATAGCTCTCGCGACACTTTTTGATTAAATGTAAATGCTTTGGAATACTTAGATAAATATCGACCTGAAATTGAGAAAATAAATATACTTAAAATTAATATCGCCCTAATATATAAAAATATTTTCTAATCCTTCAATATAATTTATAAATATAAGAAAATATTTGTCTTTAAATTAGTAAAGCTTGTCTGAAATCGATAATTCCTAAAATTTTCAGTTTTTGTTTTATTATCTTTTAAAATTTGAATTTTTCAAAAATTGTAATTAAATTATTAAATTAGCCAGTACTCCGACAGGCCCAATGACTTTTGGGCGGCTATAGGTTGGAAAAGGCTTTGGATACGATCTACTGGCAGGACATAGTAGACTTAAAAGCCACCAATTCAATTTGGGTATTTATAGTAGCATTCTGTGTAGGTTTTGTGATGGTGAGGGGGAGTTCTCAATTCACACCCTAACAAAATGTGTCAAGGAAAATATGCATCTTCCTATGGATGCCTGCTATGCAATTCAGGCATTCAATGAAATTAAAGCACTCAACTCAACAAAAAATGTTGGCATTCGTGCAGGAGTTGGGGTTGATGGAGGAGCTATAAGCTATAAGAAGGAGGCAGTGCAGAAATCCCCAATTCATATATATTATATATATGTTTAATTTTCAGTTTACGTAGCTCAATGTAAACGTTGTTAATATGTTTGTGTAAAACATTTCTAAGTATTAAAAAAAATACACAGCAAAATTAGGATTTGCAAGCGAAAAATGTACCTTTTAAGAACAACTTTCTTTCTATAGATAAAAAAAAAATAAACTTAACATCATTTGACTAGATAACAATTATGTTATTAATTTATATAAGTTGTGTTTATCATTTTCATCTACTAAGCAAACCGATTGTTACTTGAAAATGAATATGTTAAACAATTATTAACTTAATTATTTTAAACATTTTACGTGGTCTGCGTTCATTCATTAATTTATTTGTGTTTAAGTCCGAAATTAATATTTTATTATTTAGAATTTCTGACTTGCATTCATATCTGCCCCTAAGATTTAAGGCCTATAATTAATTTTGTTGTAATGAACTGCAAATAAAAAACTATACTTTTAAAAATGTTGGTTTTATTGCTATTTAAAATCGATGTGTGTCATTATTCGAGATAAGGGAAATATGATCGATTTCATAAAAAAAAATTTGATGTGTTTTCGAGAATTTAATATTTTATATTATTGAAGTTTTAAACTCTTAAAGTATTCAAGTATTTTGTTCAACCAAAATTGGTCTGATCGAGAAAATATATAAACTTTATCAGCTTTTACCCATTTCTTTGAGGTCCGGTGCATAATAAGAGATGTATTATTATATAAATATAATTTTTTTTGCTTAAATATATTTATATTATATATTTGTACACTTTAAATGGGGTTTGGACATTGTTGATTGTATTGGCAATTTTTTTGTACAGTTTGGGTTTGTGTAGACGTGTCTAGCAATCAGTGTGGACCCCACTTGCCTGCCACACTTCCGGCGCTGCTCCGTTTCTGCATGTGGTAAAAACACATATCGTACATTGTGTGCAACACGATGACAACATTTGTTGCTCGCAACCATTTGAGGCAAGAGGGAACAGTTGCCAGTTGCCAGTTGCCAGTTGCCAGTTGCGAGTTGCAAGTTGGTCGTCATCGTTCCACTGACTCTATGACTGCCTGACTGCCCGCTTTCCGTCTGCTGTGACCCGCAACACTTCCGGCATTTAAGCAAACAAAATATGTAGCAAGCAGCAGCCGCAGCAACAGCAGCAGATGAACATTGCAACAAACTACATGCCACGCAGCCAGCACAGCCCAAAGACCCCATAGTCATCGCCTGCAAACAGTAGTCGCATTTGTGTATGCCACTTGTGCTCGTTGCTCTGTGCTCTGTGCTCTGTGCCTTGTGCCACATGCCACATGCCCCACATGTGTAGGCGGAAAATGCGGCCATGTAGGCTAATGAGTTCGTTTTATGTCCGACCAGTGTTTTTGTTTCTGTTTCTGTGCTTTTCCCCCTCCCCCACCCCCCACCCACCAACAAATATTGTTGTTCTTGTTGCTGGCTAACGAGGCCACCGCATTCTGTGGCACTATGCCTCTGCTCCCCAGTCCCCAACAAAATTGCTCGCGGCGGTGTCATAATGAAAATGTGAATGACAAACAAGGCTCCGGTATTTGGTGAACAGCCCTAAAATATCATTGACTCTAAAAAGAAACCTTAGTTGCCAGAACAGTTAAAAGCTCGAGGATTGCGCCCGAAGCTTCAGTTACTGGAAACGGAAACAGAAACGCAACGAGAACTATCCAATTAACCAATTTGTTACCAATGTTACCTGCTCCCTATTTATCGGATAGTTCAATTAAATTATCCCAATTAAACCTACATCCTACAGAAAGTTAGAGGTACAAATTAAAGATGCAAGTCTGGCCAAAAGGCAGTTAGACGAAGTCAGTGAACAGGTTTATATTTTATATTTATTTATATGTGTATAGATTATCTTTGATTAAGTGATCAATATATTTATTGCTTCAATAGAAAATGTCAATCGAAGAACCGCCTTAGCCAAGGCACGGACTGGCTCATCAGTTCGAGGAGAAAAACCACGACAGCCGCGAGAAGCATCAGACTGCAAAATGTGAAGGTGCCGCAGAACATTTCCATGGTCAGCTTGGAGACAGACTTATGGATGTAGGCAGAGGTGGAAATGCGTCTCTGAAAGCGTCGATTGATGTGACCCACAATGCCCGAGGACTGCAGTTGCTTCAGTTTGCGGTCGAAGGGGAACTTGAGGATGGAATGCCGGCGCAGGAACATGACCAACTGATGCAGATAGATGTGCTCCCGCACATAGGTCAAATAGCCGCTGCGCCAGTTCAGATAATTATAATGGCCCAGACTGCCCAGCAATGCACTGGTAACCATTCGGTCGCCATTTACGGCCGTCCTAATCTCCTTGAAGCGCTGCTCAACACTGAGTGCGCTGAGCAGAGTACGATTCGCGGGAAAAAAGTCCACATAATCCCTGCTCAAGTACAAATAATCCCCGTCGAGCAGCTCATCAATGTTCTCCGGCACCGGTGGCGAATATGGCAGTCGGAATACATCGTACAGCTTGCCCTGGTATGCGGCCCGCTGGACAAGTGCGAGCAGCAGCCAGGCGCCGAGGAAGCCACGCACAACGGTTGCCCGGGGCAGAAATGGCGTCCCCAGTGGATTACCAAGCAGTGTGGTGTGCACATGCAAGGCACTCGCTGTCACATCGAAGTGAATGCTCCGCCGCCGCCTGCCACGACGATACGCCCACTGGAGGAGCACAGCCAAGAGGCAGCAGAGGATTAGTGCTAGCCATACCACTGAGCAGAACGGCTGCACCAGTTGATTGAGGGCACCCATGAAGCGATCGATGCGTACAACAAATACCAAGGCAGTCTGGTGATACGAATAGGTTGTGGACAAGTACTCCCGGTGCATATGAGAGGCGCTGTGGGCGCCAATGGCCACCGAAGAGTGACTCGCATCCAGCTGCTTAAAGCATTCGACGGTGCACGGTGGCAGCAAATATATTTGGAACCCAAAGATTTTCGCCAGAATTTTGAGTAACTCGCCGTCGACGCCGGTGAGGCGCCAGCTCTCTGATCGCTGCTGCGGATCTTCGTAGTCCCCGTCGAACATTACGTATGGCGGCAAAAGGAACCAGCTCACATTCAGCTTACAGCCGTTGAAGCTGCTCACAGGACGCTCAAAGAGCAGCAGCTCATCCTTTAGCTGGCCATGATCGTAGCGATTGATAATGTGTGGCGTCAGTGAGATTGCGTAACAGGTTATGTAGGAGCGAATCCCGTAAAAGAGTACCATGTCATTCAGTTCGGACTGAACCATGATCACAACCTTCACGACGTTGAATCTGAGGCATGTCTCAAAGATGTCGCTCAGTGCCGACGTCAGGATTAGCTCCGGGTCTCTGCGCCACGTGAGCAATATGAGGAAATGGAATTCCCTGTCGAACAGCGATTTGGCAAAGTGAAAGCGCAGCTCACGAAATGCCAGCGGTGAGTCAACCAGAAACAGGATGCGACTCGACGGATTCTCAATGGGTGTGTCATGCAACAGCTGCAGTGTCACCTGATCGCCAAGCTGCTGAATCAGATGGGAAATCTCGTTACGATACTTCGGCTGTAGATTGTCCGTGTGGCTGATCTCCATTATCGAAATTGGAGCTTTGGTGTGCGGAATCATATACTGTTTGAGGACATACAGTGCAGCATTCATCAGCTCCGACGGATGATACTCGTTGGGCGGTTGCAGTGCACCCAAAGTGACCGACCAAGGTCGCATCAGCAGCAGAAACAATAATTGCAGCAACATTCGTTTGTGGCAAGCGAACACCTCGAACTAAATGAAACTCAGTTGATCAACTTGCAACTGGCAACAGGGTTCAACACAAATTTTAATAATTGCATTCATATCAAATTGACTCATCAAAATATTTCCCCGATTGCCAGTGGAGGCAAAAATTGAAAAAAATGAAAAAGGCGCTAAAAATTATTATTACTATTAAAAATTATGTAACTTAAAATTTTTTCAGGTGCATATTATTTATCTCATTCATCGATTTTTATTGAACATATCGACTACATTAGAAAACGTAAAAAACAACCTAGGACTACATGTTTAAAATATTTTATTTATTTTTATTTAATATACAACACATTTTACGGGACATAAATAATATAACTAAACAAAATTATGAACTATCAGAAAAACTTGCAATTGTAATTTTCTAAGAAACATAGAGAAACGAATTAGTTTCATTAATTCATGTGGTTAAATTGAGCAAGATATTTACATTATATTATATGAATAGTTTACATTCCTAAGCTCCACTGCCTATTTCAATAACATATATATAAATCAATCAAAATAAGGGTGTTTTCACCTAACAAATCGTGATAGTTTGCTCCGTAAATGGCAGCTAATTAATGGAATATGTTATCAAGGAACAGAAACGTTATTCGTTTAATTCCACTTTCCCGTTTCCCCGTCATAAAATATATCATTATTTGTCCTTAAGGTGCGTCGTCGTCCTTCGCATTAGCATATTTACATACATATATTATTTATTAGGTACAAGCAAAAAAGAAAAACAAAATAGGAAAAGATATTTGTTTCATAAATATTTATTCAATTTGCTTCTTGGTTGTTGTCGCGCTTATCCATAATTTATCAAATTGTAAGCTTCAATATTTCCAACGCCTTGTGCAACTCTCCTCTCATTCCCATTCTCTTTTCATTTGTATTTCTCGCCTTTCTCACTCGCTCTTTCTGTCTCTCTCTCTTTCTCCCTCTCTTTTCTATTGCCCATCATCGGCAACAATTTCGCTGACTATTTTCAAATCCAATTGATTTGTGCTGCAGGCCAAGTACCGCAATACACATTCCCCGTCCACACCGTAATCCAAACCTCCCCTCCACCCTATGCCCCCGCAAATACCCATCAGACCTGCAATGTGCGTTGTTTATCTATAGGAATTTATCAACCAAACAAAAGACAAATCATCTAAGTGCCCTAATCATAAATAGACGACTTTAAAATACCCTACATCAAGGCAGACCTATTCCAATGCGTGCATATCCCTTAACAGTTCGTATGTGTTTACAGTTATTTACAGGGTATTTGGTATGCATGAAAACAAAACGAAGATATTATAAAAACATTGTGTTTTTGCTCTGCAACTGGCATTTATTTATGTGTTGTACGTTGTTACATGTATCAATAGCTGTTTCTGGTTTGTCGCATTAGTAATGCAAAATTGTATCAAGCAGACAACTAGATCTGCCTGCTCCCTACTCCCTATTCCCAGCATCCTACTCTCCCCTACTACGCAAAGGCTTTCCGTGTTTCAACGTTTGTGTCCCTTTTGCATTGCCATTTTATATTTTTCGGCGCTGTGTCAACTGCTACTATGTAACTTAATATATGTATATATAAATATATATATGTAATATAAATATAAATATATATATCAATATACATGTATTATTTGTACTATTGTCAAGTGTGGTTTAGTTGTGGCTTTCGGGCCTGAAAAGGCTGATTGCTTTGAGCTTATTAAATCATCATTTCATGTGTGAATAACAATCCAATAATGATTATAAGAGACAAATGAGAATTATTTACTTATTGCTGATGTACCGTTTAACGATAAAATACGATAAATTAATACGATAAAAGCAGCGAGTTTCAGGCAACGATTTTCTAAAATTGTTTGCCATTTTGAGGTCCAGATATGGTTAACTTAATAAAATACTACTAATCTCAAATATATTACAATTATGGGGAATTTTAAGATTCTTGTTTTTCATCGAATTGATTCGTATAATATTCGGCTCTCTACAGCTAAATGGGCAGCACCTAATTAACACGAGACATTAAAAACTAAGCAAAACTATCAAAAGGGATGTAAATAGAAAATGGAGCATACAAATTCAGAGATAAAACTTTTGTCATTTGCCCAATGTTATGTAAGGCAATTGCCTTTCCCCCGATAGTCCCAAACTCACCCACATTTAACTGTCCGCAACTCAATTAAGCCATGTGTAACAGATTAGCAAAGCTAAATTTAGACAATATTTGAATTATTTTGTCTTTAAATGGTAGTTTCTATGTGGCTCACATATATGTTACTTTAAAACTTTTACAAAAAATATATTAATATGCGAAAGATATGTCGGAGCCAAGCCCGTGGGACTGGCTTCTATCTTTAAAGTTGCAACCTGCTTGGTGTTATTTTCATTCCATTTTGCATTCTCGCTGGCAAATGGCGCAGTTCCACAACAAGCCTCATAATTACCAACCCAAGTTCTACACACACACTCACACACTCACACACACACACACATGAAAGTGTACATTTACATCTGGATTTGGGGGTCTGAAGAGTGGGAGATGAGTTGAGCAACTTTTTGGTGACTTTTTACTGAATACTTTTTTCGGTTGCAGCGGAAAACTTTTAATTTAGCAACTTTTTGACTTGACATTTTTCTGAGCAATATATTTGAGTATACACAAGTGTGTGTGTGTGTGTGTGCGCGTGTATGAATCAGTTGGCATCTCATTAAACCAATTACCACAAAAATATGGAACATATGCAAAAATTTCTGGCCAAAAGGCCAATTGAAATTGTTGCCACACGAGAGAATTGTGCCTGCAATACACATAAAAAAATATACATTCTTCAGTTATGTAAATCAAAATCAAACAAAAAATAATATAATTCTTAGTCACGCTATTATTATTTTATATACATTTAAAGGTAATTGGACTTAATTCTCTTTTGTTTTAACAACAAGCTGTAAACTGAAACTGTGAAATTTGTACAGTTTTTGGGGGAGACTTGTTTAACTTGATACTCATAATTCAAAACATTTTTTCCAATGGCCCGATTAAGTTGATAATTGTTTTTACTAAATGTGAGTTTTTTGCACAAGACACGTCAAATTTATAATACCCTCTAAAATGATCTTAGCCATTTTTTCCGTTCGTAATTAATTTGACAAAATATGAAAGTAATAATAAAATTAAATTATTACCATTCCAAATTGAAATTCAATAGCCTTGATTTACTGGTCTACATGTGTATGTGTGTGTGTGTGTGTGTGTGTGTGTGTGTGTGTTACCAAAACAAACGTCGTTGTCTGCCATTTTTGTCCGCCTTTTTTATCAAATGCGCATTTTAATTACGCAACCACAAACAGAAACAGACACATCCACATCAACACCCACACACACACACACACACACGCAGACACACACACCGTCTCCGATAGTGTTGGGCATGTGCGTTCATGCATGCCGCACTGACCGCTTTCCCCATTCCCCCTTCCCCCTTCCACTGCAACGATGGTCGGTTACATTTGTTGGAAGCATACCGTTTTGCCGAGCGCCGCATTTGCATTTATATGCGCATATCCTTTGTGCCCAAAGGATATTACATTTTTCCACTTGAAGCATTTTTTGTGCATTTAATAAAAATTTTTAATTTTTATACGCGCTGCAACTCAAAACGGGCGCAGCTGTGGTTGGAGGTGATGGCAAGGACCGAGATGTTGCACTAACGTGGTGCCACACAGAGAAGGAGCAACTCGAGCCAATCCCAAAACGCAAAGATAAATAAAAATAATACAAAAAAATATATAAAATGCGCCTCTATCTCGCCTCCCTTCTCTCCACCCCCTTCTCTGTCTGGGTGTGCTTATCTTGGCCCCTCGCCTAGCCCGCTCAAGTACCCAAAGTGCAGTTGCAGTTGCAGATATCCAGCTACGATCGGTGCCACTATATAAGTCGAGCCCAAAAACCTGATCACGAGGAAATGCCATGGCTTAAACGGTTAATTTTTGACTGTGTTTGAGTTGAGAGAACATTTAATGAAAATTGCTAATTGCTTTTCAAATCGTACATTTTCAATATGAAAACCAATTTAGATTTCGGACATTTGAAATTGTTTCCAGACATCCGCTATGGAAATTAAAATTTTGATGTTACAGTTCATTTTTGTGATTACCACTGCTTCCGTTCTGTAATCATCCATCTTGTGGCATCCACACCAGAAATGAATGAATCCCCAACTGTGATTGATTATTAATGAGTGCAAGTTTGTTGGTAATAAACATTAAGTTTAGACAAAGTGTTGACCACAAAACCAACGGAAATGAAACAAGTAAGAATCATAAAATAACTCTTAAAAAAATATATAAATATAAATAAATATTATAAAATGTGATATTGCCTTGCGCGAATAAGGATAATGAATTAAATAAAAAATACCAGAAAAATGATTGGAAATGGTTTGGGGTTCATTTGCTTGTTAACTCAGATTTAGACTCCATAAAGCTTTAACTAAAAAACAGTGTCTTTTATTGCCAACAAGGACATAAACCAAACTTAATATTAATCATCGTAAAATATATATATTAATTCATTAAAACACATCCCAGCAGTACTTTAAAATACTATTATGGTATTTCATTAATTTTTGTAAGCCCGCCAATTCAATTGTGAACATTTTGTTAATATTAAAAAAAAAAAACAACCTAGAATTCTTTTAGCAAAGAAATCCTCTTAACAGGAAACACATGGAATTATACCGCACATAAGTTAATCTGGAAACAATATGCTGATGATGCTGGAAATCCCAATTAAATTGTATGCCACATGCTTGAGTAGCAACAGCAGAAGCAACAGCAACAATGAAGATGAAAAGGATAAAATAAAGTGAGAGCAGGTAACATGAACGGTGTGGGGAGGGAGGTAGGGTGTTGGCGATGGCAAAAGGGGCAACGAAATGATATGGCCATAAGTCAACTATCTGCCGCTTGTTCTTCTTTTGAGTGGGCTGCCAACCAAGTTGTGGCTAAAGTTCAAGTTGAAGGCGAACGGAATAAGGAGAAGGTAGAGGAAGGGCGAGTGTGGAGGGAAGGATCGGCTTCATTTCTGTGCATAAATTAAAAATGACAAGGATATGCGAGCAGGACACGCGGCAGCAGCAGTTTGTAACCCAAAGCGCTCGCAACAAGTTGCAACTTTCTTGTATCCCACACACACACACATACACATGGGTTAGTCAAGTGTGGCATATGAAAGGTGACACACACACACACACACACACACACTTTCGCACACTCACACCCACAGCAATACACCAACCTAAACTTAAGCCCCAACTACCTGAAGCCTCAACCCTTTCGACATTTAACTGGCAGCGTTCAGAAATTTCTACAAATTCAGCGAAAAGTATTTTTTCTACCTTTAAAAAACTGCCACGCAAGTGCTGCAGTTGCTGCCAGGGGGGTTGAGGTGGAGGAGTGGATGGGGGCATCGAGGGTAGCTGGCAGAGAGCGAGAAATGATTTATGAATGGAAAAAGTTGTTGGCCCACAACTTTTGCGGAACCGTTCGGTTACCAACGGCGCCACCTTGGCTTGCTCCGCCTACTCCTGCTGCTCCTCCTGCTTCCTTGTTGTTGTCAGTTGCGGCATGGGCAGCTTCGTGTTACGCACACACACACAAGTAAACACATGTATAGATGGAAGCACACACACGAGCAGCCGCTTAATGGAATTATAAAAATGTTAACTTCAGCAGAAATTCAAACAGAGCCTCTTCAGCAGTGTGTGTGTGTGTGTGTGGGTGTGTGTGTGTGTGTGCCTGTGTGTATGAGTGTGTGCGTGTGTGTAAATTGGCAACTAACCTTTTTATATGAATTCAGTTATAATTTTGTTTAACATTCGAAGTGGCTTTGTTTGTGGCTAAGAGCAGAGATATGGGCGGAGATTAAGGCAACACTTTTAGCTATTTCCATCAACTGTGTAAAACAAAAATATTTGCTGGACCTTTCGCCTACATCTATATATATATACATATATATATATAGATATTTATTTTAAAGTAGTATAGAAAGTTTTAATGAAAACAAATAAACTCATAATCAAATAGACCCTTAGCTAAAATGGCTTAAGGGCTCTTTGACATGAAATATGCCCAACAACTGGTAATCAAATGCTTTATAAATAGACATAAACTACTTTTTTATTTTTTTTTTTCTATTTTAATAACAATATTTTCAGCAGATTGTATAATGTAATATCCCTCTAATATACAAGGATGTCGGATAATTATTCCTGTTAATATTCCTCACATACAAATTGTACAAAAAATTTAAGATTTTCCCATTTAAGCCAAGATTGTAAATATATATTTATCAGTCTATATAACCTTAAGTATTGGGGTGAACCAAGATGTTTTATTCCAAACAAGTTAATGCTAATAAAAATAGTTTTTACTTTATTAAATATAGTTGAAAGCAATTACTTTTATAAAAATGATTGAAGGGTTCCAAATTATCTCTTTTCACACACACACACACACACTGTATGTATCTCTCTCTCTCTCTCTCTCTCTCTTTCTCTCTTTTCCTTTTTTCTCTTTTAAGCCCAGTCCAGTGTATCTTATATTTCTTGGCGGCTCTGATTGTTGGTCGCTTCTATTGCCAGCTCCAAAATTAAAAACAAAGCCCAGGCCGAAACGTCAGCCCGAAGGAGCCGCTGCAATTGTAAGCGACGCGTGGAGGGAGAAGGGCGTGTAGTCAGCCAATCCAATATACTTTTCAAAGCAAACAGAATACTTGAAACACGCCGAACTGCGGTTTCGAATCGAAAGCAGAGAAAGGCCAATCTAGTGCTAAAAAGAAGAAAATTAAATAAGCTTAAAAAAAGAGAAAAAATTGCACGAAACATCTTCGACTGTCAGATACTCTTATTATTTTAATATAATTCCTGCTAAATCTAACAAAACTTGCTTTAAGCATCTGCAGGTAAATATGACCTTAAATCGAACTACAGAAAATGAAAATTATTAAATAATATATAAGCCACATGGATATCTTCAGGCAAACGCAATTTGTGACATTTCTCATTTTTATAAATATATATTTCTATAGTTTTAATAGTAGTAAACATAGAAAAATAAATCGTTCCAAATTATAGGAACTCGCCTCTCCTTTTTATTCAAAAAATAACAATTTGTAATATCTTTTAGAATTGTATAAATCCATACTTCATTTAAGGGTGATTTTTTAAAATATTAAGAAAATTGTTTTATATTTTTAAGGGCTTGTTTACCTACCTGTGTACATATAATAATTATTATTGATTACTAATATTATTAAATTTCAGATTGAAATTCGTAAAATTCAGCGTTTGCATTTGTAGTTTTTAGAACTATATATTTAATTTCTCAATTCTCATTTGAGATATAAGTTCTTGGAATACCCAATTGAAACAATTCGCTGTTTACAGGGTAACTTAAATCAAACGCACACTGTAATAGAAATGGACCAGAGGCTGCTCTAGATACAAAAACAACTACAGCTACAAATACAACTACAGATGCTGCTGCTGCTGCTGCTGCTTCTATTGCTGCTGCTGCTGCTGCTGCTGCTGCTGCTGCTGCTGCTGTTGATGTGTCTTATCTTGTCTGCAGTGGCAGCGACGCCGGCGTCGGCGTTAGCTCTGGAGTTGGCGTTGGCGCATCCTGAACGTTTTTATCTGGGCGTCATGTTGATGTTTGTCGGAAACTTGATTATTTTCGCTTCTTTTTATACCCTTTCCGAGAGTATTCCAACTTTGTAGTGATGTGTAAATATAGTTAAGTATAATGCTGTCATAAAAACAAGTCAAGTTAGGTCTAGATAAACATGGAACTACAAAACTGTTGAATGCACAAAATGAAACATACAAATAAAATATGTTTTAAACGAATCTCATAATCTGGACTTAAATTTGGTTGCTAACCCAGATTTACTGCGTTCTGCAAGAGTATAAAATCGGTTGCGTAGCTAAGATGAACTTGATTTCTTGCTTCAACAGATATATGTACATACATGCAACATACAATATTTGTTTGTGTGAGATACACTTTTTATATATTTTTTGTTGGCCTCATGCACATGTGGTGTGTGTGTGTGTGTGAAGATGTTTGTACGATGCCCGCAGCATAAAAGCGGAAGCAGCCAAAACAGCGAAGGGAGCAGAAGAAGATGGGACTCCTTGGCTCCTTGGAGTCAGGGATTAGCCCCAAATGTCTACCAAATATGTGTGTATGTGTGAGTGTGTGGTTGTGTGGCTAAAAGAGTTTTTGATGTTCGTGTGTGTGTGTGTGTGTATGTGACTTCAATGTAAATGCAACTTTAAGTTGGGGGCATTTGCCGCAAAACAAAAGGCCTTGTGGCAAGTTGATGTTGTTGTCGTTTGACAAACAAACGCGGCGCATAAGTAAAATAATTTGTAATAAGAGAAGTTAACAACATGGACTAAGCCCGAAAAAGAGAAGAACAGACACACAGTCAAGTAACATGAAGAACTTCTCTAGCACCTGCACACACGCACACACAAACACACACACACACACACACACGCACAGTCGAAAGCACATAAGCCAAAAGGCATGACAAGCACATGAGTATGGCAGGACAAATGGTCATGGTAAAGGTGGTGAGTGAGTGCCGAGGGGAGAGGGGACAACGTAATGTAAAGTAACGTAACGTAACGTCGCACAAGGCACTGACAACTCCTTTAAAATGTAGTTACTGTTGTTATTATTCAACCTTAATGAACTTAACAAGCTCTCGCACAACGACGACATGCCAACACAGGCAACAGAACAGAACAGAACAGCAGGAGCCAGGAGTCAGGACCTACTGCCAGGACATGCCAGGACAAGCAACAAACAGCAAGTGGGTGCTGCAGGAGCACTAGCAGAAGAAGAAGCAGAAGAAGCAGCAGCAGCAGCAGCGGTAGCTGCACTTGGACAGCCCCAAACAAGACAGTCGACAGACAGACACACACACGGACCGAAAAAAAGACACATACGTTATGCTGAATGTGGGGCATGTGTGTATCTGTGTGTGTGTGTGTGTGTGTGTGTGGAACAAAGTTTCATGTTCATGTCGCAAGAAATTTTACGCTCAATGGCGCTGGGTCACGTAACGCAAATAAAGCGCCAAACGTACCCAAAGCCAAACCAAACTGGCAGCAGAAAATATTTTTAAAATTAAAAAAAAAAAAAAAAAACAACAAGCAACACAAATCCAACAAATGAAAAATATTTTCTACCACATACATTGTAAAAGTTGAGTTAAGCAAATTAAAAGTGGATCGCACATATTGCAACTGACTAATAAATTCAATTTCAAAAGTTCACTTAAAATTAACAAGGCTAAATACTTCATAATAGAGTATGAAATGCATGTTTTATTGTTACGAGATTTTTAACTTTAATAACAAAATGTCTTCTAAGAGCATATGCGACATTCCCTAATAATTTGTTGATAACACCTATCTCAATAGTGGCTCTCATTTGTAAAAATTGTTTAAGCTTTTTCGATAAATTTGACTGCAAAAATTAATTTTCTTTTTTAAAAACAAGTATTTATCTTTTTGGGATTAGCAGTCATTAGAAACACCAATAATTTTCATTATATGTTATGTATAGGTAGAGGGAAGCATCTCCGAACCCATTTTTGATCAGGATCAACTGTCGAGTCGAAATAGCTTTGTCGATCCGTCCGTTTGTCCGTCTGTTTGCTGATCCCGGAAACTATATGAGATAGAGGTTTGGAATATAGGTTCTCGTACATGCGGCGTAGATCAAATTTGCCATTTTTTTATTTGATCGATAACTGCCGCCGTTTTATGTTTATCGATCTCCGATCGCAACTAAAGCCCCAATTTTAAAGGCAAAATCTTTCTATTCAGACAGAATATCCATATGCATATTATGAATCCAATTCTTAAATTTCTTTAAGATCGTATAAGAAACTCCCAAGTCAAAAATATATTCTCATATTGAAAATTTCTATCGGCAGCTGTAAACATTTTCAGTATGCATAAATATGCGAACGTATGTTTCAGAAAGAGATGTCATAATAATGGTTTTCAATATGTTTTTGTTTGTATTCTGCAGAATCCCGTTACTTATCTTTCAGTGTACTTATTTATGCATGCATGTGTGTATATACACAACACAACCAAATAGCGATCAGTTCCTTATAGCAAGCATATTGACTTAACCTGCTGACATTTGGGTGCAAAACTTTTATAAAGGAAGTTTGCCAATAAATTTATAATATTTCTTACAATTGGGTTCAGGTATCATAATCGAAATCACTCGACTACAGAATTCTGTCTTGTTAGAATTGCAATTCTTATTAACATATTTTGCGATTGTCAATGAATTGAATTAATTTTTTTATTGTTATTATTTTTTATTATTTATTTGGGGTTTTGTGCACTGCGACCTAGTTGGTCTATTGTGCCCCCTTCCGAGCTTATAGCTCCTCCATCAACCCCAGTTCCTGAATGAATGTCAGGATCTTTGATGGGTCAATGGCTGCTATGTCTTTGACGTCCACAGCATGCATCCCTAGGATGCTGCATCTTCTCCTGGCAAGGGCGATGCATCCCGTTAGGATGTGAGTTGAAGACTCCTCCTCGATCTCACAAAACCTGCATTGACTGCTGCTGCAGATACCCATTTTTGACAGGTGGCTTTTTAGTCTACAATGTCCTGTCAGTAGACCGACAAGTATCCTTAGCCTATTCCTGCCCATGGATATTATTTGCTTAAATCGTTTATGATTATAGCCGCTTAAAAGACATTTGGCTTGTCGGAGTCCCGGTGCTTCCTCCCAGCTCCTTAGTCTCCTTTGTCTTTCTTCATTCCTGAGTTGCAGCCGTATTGTGTGTTTACCTATGCCACAAAACGGTTCAGGCCCTATAAGGGGCCTCTCTGCACCCATTCTCGCCTGCTCAACCGCTGCTTCGTTCCCTGCTATTTCCCTGTGCCCGGGGAACCACCTTAGGGTGAGTCTGTTGGTCAACCTGGGATCGTACCTCTTGGACTAATTTTGAAGTTACCTTCGTCCCATTTATAGCATTATACTATAGCTATTATAGCTGCTATACTATCGGATAGGATAGATATATCCGCATTCCGATAGTTGCGCTTTAGATTAAATTCCGCGCACCTCCCAATGGCACATACCTCAGCTTGGAATATGCTGGTGTACATCCCCAGAGGTTCAGTACCCGAGGACCCACCACTCCCAGGCCTGTTCCCTGATTGGTGAGTGATCCATCGGTATACCATTTTATGGTGTGCGGTTTCATAGGATGGATTTCATCTAATGATGTCCATTCCTTTTTGCAACTCGTTTGAACTTTGAAATTCCGCTCGAATATATATTCTGGCTTCATTTCATCCGTAGGTTGTAACAGAAGGGAAAGTTCATCTGAAAGAAGTTGGGCATTGAATTAATTTAAACACATTAATTTTTAGAAATGGTTGCTTTGTATATTTTTAGAATTTATTTCTTTGAACGAGATAGGCTTAATAGTTATCAGCTTTAAATTAAGAGTGATTTTTATTTTGGGTATAGATTTATAGAGGAGCTCAATCGCTTTGTCTGCTGGATTGGCAAAAGCCTATAACAAAATAATTCAAAATACTCAACTTAACGTTGGCCTTGTAGATGTGTGTTTATTGCATAGACTTAAGTGAAAGCGTGGGATTTGCTTGTGCTTGTGACACAAACTGTTCCCAGTATTCGGTAAAAGTATAAGAGAGTGTGTCCACAAGCTGCCACATAAAAGGCCGATACAACCGCACAAATGGCAACAGTCGGCTATTGGCCGCCAATGTCGACGACGTCGGCGACAAAGTGCTGCTGGCCAAATTTAAGCAATGGATATTAACTTAATGCTATGCGTAGAACTCGATATGAAAATTATTTAAAAAATACATTAAATACATTTTAATTCAGTTATTTATACAAAGTTATTATATTATATTATATATTAAAGGGACAGTATGTTCAGATATTTATATATATATGTTAAATAGTATATATATTTTTATTTCGAATTTATTTGTGTTGTTATACATATCAATAGAATATTAAGGTTTTTTTTTAGAAATATTAAGCAGATTTAATTTTCATTATTATATATAAATAGATTATTTATTTGTTTTGAATTAAATATTAAGTAAAAAACACGTTAATTATGTGGACAACAAACTAAATTCGACGCTTTTCACATTAGATTACTATTCATAATTTAATTTACGGCTATTTTGAAAACACGATTTTTATTTAATCTGATTACGTTTTGCTGATCAATCAATTTCAATCAACGAACTGTTGGCATTTTTATAGAGAAGAGTTGATTGCATTTTTGCAATATAAATATATATTTATATTTATATATATATATATATATATATATATATATAGATCCGTGTGCTGTTTCAACACAAAACAATGCACATTGCAACAACAGCGTGAAGTTAGCCGCGAGCAATTTTACTGTTATTAAATTTATTTATTGAAAACGCAACACAGCACTGCAGGTGCTGGTTAGGTAAACGGGTGTTTGTGTGGGTGTGTGTGTGTGTGTGTGTGAATGTTTGAGCTTCTGCAACCGTTTTGTTAACGTTTTATGTTTAGGTCATCGATATGCAAATTGATTGGCAAGCCACAGCGAGTACTCTCCGCCTGCTTCGCATTCGCCTTTAACAGATTGGAATTCGAATTCAATACAATTCAATTCAATACGTTTCAATCCGCGCAGCTGCTGCTTTCCTATTGTATTTTTGAGCAGCTTGTTGGTCATACAATTTGATTTGTATATCACAATGTAACACACACACACACACACACACATCTTTATAAATATATATATATATATATTCATTAACTCCAAATCTGATGTGGACATCGTTTCGTGATTGAAGGAGAAGTTGTTTCCCTTTCACTGACCTTTGTGCTTCCCTTTTAACCTGCTACTATTGCTGCTGTGTCCCATTTCACATAATTAATTGTAACACGGAACAATTACGATGCCAAGCCATCCACTTGCAACTTAACCCCACCCACCCCCACTTCGACATCGGCAGGACAATAAGGATATACATTTTAATTAAAGCACCTCGAGCCAACTAATTACATTGCCTGAGCCAAATGCGATGCAAACGCTTACCTCGATATGCGCCATGCTCTAAGTGAGTATTCGAGTGTCTCTCTGTGTGTGTGCGTGTGTGTGTGTGTGAGACAAACAAAAGCTAGCCAAGCAAGCAACTGACCTATTTGAATGCGTACCTATGAGTGTGTGTTTTTTTGTGTGTGTGTGTGTAGATTGTTGTTGTGTGTCACCCCAACATTAAATGCTACAGCTTTGCATACTTATCAGCGCATGTTGCCACTGAGGCAGAGAACAAAGCTGTATGTTTTTAATATTTTTAGTAAAGTAGTCTACAAAGTATAGTTTACTCACGCATTTATATTGATCCACATATATATTAATATATATATTTCCTTAAGAAGTTTTGTCTATTTGCTTGGATGTTGGCTCAATCGAAAACAGACTTCCTTTTTTTTAGGAAAAGTTTATATATAAATTTACATAATGGGATATGTCTCCTTCATTTATAACGCAAGAAGATTATACAAATTATTAAATATCTTAAAAATTTAATGATTTAAAAATGATGTATCTTAAAATCGAATAAATATAAATTAGAACTTAAAAGTCATTCAAAACATAATTTTATTTATTGAAATCGATTTTTAAGCCAAATGTGTAAAATCAATATTAAACGAAAACTTTTGTTTGCTTAAATTGATTTAAATTGATAGCAACTAAATGAAAAATGAAAAATAAAGCCGCAAATTCTTGTTGACCAATCGTGTCATTTACAGTTAATTTCTGATTTTCATATCAACAATAATGCCAAACAATAAAGCTTAGCGCATTAAAAGTGCTTGTACAGGAATATTGTTGCCACACAAGAAAGCATCCTGCTACATGCCTCCTTCAACACACCTTACCCCCTCTAAGAAAATGGCCAGCTATGCGCCGCTTATTGAAATCCATAAGACCCAAATAATTGTCTTTGTGGGCATTATGTTTATGTTAATTGTTGTCATTGTTGCTATTGTTGTTGTGTTTTTTGTTTGTTTGGCTGTTTTCATTACTAATTGTTGAATGATGAAGGCAAAGTGTGGGTGCGGAGCATTAAGACGCAGAAAGCGAAGAAGAAGCTGCAAAGGATCAGGCTGAAAACCGCTAAAACGAATACGGTTAACCCTTTTAGCTTTGTTCTCCCTTTTGTCGTACATTTAATGCCGTTAACATGACACTTGAGGCTTTGTCTACAGCCCGCAATACACCATGCCCCCGGTCCCCTCTCATCCAAGACCCACCTAAAGCGTTTTATCCCCTTTAACCCATGCCTGTTGGAGGCGGCTGTTAAAATGTGTGAAACCATTAAATGAAATTGAAATTCTTGGCAAGAAGTTTACTTGATTATCCTGTCGCCAATAATTAAATGTTGTCGCAACAAGTTGCCAGCCAGGACATGGACAGGGATAATGCCATATTGTGAATATGGAAAGGGTGTTTTTCTTCTTCTCCCACTTCTCCTTCTTTCTTTTGGAGACAGTGAAAGCGAAAGAGAGACAAAATTCTTCGGCTGCTGGTGCGTTATAAATTGTACTCATTAAAATATTTTAATTTACTTGCAAGACGAGCCCACCAAAGAAGGATTCGGTGGGAGCTTAAGAATTAGGAATTCGGGCTGTATGCTGCGGGATGCGGGGTGCGGACTGCGGGATGCGAGTTGTGGGGTAGGCGACGTTTTCACCTAAATGTGATGCTTAAATTAATGCTTAACACATTTTTTGCAGCCAGCGAAAGATGTTACTTTTTACAAGGATTTGACAAAATAATTGGTTATATCAACTTAAGCCGCAAAAGAAAAGGGGAGCGGGGTAAAGGGCTACGTAAACAGCTAACGTTTAAAAACTCAATGGAGATGTGTGTGTGTGTTTGTGTACAAATTACCCTGAAAATGTCATCAAGTCAATTTACAAAATGAGAAAAGTAATCAAGACCCCCTCTCCATGCCCCCAGCAACCCCAAACGCGCATTCCTAACGCGACTCGAAGACAAACAAACAAAACGCGGAAAAGTGCTTAAAATTTAAATCACTTCAGCCAAAGCGTCACAATACAAATCTACACCCACACACACAGTCACAATATATAAATTATATTTTGAGGGTAAATAAAACACTTAACGCCCTTTTAGCGGTTGACACCCAGTCACCTCCACCCTTGCCCCGCCAAGCGCCATCCAGTTAAGCAAAGCAAACCCAGGACACGGTCTGCTAACGGCGCGTCCTCGCGCGCAAGGATTCGCAAAAAATTCATATATATATATATATATATATAACTAAAAAAAAAAAGAAAAGCGCTCAACGACACAACAGGAAAAAAAAAAGAAAATAAAAACACATTGTCACAACGGGCGTCCTTTAAGCCATCATTACCAAAATGGCATACAGCCCTGTCAAGGGGTGTTGAGGGGATGGTGGAGGGTTGTCGCGTTGACTGACTAAGACTAAACAAATTTGTAGCCCCGTTGGCTGCCTGACTGTCTGCCTTGGCTGATGTCTTCGTCAGCTTTACTTTTTCTCATAACTGTCAGTTGACAGCTTCAGAGTTGCCATCCCGCCCAACGACAATAACGACAACAACAACGATGATGACGATGACGTTGATGACGATGATGTCGACGAGGACGATGAACAACTTTGCCGCTTTGTTGACGTTCAACAACTTTATTTATTTGATTTTCTTATGATATACCCTATCATTAAGTCCCGCAAATCCCAAATCTCAGTTTTCCAAAGATGGCAAGTTCATTTAAAAAATGTATACATAAATAATCAATAAAATGTGAAATAATATTCATTAAGAAATGTGTATTTTCTCTATAAGTCAAGCGTATTTTCTTTTATACAGGGTATCTTCTAGTCATGTCTCCTTTAACAAGTTCTTTTAACCGTGTTGTGTCTCATTTTGTTGGCTTTTTGGGTTTGGTTGCGCGATTTGACATTAACCTGTCCGCGTCTGTGTTGCATTTCGATATTTTCTTCAGTATTTATGCATTTATTTCTCAATCTTACACATGCCCCTTGTTTGTTTGTTGTGTGGCATGTGCCTTTAGTTGTGGTTGCTAGTCGATTAGCTATCGGAATTCTATCAACAGACTCTAGTTAGTTAGTTAGTTAGTTAGTTATTATTAATATTTATTCAACTAAAACATTAACTAAGAGTTAAATATTTTTTAAATAGTCAAATCAAATTTGAATTTTCAAATCAATTTCATCACAAGCAACTTTTTGCGTTATTTCAACAAATCATATTTGCATATATATTTATATATTATATTTATTTATATATATATATATATATATATACATTTAATACTTGGCATGCACACTTGACTCAATCCATTAATAAAACTAAAGTGCAAACGTAAACGAATCCGTTTTTCAATCGGCTTCTCTTTCCCTGCTGCTTTGACTCAGCTGTGCCTTGCGGTTCTTTTTATTTTTTTCCGTTTCTCCGCTTTCCGCTTTCCCGAATTTTGGTTTGACGCCTATCAGCGCTGGCATATGAAAATTCAATTGACGCCTCTGATTCAATTTGCTCTCTTGGCACAAAAAAAAAACAAAAAAATTTCTGTAAAACAAGCATAAAGCATAGCTTTTTGAAGCAAGGCGCCAACTGTTCCCATAGATAAGCAACGAGAAGCAGGCAGCCAGCATCGACTGCAAACAAAATGAGCAAAAAAAAGCTCGCAGAAGATTGTATACCCTTTAAAAACCGACCGATATTGCCGTGGTGTGCCTTTCTTGGTTAATATTTGGTTCACACAAGAGCTTATTTTTCTGCCGATTGTTCCTATCATATAGAAGGAGATGACCACACCGAATCGACTAGTCAGTCAGAGTCGTCTCTTTGATATCAAGAAAAGCAAGGGTATCAAAATAGAGAAAACAACGAGTTCAAAATTCGCCTGCAGGGCAAAGCATAAAATCAAATGGATATACAAAAAAACAAAGATCGAGAAACTTTAGGTTTTATTGTGAATTAGCTATAAGATACCCTGTGAACATTTGCCACTCACATTCCAAAACACTGGAATTGATTATAGAATATTTATTCGATTTATAAGAGAAAAAGTTTTAGTAGTTTATTTTTGCTGCTTAAAAATTGTATTTTTGTAATTAAATTTATTTAAATAAGCAGTAACAAATTTTTGTAGAGTATTTTCAAAGCTTAAAAATTTTATTTTTGTTAATTAAATATATTTAAATTAATTTTAAATGCAATCTACAAAGTTGAAAAAATTTCAAGTTAAAAAATAAAATTGCAACTAAATTAAAATAATAAATGTGACATCACATTTTGTTTTTTTATTTAAGAAAAAAAGAAAAGTTCTACAATTATTATTATAGGGTATTGATAAAATGCAAAGCATGGGCGTAAAATGTGAATTGCAGTTATTTCCCCCCAAACAGCCACCAGCCATCTTTTCCTCATTTTTATTCTGCTGTGTTGAGTGGGGCAACTTTTGGCGTACAAATTGTTTTTTAGTTAGCAGAACTTTTAATTTGGTTATAGTGTGAAAATGTTTGTTCCCTTTCTCACTTTTTTCTCACAGTCCCTCTCTCTCTCTCTCTATGTATAAATATACATATATATATATATATCTATATATATAGAAATGTGTGTATATTTATGTCAATTTCTTTTTTCTATATATACAAATAGTTTGTGGCGCAAATTAATATGCATTTTATAATCTTACACACAAACGTACACAAATAAAGTTGTGCGTGGGGTGGTCACTTTGCAAGAGAGACAAAAAAAAACCAAAATAAATAATAAAATAATAAAGAAAGAAGCAAAGAAAACTGTTTGCGTGCTCAGCCGCAATTAGATGGCAATTAATAAACTACAAAGAGCAACGGACTGCCAGATGGAGATGTAGATACAGCTGGAGATTCTATGTGCCTTGAGTGCTCTGGGCTTTGTCCATTATGCATTAATCAAACAAATCAATTTTCATATGTGGCCTGCCCATGAGAATTGTAGACAACAAAACACTCAGAGCGCCATTTGTGTCCCCATTTCATTCACAACGCACAGGCACACGCACACGAACACCCTCACACTCGCCCACACACATGTATATATAAATATATATATATGTATAGTTGTATACAAACATATATGTATTCCATATAGAACCATAAATGTAATAAAAACCATAAAAGCTCACACGTCAAACGCAATTCAATTGCTGATACGCCTGCTGCCTGCTCCTTGGCACACTCACCACTTTGGTTGAGCTCTCGCTTTCATTACTCTCTGGTTTAGGTGGCAAGTGACAGTTTTCGGTTGCGAGTTTTGTCGGGCGGCCAATTATCAGCGCTATTACCAAACTCTAGTCTCAATTCAATTTGTTTGACGTTTCAAATAGCTTTCATACAATATCCACCCTATGCCCTGCCCCCTCCCTTCTCCACCATTTGCTAAACCCATTACCCCTCTCAACCGACACCAGCACACATGCACACACATACACTCACAGTTGGCCTTCGTTTTACTCAAGTTTTTGGTTACTTTTCGTTCTTGCAACATAAACCAAAAAAACTTGCACATTGATAACAGCCACAAAGTGGGTAAGCAACGATGCGTATGAGTAATGTGTGCCACTTATGTGTGTGTGTGTGTGTGTGTGTGTGTGTGGATGTGTGTGCGTTTGGCGTAATGAAATAAGCCAAAGTTTTTGCAGCTTTCAATAATAACTGTAAAAGTATCTAGCAGAACTTTCTTTTTGCTGCCTTCTGTTGCTCTCCTCTGTATTCACCTCTCTCTTCGTCTCTCCCTCCCCCGTCCCCGGCCGCTCCAGCACCAGTTACCTGTGGTACCAATGTGATTATGAAATGTCCACTAGAAGTATGAGTATATGTTCGAGTGCACTCTAATATGTCCCATCAGAGAGGAATCCCAAAAATATCGATATCAAAACATAAAGAAATTTTCTACTAATTTTGAATTATATTTTTCTGAAAGGATTATATTCGAATTTGGCATACTGTACTCTGTTTTTGTTGTTGTTGTTATGGCTTTAAATTCTAAATAAAAGTATACCAATATTTTATGGATAAATGCGCTTCTTTATCGACTGCCGATAGATATCGATAAATTTCTTATGGCAATATAAATGAAAACTATTTGGACATATACTATATTGAACAAAGTATTAACCTACTTAATACTTAAGTATATGAGATTATTATAATTTGTTTCACTTTGAAATCCGGATGTGGGTGTTTCATATATTAACTATTCCCGTAGGCACAAGAAATTATCAACCTTTCTTAAACACCTGAGGTGATAGCATAATCTCAACATTTCATCATAATTTCCAACCACTTGGGATTCACTTGGATGTGGAACTTGTTTATTTTCACACGATTTATGCGTAGTTCATTGAGCAGACATCCAAGTGCAAACAGGGCCGAAATCATAATTAATCATAATTAAACCACAAAATGCACACATAATCATCAATTATGCTACCGATGGATACAGGGTAGAGAAAGAGAAGGAGAAGGAGACAGAGACTGACTGGATAATAAATTAAGTCAAGTATCTCATGTTAAGCTGCTGCTCAAACCACGCCCCAACCGCTCGTTTCCTGCTTTCGAGTCAATAGACCATTTGGCCAAAAGCCAGCAGGCCACAAGCTGAAGGCCAAGAGCCAAACGAGCGCCGCAAACTGGCCGCAGGTAACAACGTTCTGGTCGTTGCGTTAATCAGGCGTTAAATTTACGCACTCATTAGCACAAATTACAAATTACAAATTATAAATTGCAAATTGAGCTGCGAGGCGATGCCAAAACACCGTGCTTCACCATTCACCGTTCACCATTCACCGTTCACCATTCACCGTTCACACTCCGAGTGGCACCTAAGTCAGGTGCTTATATATAAATCACTTAATAATCAAGTGCATTCATTTAATTGGTTGACCGCCGTTCGCCGTTCGCTATTTCCCATTCTCCACTCCACATCCGCATCCCATGGCACCCCAATTCCATTCCAATCCATTTAATTCCCTGACCTCACCACACCAACAAAATGTTCAACGCCTCTGAGTAATTAATTATTTCATTAGGCAAGGTGGCTGACGGACAGAAGCTAACTGCTCCCAAACGCCATCCGCAGAGTTGATTTCTTGTTGCGCTTGTGTTTTGAAAGACTTTCTTGGAGGTACCACAAAACTGTTACTTTCCTAATCGTAATCATTAGCTGACAATTAGAGCTTGCTAAAGCTATTTATAAATCATTCGAATACATTTTACAACGATAGAAAAACAATATTTAAATAGACTCAAATGAAATTGAGATTTTAAAACATGATTACAGAGTAATCAGATGTATTTTCCAAATTAAGTCAAGCTTGTTTTTGTAGGGTATACCTAGTAAATTAATACGGTTGCTCGTGGCTGCGCCATTTTTATGCCCAACACCCATTGAAATGGGTAAATGGGTATAATGCATATAGCATCTGCGACCATCTAAAGTATATTAATTCTTCATCTGGATCAACAGCCCATTCGATATAGCCACGTCCGTCTGTCTGTATGAATACCGGGATCTCAGAGCGCTACATACATGAATATTATATTATTATAAATTGGGGATTTTCTGCACTGCGACTTTTATGATCTCGTGTGCCCCTTCTGAGCTTATAGCTCCTCCATCAACCCCAGCTCCTGCTCCTGCCAGAATCTCTTTTGGGCTTAGGGCTACTATCTTATTGAATCTTATAATATGCATCCAAAGGATGCTGCATCACTTCCTGTATAAGGCGGGACAATCTGCTAGGATGCGAGTTGAGGACTCCTCCTCACCTATACAAAACCTAGATTTGTACTGTAAATACCAGATTTGGAATAAAGGTAGCCGTATATCCGGCGCAGATCAACTTTGCTTTTTTTATCGATTACTGCTTTCGTTACTTGATTATCGATACATTGCACAATTTAAAAGGCAGCATCTTCTTATTAACACATAATATTAAACAACATAAAATTAAAACAACCAACTTATTGGCAGAAATATTGCCATTTTTATTTTACTCTGCAGTGCCTGTGTTCGTATCTGGGTGCCAAGCTTTTAAGAGGGAAATTATAATATTTTCAACAGCTGGGTTCAGGGTATGTCGTAGTCGAGATCACTCGACTACAGCATTCTTACTTGTTTTTTTTTTTCTGAATATCGTCGTGCTAACTTGTTGTTTCAACTTTGCACAGCTCGCGCGGTGACATTTAATTTAAGTTTTGCAATTTGCATGCGAATTACGACAGCGACAACAACTTCGTCGACGATGGAGCCGCTGATTGAATCGACTCACCGACTTGCCGGGATTTTCAAATCAAATCTATTCACAGGCCGAAATGTAATAATAATAATAATAATAAAACAAAACACCAACAACAAACACAAAAAAGAAAGCAACAGAATTCAGCAAGTTTTTAATTGCCAGCAACCGCTGCCAGTGACAACCAACAGTCGACAGTACAAAACAAACTTTATTTTTGTTGGGCTGCGTAATTATTTTGTCAAGTTAAACATTTGCATGTGACCACACACCCTCCCCCTCCCCCCACCACCCCCTCCCCTGCTGGACAATGCCATGAAATCTCTGAGAATATGATGTGGTGCCTAGTTCAGTGTTCGAACTGCCATTTGCAATAAACTAAAATTACAAAAATGAACAGCATCATCATCATCATTATCTAACAACAGCAATGATTATCGACTTTTGCAGATTTTTGGGCGCAAATAAATCGAAACATTCGCCCACTTGACCATAAAAATAGACAAGCCAACAAAAACAATAACAACGAAATTCTGGCTAGTCGCGATAAAGCTGCAGTTCCCAGCTTCTGTATCAACGTTTCAGCTTAAGTCGTAGCCCCGGGCCCCAAGTTAGAAACCCCAACCACCTAATGCGCACAACACAAGGAAATAACTCCTCCCGCCACTCTAGGAGCACTAGAGAGGAGTTCGTGTCGAATTTTAATATGTTATGAAAAATAAAAAATAAATACAACAAATTTGGAAAGTTTCAACAAACAAGTTTTTCTTGACAATAGCCAGAATGCAATTAAAATCTTGAGGCTATTCTCTAATTCTCTACAGCGACTCCCTCCGCTGAATGTTTATCTTAAAAATCCGAAAAAACCTTTGACAAAAGATAGCAATAAATAACTTATAAATAAATAGGTAAATCAAATAAAAGTTAATTCTTGTTCAAATGTAAATTTATCAAAGCTGCGCAGCTAAATGATTGTCTATAAAGGAACAGATTTGTAATCAATAAATAAGACAAAAATTAATCGTCGTGCTTTGAAGTTATCAAATGAGACACGCGCTCAACTCTTGTGGCAAGTCCAAGCAGCTAGACCCGTTTCTATAGCCATTCCAAACCCAATTCCTATTGCTATTGCTATTGCTATCCGTATCCCAATCCCTATACGTATCCCAATCCCTTAACCAAAATGCTTAGCACAATTTCAATCCCTTGGCCAATCTCTCAAAGTGCCAGACATGCCAAAAGGACTAAACAATTTTCTGCGCTGGCAATTTTTATGGCCAAACGATAAGTAAAACGATATTGAATGCGACTGTGTGTATGTGTGTGTGTGTGTGTTTGTGTGCGCGTGTGTGTGTATCGACTCTGTGTGCGTCTACTTGTATCCACAGTTGGTGCGACAGTTGGACTACGGACTTAGGGGAAGCCCATTAAATGCCGATAAGCATCGCTTTGTCCACAAAACGCAGCCAAGAAAAAGGCATTTTACACACACACACACACATACACACACACACACACACACACGAACACACACAGTCTCCCTTCTCCCTGACACTGGCTACACTTTAAAGGCAATTGCCAGGCTTATTAGCACTTTTTGTTTTTGCCTGCCAAGTTTTGGGATTGCTTTACAAATTTAAAGGTCAGCTTCTCGCAAATTAGCTGCACCACTGCCGAAAAGTGCGAATTGTGTAATGTGCAAATGGCCCAAAAAACCATCCAAATGTTGCAAAGTGCTTAAGTCCCGAACACCCATCCAGCCATCCCCACCACACACCCCGTCCCTTTCAACTGGGGCAAGGGAAATGCTGCGTTAAAAATTATGTTTCGAGGCCCCCTCCCAAAAACAAAAATATTCATGGCATTTATAAAAGTCATTTCAACGTTACAAATAACACACAGAGGCAACACACCCTCACAAACACACACAAAGTGAGAGAGGTCAGGTCCAGGACAAGGGCAATTGAGAGGGGGCCTGCAGTGGGGTCAGAGCGCAACTATGCCACATGCAAAAGGCGGCCAATACATAATGTGAAATGCCCTACGATCCGCCGTATTCAGATTTTTATATTGATCAATATTACGAAACACAAATATTCACATTTTTATGACAGCTTAAAACTCATGTTATGAAAAGAATCAGTAAATTCACATTTTTCGTTGTAAGCTTCATTATTATCTCATTGGAAGTCATCCATGTACAACAGTAAAAATTTATTTAATTGTCTTTAATTATTTTATATTGCCCTTAAGCGAAAAATGGTACGCATTGAAATAGCGCTCAAGTAATAATCTTAAATAAATTGAAAAATATGCGCGGAAATTTAACTAAATCGTGACGAGATTTTTATAATTAATCCCGTTACTTGTGTGTGTTCAGGAGATCTTATCTGGCAGAGTATATATAGCTTATACGGGGCTAACTCATTTCAATGAGCTCAGCTTGTATTAAGATTTAACGCCGACATTTAACACCCTTGGAGAATCAGTCCATCTGCGTCCATCAAAATTCAATTAAATATTTTGATAATCGAGCAATTTCATATATTTAATTTTCTTGATAGTTGATCATTTTTTAGCTCAAATTTTATCAGATTATTCTGCAGTTAGTTATGGAAGATTTAAAAGAAAGAATGAATACAGGAATCGGTACAGGACTTTATAAACCATGCATATTAAAATCGAAATCGGAACTATATATTTATATGAAAATATATAATTTTTACTTTTATGAATGAAGATTGGATAAAATATGCTTAAACATCATAAATCCTTCTCCTTCCCTTATTTCAACTGAATACTCCTTCTTTCGATCACATCTAAAGAATTTCTTCGATTTCAAGAAATCTTTGTAAAATATGGTTTTATCCAATAAGTAATCTTTACTTACTTTTAAAGCATAGTAGAGAGATAAACTATATGTTTTGGTTGTGAGTTGCCAGGTTGTTGGTTGCGTAAGTGTTTTTGAGATATCAAAATAGCCGCACGGATTGTGCGTAGGGTGTGCTGGGCAAATTACTTTGACTTTCGTTGCGCTACTCGACGCTTTTCCATGCTTTTCGACGCTTTCGCGCTGTCGTTGCGGCCATTTCGAGCCATTTCGGTCAATTCGGCTGCCAAGTGCAAGCGCAAAATGTTTATAATTAAACTTTAATGCGTATTTAATGAGCTCGGAGCGGGGCCTTGAAAAAAGAAATGATGCAAGTTTAAATGCGAATATGAATATGAAAGTATACCCCCACCCATTACCGTTGCCCCATTGCCCCTCTCCAACCACATGCCACCCGACTTGTCTGCCACACACACACACTGCCAATTGGACAACTTGTGTTGCGCAATGTTTACAATGCCAAAACTTTTCGGTCGGAGAATTGGATGTTGGTATGTAAAACTGAATCCACTGATAATATAAATTTAATCGCTCGCTTAATTGTCTCCATATGAAACCAAGTAAATGGTGTTAAAACTTTTGCAAACAAATTGCAACTAGTTGCAAGTAGTTCACACACGACATTGCAACGACGAAGATGTTGATGTTCAGCATTCTGAATCAGGATGTGAATGTGGATGTCGACGACGGCGACGGCGACGGCGACTTGTGAACAAATTTCGAGCAGTTGCTTTGAGCCACTTCAAATTGCAAGTTGCAGCCAACGATACTATACAAAGTTTAACAGCCCAAAAGCTTACACACGCACACACATGTATATAAACATATATATATATATACATATATATATATATATATATATATAGATATAGTAACAGCTAGCTTGTGTCTGCGGTTTTTCTCATCTATGCTCCGACTTTGGCCTTGGCTGTGGGCCAAAAGTTCCACTCAAATGAAAAAGCGCTTTAAAAATTTATGAAAAACCATTTGACCAGCAAAACGAAACATGCAAAATGCAAAGTGCGTAATTGCAGTTCGCAGTGGTTCGCAATGGTTCGTCTGTTGTTCACTTTTACAGTGGTTCCCCGTTGTTCGCAGTTAGACTCACATTACGATTTTGTTTTAAAAGCATTCGGTGTGTCTTTTTTCACAACAGACTAACGCACATAAAATTAACATTAATATTAAAAATAAATATATTTCTTTGTGAAAAAGCTTAAGTGAACTAGTTCACTGCTACGTACCCAATGTTTTAGATAATTAATTCCATGCACTGCTTTTGCATTTGGGTGTGATCAATTGAATTAGTTCACAGCTGAATTAGTTTTTTTTGGCTCTTATAAAATAGATGAATTACGATCAGTTTTCTTTTATTTAATTTATTACACACTTACTAGACTCCTAAAAGTTAAGATATATATTCCTGATCATAATTACTAGCTGCACGTCTGCCAGTCTGCCGTCCAATATTGATTTGTTCCTATGAGCTTGAAAGAAGCTGATTAAAATTTATGTATACCCGTCTACTATATCGCTTACCCACTGAATCAGACAACTAAATTATATATATAGCAGAAATAGATGTCAGCAGATATATATTTCAATTTGTTTTTTGTCTTTTGACTCCTTAAGAGTTTCTCAGCTAGTTGCTGTTTCCAGCTGCAGATTCAAATATTTCATTTTTTTTGTTGACAAGTTGAACTTCTTTTGCAACTAGTTCATTTGAACAAAAGTGACTCCGATCAGCCAGCATAGACGATATAGCGATACTTTTAAACTGATTGAGCTATTAGATGTATGACTTTTGCTGTCGCACAGCTATTATAAGTTCCCTGCGTGCCTGGTGCCTGTCTGGTCGGGTTAAGAGTATGTGTATGTGTGTGTGTGTGTGTGTGTGTATGTGTGTGCACATTGGCAGTTGGTGTAAATGTCTAAAGTTTGATTATGGTGCCTCAAAGTAAAAAACCTGAACTGTTAAAAGTTTCTTTTATGGAATATCGTTTGTTTTATTACCGCCATGGCCAAAAAACTTTTCAAATTGCATGCACACATATATACACCCATACACACACACACACAGACACATACTCACATGCAATTGGCTTAGCATAGCAGTTAGGAGGACATCATCTAGCCTCTAATATCTGCAGCTGGTTATTCATTTGTTTTTTCGTGTTTTTTCTTTGAATTTCGTATGCATTTCGCTGGAAATTGTTCGTATAAATCAATAAAGTTATTCAATAAATGTCTGCACCACTCTTGCGACACTTGCCACTTGCCACTTGCCACATTTATGGCGACAATCATTATCATACCCACACCCCACCCATCAGCCACCACCCACCACCCACCACCCACTCCGCATAACTAGCACAATGGGACCGACCCCGACCCCCAACCCCCTTCTGCTGACGCTTGAGTGCCTGAGTGAGCAGGTCATTAAACGCATAATCGATACTAATGAAGCATCGGATTTGCTTGCTATTGGCAATTATTGTTAGACTGCAGCTCCTCTCAGCCAACCATCGACTACACCCGGCACAATAATCCCCACCCCGCTATTATTATCAGCTCAATTTCTGCTTCTTGCATCCGCTTCAAGGCATAATAAATTGACTCATCTGCAGGGGTGGGGAGGGATCACTTTTTAGCTGCACGCATAAACCGTTTTATGTTTTATTTTTTTTCTCGTTCTTCTTCTCATAACTCTCAGATTTTTGCTTAATGAGCCCAGCAACATATCCCTTCAGCCCTTACAAATGCAAAATAGATCAGGCCAAGTTAAGTCCACATTTAGCTCTACGGATTTTTAAGATCCACAACAATTTAAAGCAGTTAGGTATAAGTATAGATAATATATATAAATATATATATATATTATAATATATTGTTACACGCCAATTTCGATTACACAATTTAATACTTATCTTTTGACCGATTGTTCCTATGCCAAATGATGATAAGTCTTTTTTTAGGAAATGAAGGGAACATAGTCGCACTCATAGATATCTTGTTTTATTAACTTTTTTAATAACAAAACAAATGCCAACTATATAATATGGTGGTCCGATCCGGTCGCCTGTTAAAAAAGACGAATTTATAACAAATTTCATTGAATTATCAGTAAAGCCAGGACAGTTTTGATTTTATAAGCAAATTAAATCCTGGATTACGAATATATATACATAATGGGTTCTCAGACGTCTCCTCCAGCAACACGTTACATAATAACAATATTTGTATTATCTTTATTATTTGTAAGGTGCCGATCTGTACTTGGGTAAAGTTGCACATATCTAACTCCGACGATTGCAGCAGATTTGTTTATCTAACCCCATTTGTCAGTTGGCAGCTGGAAGGGGAAGAAAAAAGTGAAAAAGTGAAAAAATTTGCAATTCAATTGAGTGGAATAAACTTGCAGCTCGCTGTGACTTACGCGTTGCAAGTTGCGAGTTGCCACTGATTTGGCATGGCGTTTGCAGTAATCCTTCAAATTTATGACCAGGCAGCTTGGTAAGTGCCAAAAAGTGGGTGACAAACTGTGAAAGCCTTTCCATAAAGCCTTCGAAATTGCAATTGAATCGCATTTCAATTCCGGCACCTAATCAGCAAATCTAAGCTCACATTAATAACTTTATAAGTGGCTAAGTGCCACGCCCATCAGCCACCAAGTGTCGCATAAAATAAACATTTTTTTAAAATTGACACTTGCCATTCAAAGCCAAACACTCGCAATAGTGCTATTGCCAGGATTGCCCCACGTTGCCGCCAGATGCCGCAGTGTTGCAAGTGCACCAACAACAACAACAACAACATCAACATCGAGTGCAATGACAGCGACACCACCATCAACGACAACAACACAAACAACAACTTGGACAACGATTGCTTTGCTGCTGCATTTGCTGTTATCAACTAAAATTCTTTGCATCGACGCACACAACACACACGTACTACACACACATACACACACAATTACACTAACAAAAAAATATATTTGTCATGATTTCGCTTAAGCAGTGTACCACACATTTTCTAACTCAAATTGAGATTTTACGAAAGTCAAAAATCGAATAGGATTTTCATATCCCGAACTTATATAAAATATGTAAATAATAATGATGCATATAACAGGCAGCAGTAGGTTATATATATTCTTGATCAGTTTCACTAGCCATGTTCGTCCGCCTGTTCTCATTTTGAAAAACATTTATTCTTAATAAGATATTCTTCCAAAGTTTCTTATTGAAACTTATTTCATATCCTTATATACAATATCAATTATCTGGCAATTAACCACATTATATTCATGGAATATTCAGGAATATTCAGGAATATTCAGGAATATTCATTAAACTGACTGAAACAAATAAGCAAAGGAAGATTTGAATAAAACATTCAAAATCATATTTAAATCTCGTTTTATGGATAAATAAATTAAAATCTCTGCTGGAATCTTTGGTTTCCCAAAAATAATCGTTACTTCTTGTTGTACTTATTTTAAAGAATATCCCATACTCGCAAAGTTTTTTGTTCAGTGCATGCAGTGAATTTTATACGCATCCGATGTGAGTGTTAACTGCAGGCAGACAGAAAAAACTGTCTCTAACTCTCTCTCTTTCTCTCCCACTCTCTCACTCTCTATCTCTCTCTCAATATATGTAGGGATTCAGTACCATTATCAGCAAGCCCCAAACCCACACTCAATTCACACACATCGCCTTGTAATTGACATTTATAAACTGCACAGAAAACAGTGTTCCACGCGAAGAGGCTCGAACACACAGTGGAACACAGGAGGTTGCCCAGTACAGGTCACACACAAAATGTCAATCCATTGACAGACAGTCCAACTAGCTAAATTGTTATTAATTTGATTTCAATCGTTCCACACTTAACTGTCACAATTGAATTATATACAATTTTACTTATGTTTGTCGGGTATCTAAAGCAATGTTAAACTGCTGCAAACGTTAATGTTGTTAATGATGTTAATGTTAATGTTAATGTTAATGTTAATGTTAATGTTAGTTCACAGAGCTGTTGTCAGGGGAGAAGCGTCCTACATTAATAATTAACATTTTTACTTATTACAATTATTATGTAAATGCAACAAAAATGCAATAAATATATGAGTCAATTAGTTTGCAAGCTGAAATAAACTTTGAAACAAGTTTCGAGCAAATCGATTCATGGACTGCAAACCGATGGAACCAATACAAAGCATGAAGCTAAAGTTTAGCTAAAAATTTTGTGGGTACAGCGAGTGCTCTAGCAAATCCTACTGATGATGATGATGATGATGATGACGTGGAGACGATAATGAAGCCATACACATGCAGCAAGCAAAGGAAGCTAAAGCTGAAGCTGCACCCGGACGGAGTAGGGAAAAAGAGACACGCTGACATTGCCATGGCCACATTGATGGCCACAACACACGACCCAAATGTCCAGTCTCCAGCTTCCAGTGTTCAGTGTCCAAACACACACACACACACACACAGTGGCAGTTTATCTTTTTTCTAGCCAGCAACTGCTATTATTTTGTTGTTGTTGTGGCTGCATTTGTATGTGAGTGTATGTGTGTGTGGGTTTGTGTGAGAGAGAGAGAAAAGGTTATGGAGAGGGGGGGGGCGAGCAGACGAGAGTGAATAGAGGAATTCCTAAATGAACGATATAAATTGTTGGCAGCCACAAATAATGAAAACACTTTGCGGTCATTTAGCGCTATTTGAGGCACACACATGAATACACACATGCATGCTGTTGACAGTTTTATCTGCGTACATGCGTGTGTGTGTGTGTGTGTGTGTCTGTGTGTGCGTTATCCTCGTCTGTGGGTGACATTTTTTCTTGCCCTCAGACGACTCGTTCAAAGTCTACTGCAATTTGAAAATGACATACGAAGTCCATTAGGCGCACGGTCACTGAATGCAATAAAAACAACAACAATTGCAGTTACTACAACAACAGCAACGACTACGAGGAGCATTCCAGCCAGTCCCGTTTCATCGCCATCCCACAATCGAACACTAAAGATGGCCGCCAATCCGATTATTTTCAACAAAAAACACGAGCAGAAAACGAAACGAAAAGAAATGAAGACAATATGAAATTTAGCTAAATTAAATCAAACTAAATAAATATCTACGTGAATATGGCAAAATATTTTAAACTAAATTTTCAAATTGTCAATACTTGATATTTATTAATAACAATGCTGACTAGTGAGTTAAATCATAAGCTTAAACAATGGAATAGAAGAATATTGATAGTTAAGAAAATATCAATCATAACACATTTTTTGTAGGTTGTGTTAAGTTTGGTCGTAAAATTTGTCTTCGATTTTATTAAGTGCATAGCATCAATAGCCGATTCGGTGTTTTAGTCTGTGCCTATTTTGTACACACATTATTTCAAATATCCGAAACTTTGCTTCAATTCCGAAAAAATCGTCCGGACAACTATTATATATTATTAAAATATAAAATAGTTACACAATTGAGGAAATATTTATTCCTCAAAGAGTCGTGAAATCGAAATCAAATAATTAAAATAAAAATAATATAATAGAAAACCATAATATGTAAAAACAATAATAATGTTACCTTCGCTGAAATTGACTGATTTAATAATAGTAATTAATGTTTTGTATAATTCATATACCAAAAAGTTAAGTATTTGTTTTATACATCGCTTTATATACTTAATTTATATATATATATAAATATATATATATCAGTTAAAGACAACACGAACTCAACTCGAATTCAGTGCTTAAGCGATGTCCACACCAATTTCTATGGCAGTCGATACCAAAATTATCTTCAGCACACTTACACACACACACACACACACACACACTGGCACACACAGCACACATAAGTATAGTCGCATTTGGATTCCGTTAACAGTTGATACGTTTGTATTGAGCTGGTAATGAACATTGAAAACTTTGAAATCCAGACAATTGAATCTTAATTTTCCATCACACCAACTCGCCAAGTCGTAGAACAAAAGCAGGCGTGATAATGGGGGGGGGAGGGTGGTGCTGTTTGTGATTTGTGAGTAGTGGAGTAATATGGATGTCGAGCTGAATAGATGGGTTGCTGGATGGTTAGATGACCAGATAGCTCGACAGACGTCGATTGCACTCCGTAAATCAATCGCAAGCAGAACAAACATTTATTTTTGAAGCAGCGCTGCATAGCTTTGGTTTCGAATTATTTCCACATTTTTGATGTTCTTTTCCCATTTTCTCCTTCTACACTTTGCTTTTGGGTATATTGAAAGAGCCAATTGTATTGAGAAGTAAACTTTCTTATAGGTGTTTAAATATTGCACTAATTGTGATAGATAAGATTTACCTATAAATTATATTTTTGCTTTTCTTTTCTCTCTCTCATTTTTACAGGGTAGTCGACAGTTGATCACTTGTAAGCCGCATTAAATGCTTAAGATTTAAACATAAAAAAGAGCTTAGCTATGTGTTCGTATCATATATTTGTTTAACAACTAACATCAATGTCAATGTGATTCACTTCGCTTTATAAACTTCAGCTCTGGATTTCTTTTAATGTAATATCATTGTTGTTGCTATTGTTTGTTGTTGTTGCTGTTAGCTGTAAGCTGTGGCTTATACAGTTCATCACTGTTGTTGCCTATGCAAAGTCTTTAGTTACTATTAAAATGTGGATATTTTTTGTTTAAATATTAGTTTGTTTGTCTTTCTAAAAATACATTACATTAATTCTTGATTTAAAGATGGAATAAATTTGTTAAGTTATGTGGGGAAATACAGAGTATATTCAGGCCAGGCAATTTTCTTGCTTCTGTTCCATTTAAAAATGGATAAAAATGGTATAATGGTTTTCTGCAAATGAATGTAAATGTATTCTTGAACAGGATTAACAACCGAGTCGATAAAGTCATGTCCGTCTGTCTGTATGTCTGTATGAATGTATGTATGTGTTCATTTATGTATGTATATATATACACTTGTTTCTAGGCAGCCAATTATGGATCAGTTTAAAACATGCATGCTTAAAGAAATGAGTGCATTTATAGCCCTGCTCTTATTTTTGTGGAATACTTTTTAAAACTATTTAAAAACTGTGTTCGAGCTCACCCGACTACAGAGTTCTTACTTGCTTTGTGTTTGCCTTGTCGCGTTTTACGGCTCGACAACGATGCAAATGACACAAACAGCGGCAGGTTTAAGGGCTGCACCCCTCTCTTGCCATGCCCTGCCGTGCCCAACTAGCTCTGCTGTTGACAAATAGGCTTACAATCATAATGTGCATTCATTTCTGGCCATGCATTAACTTATCGTATGCAGCCGCTCCTTTTTTTCACGCATCTCTGCAGATGCTTTAGCGGCATACCACAATTTTTTCCCATCTCCATCTTCTGCATCGTGTTCTTGTTTTCCATTAAATTAGACGCAGGACACAAGACGTTTTCGTCTGCCATAATTGCAACTAGACCAGCAGCGCTTCCTGGTGCTGGCGGATCCAAAGTGCTAAAGTGGTAAATATGTCAGCGGCAGCAAGACGATAAATTCTCGTTAAGTAGACGCGCACACGCAGCCCACGAGACGAGGCGGGGCGGGGCACTTGAGGAGGCGTGTGAGCTTGCTAGATAGGGTATGGTAGGGGGTCGTGGGTGGGTGGGAATGGGTGAGAATGGGGCAATCGGTTGGCCTAATCTGCTGCGCTTGAATGATGACGTGCCACGCCCGTGCACAGCCCTTAATTACAGCGTGTGGCGTGAATTGAGTTGAACAGAGAACTGATAGGATTTGCACTTGAAGGTTACACAAGGTGTGCGGCGGGTGTGGAGTTGTGGGAGTGTTGGGGTGTGTGGGTGTGTGGGTGTGTAGGTGTGGAGGGGAGGTTTGTTAAGAATTTCGGGCATTGGTAGAAACACGTGCGCACATGTGCAACTTCCGTTAAAAATCTATTGCTAACTTTCAACAATTTCCAGCAGAGAGCAACGGCGAATTTCTACAAGATACCAGAGATGGGCCCATTTCGCATTTATGCAACACTTAACGAGCACGAACAATATAAGAGAAGCGTATCATCAAAATGGAAAATGTTGAGAATTATATATTTATAAAACGAGGAATATAATGAAAATAAACATATAAGTAAAACAAGTAAGAAAGCTGTAGTCGAATAAGCTTGACTGCAAACCCAACTGTTAAATATATTCTTATTGTGAGCTGGCTAACTTATAGCAGGCACAGGCACTGAGGAGTAAAATAAATTAATTAAGCGCATCTTACATGCTGGAAGAAATGACTTGGGAGTTTCTAAGCCGTAGTAGTTGTATTATAATTTACATAAGAATATTCTGTATAAATTGGAATATTCTGCATTCTGCCTTTTGTGTGACATTCATTGCTATCGGAAATCAAAATGCATCGATTATCGAAAACCGAATGTAGCTATCGATAAAAATAAAGCAAACTTAATCTGCGCCGAATATATGGCTATATTGACTCGAGTGTTGATCCTGATAAAAAATATATATACCTCATGGGGTCATAGATACTTTCTTTTACCTTTTACATACATTTGCACAAGACCATTAATCCAATTTTACTCATTTTAAATGTATAAAAAAGTATAAATGTATATTAAAAGTATAACGAATAAATATTCGTGTCACGACACGAGTCAAACTCTAGCAAAAGACTCAAGGTGCGCGTTTTGGCGTGTGCATGTGTGTGCATGTGTGTGCGTGTATGTGCGTTTGTGTTCGAGTGTGTGTAGGTGAGTTAGAGTTTCCTACAGCTGTCGTAGCAACTTCCGGCACTGTTTGCAGCGTCAACGTCGACGTCGACGCCAACGCCTGCAACGTCTGCTAAAACACTTATTTGGCTAAAGGCTAAAAACTCAAAGCCAAAAAAGCAGCAACAGCAATAACAGCAAACGGTTGGCAGCCATCTCTAATACACTTGCAAAAGCTAGCTGCTATAGAAAAAATAGAAACGTGACTAATTTTGGCAGATTTTCAATGCGAGCAAAGCTTACTGATCGCGCTCTTAATTAGAAGAGAGGGAAAGAGAGAGGGAGAGTAAGACAGCGTTAATGGAAATGCATACAGTTGGAGTGAAGCATCTCAGATGAGAGCGACAGACTTCTTTTACTGTTAGCTTAAGAGTAGGACAGGCATTGCGTGTAGCTTGGTAGGATTCGTGCCATGGCTGCATTTAGCTTTGCCTTCGTTTCTTTTGCAAAAGCTTTTGCGTTTCCGTTTTGCTGCTGCTGCTTCAATATTTTTTTTACGTGCATATGTAATCAACAGACAGACAGGGAGACAGAGAGACAGATAGTGAGTAAGTAAGTAAGGAAGTATTTATAAGTACGAGTGTGTGTACGTAAGCAATACACGCATACAGTTACGTGCGCATGTAAGCGTGTATGTCCTTAAAAAATTGCACAAAGTTCAAGCCAGCTTTAGGTGTATGCACGTGTGTGTGTGCGTGTGGGTGCTGTGTAACTCAGTCATAGAACTGTTGCTGAAGTCACGTAATTCAAATAACTAAAGTTGGCGTAAATATGCCAAGCATACAACAGCAGCGCGAATTCAGACACACGCGCACACACCCATACACACAAACCTACAAACACAAACATGCACACACCCATATAGACACACACAAAAACTCTTTCAGCCAAACACAATTGCATAGCGTTGAGCGTTTGTTGTTGTTATTATTTTTGGTTGTCAGTTATATAGATAGAGAATAAGAGTGAGAGGGTAAGAGTCGGTAAGAGACGATAGATGGGACGAGACGCGACGCGGCATTAAGAGGGACAGAGATAGATAGATGGCTTAGTGTGCCGTTTGAAGCTTTAAGCGTGTTAATTTTGTAATTTTTAAGCGCTCGTTTTAATTGGCCAATCAGCGACGAGCATACAGCACTGCAAAGAAGAGCAAGCACAAGTGCACTGTAAAATCAGCTTCAGTTGCAGCGGTAATCGACAAGACTTTCTGCACGCCAACCAATTAGCTCCTTTCACAATTAACGGCTTTCATGTTATGTAGTTTATATCAAGATATAGTAGGGAAGCGCTTTTGCTTGGATATCAATCACAAGCACTAAACACAAAAGAAGAAAAAATATTATTGTGTAATTTATTATTATTATTTTTATTATACTAATGTTTTCTAATTCTGAATACTCATTGATGTTCCATTAATTTTAAAGTTACTTTAAAGGAGAGTGTTTAAGTAAAGCTAAAAGATATTCTTCATCTTTCTATTTTTCTTTTATTTTTTCTTGCAGCAAATTAACTACTCTAATACGCAAGAAAAAGTACACGGCGATAATTTAACATTAATTTTAATGATTATACTATAATTTAGAGAACGATTGGACCAACGGTCCACTACACTATCTAATTTAATTCGTACAAATTGGAATAGTGCATCCTTTATGCAAGTTGCTATCTGCTTTCTTATTTTATGATTGCTCTTTAACTTTCGTCGACATGTCGGCAGTTTACGTCGTTTGCCAGGACACTTAACATGCTTGACATTTTGACAGTTGCGGCTGTTATTGTTGTTGTTGTTGTTCTTGTTCCTCCGATTTTGATCTTAACAGCGGCGACCGTTAATTTTGACACTCAGTGCATATTGATTTTGATTTATACCCACAATAATTAATTAGTTAAAAGCGCTCTCCCTCCCTCTTTCCCACCCAATTGTTGCAGTGCAGTGCCTGACAGCTTACTGGCAGCTTAGCAGTGACATTAACGCTGGCCAGCATTGCATAATATAAATAAATACATTATGTTAAGTGGGTACAGTGAAAAGAGGGCCGCGTTCTACTAATGAGTTAGCCCGCAACGCGTTAGGAAATGATTTTAAAGCTATCTGAGCAGAGTTAGGCGGACACTTAAGCTGCTTCTGCTGCTGCTGCTGTTGCTGCCAGACGCCATTTTGTAATTAGCCGCATTACAAGTAGCACTCGCTGAGATTCTTGCGTCTCCTCTGCATGTTAATGAGTTTTCTTGCTATTGTCTTATCTCTTCAGTGGACATGAGCGCCCGTCCAATTGAATTTGAAAGCAGCCCAAGCCCTCAACCCCCAACCCCCCACCGCCTTATTTCACTTAACGCCGCCTTTAAGTTGCATAATATGCAATATGAAAAGTGGTCGGCCGCTTTTCGGGAAAACTTCAAATTGCATTTTTGGCCAAAAGCGTATAAAAAAAAATGGATAAGAAAAAGAATAACACAGCAGCAATGTGAGAGAAAATGGAAAAAATCCTATTGACAGACAAGCGCAGGGCTGCCATAACGGCGAGATAGGCGATGGGGTAGAAGGTTATAGAAAAGTGCAAACAGCAAAGCACAAACGGCGACCGTTCATATTTGCACCAGTGTTGCCATTTCAGCTGAAAGCTTAGCATAGCTTAGCGGTTTTTTTTTATACTCACATAGTTTGCAGCAACTATCTACATTTAGCTTTTTTTGTTTTCACCATTTTGGCAACACTGCCAGTGTACATCGCACTGTCCATGTGTGTGTGCGAACAACATTTTCTTATCTAAATAATATTTGGTGGAGCCGGCAGGGACGGCAACGACGTTTTTCTCTAGCTGATTGAACAAAGTTTGTTGCCACTCATTGTCGTTGTTTTTGTTGTTGTTGTTATTGTTTGCTTTTCGACTAGTGCAAAAATTGTTTTTGATAAAGTTTAGCGGCCAGCAGGAAGGATGCCAGCAACGAGACCATTTTCTTTTTTTTTTATTCAATATACGTATAAATGTAGCTGTCAAGTGCGGTTAGCGAGAAATGCATGCAAAAATATTTATTTACATATGTATATATTTATACAATGTTGTTTAAAGTATATATATATATATATATATATATATATATATACATTTATGCAAATGAAACATGTGTGCTAAGAGCTACCACGCAAAGAGAAGTAAATAGCTGCCGTTAATTAGCATGCCACAGGGAATTGATCAAGTGGCGATTTGCCCCATTCACAAATATGCCGTCTCAAAAAGTGTACAAAGAATTGACCAGGAGTTATCTAGTAGACAGCTTCAGTACATGTAATGCGCACTAGAAAGTGAAATACAATTTGAGCAGCTTTGGATTCAGGTGGGAAGAGACGAAAACAGAGAGAGAAAGAAAGTCTGTCTGCACTACAGTTTGAGTAGCACTAGGCCACGTGGAAATTCTTAGGAAGCTATAACAGTTTGAAGCAATTGCGCAATTCATTTTACAACTAACGAAATATAATATGGAATACACGTAAAATATTTAATTTTAAATTAACTTGAGTTTAGTTTGATTAGTTACAATATTGAAGTATTCTTAGTGCGACATTTGACAGTTTGAATATCATTTGTCAGCATTGCACCTATGCGTTATGGGCGAATGGCAAAGATGGGTACAGAAAGATACAGATAGAGGGATCAACATATCTGAGTAAAAATGCCTTTGGCAGTTTAATTTAATATTTTATTTACAAACGACTATTTGCTTTTGTTTCTTTGTTTTTTTTCTAGCTTTGAAGCTTGAAAATAATTACAGTTTAAATTAATAATTTCATATTTAACATATATCGTTTTTTTTTTGCCAATATTTATTTTTAATATATGTTTTAAATTGTAGGTTTTTTTTGTTGTTTGGTTTTCACGTCCACAGCAATTTGGCGACTGCAACGGCAATGCCAAAAAACAAAAATTAAATGTTTTTTCAATTCTTACTATAAACTATATATTATATAGTTATATTCTATGCAAATTATAAACTTAAAGCAGTGTATACGGCTGTGTGAAATTTTTCCTCTACTGCATCAACTTCATGTTTCTTATGCCTTTTACTCATTATTTTAGTTGTTGTTCGCTTTGCACTGTGGAAATACTACTGGTAAATACCACAGTTAGTCTCTTGTGTAACGGTAATTTCGCAAGAATGCGGCATTTATTTTTCACAATAAACACTCTTAATTGTAGAAAATGAAATCTGGCATTTGTTGAATTGTGGAATTGTGGGCTTGGCAGGGCAAGGGCGTGGCAGCGCAGTGTATTAGGAATATGTAGAGACATATATATATATATATATATATATATATATATATATATTCTAGAGAAGTTCGGGTTAGGTTCAGGTTGTGTCTTGAACAAAAAAAATTTTTTTGTTTTAGTTTATTATTATTATCATTATTATTATTTTTATAATTATTGGTATTGTTGTATACTAATACCAAATACAGCTTATTGTGTATTGTTTACATAAAACAACTTGATTCAGTTTCCTTCTTTTTCTTCTACTATTCCCAATTTCCTTCTAGTTAAACCCATTTTTACTTGCTGATTGCTTGATGTTATTGCTTTCTGCCTCTTAATCGTTGTTATTGTTTGTCTTGTATTGTGGTGTTTTGTTTTTTGAATTTTGTTGTTACAGTTAAATAAGATTGCAATTTGTGAATTTAAATTCATATCATCAAAAAATTAGTTCAGTATTAAAAACAAATTTAACATAAAAATGCTTTGCTTGCTACAGTTGAATATAAGTGTTGTGTGTGCTGTGTGTGTGTGTGGGGTGTGTGTGTGTATTAATGAATGAATGATAGCAATGTTAAGAAATGATGATATTTTGTTGTTGTGGATAATCATCTGCTGCTTGTTGTTGCTAATCCTATTGTTGTTGTTGGTTGTGATTTTATTGCTGTTGCTGCTTCTGCTAGTGGTGGTGTTGATGTTATTTAGTGTGAATTAAATGAGGTTAGCCAATTATCAGTCCACAGCCGAGCTTGAAGTTATTCTTTACGTGATTCATGCGTCCACTCAACGAAAACGTTAAAGGCAAGGGCTGTAGGCGCTTCTCCAGAACGCCCCCAATGTGCCAATGTGAGTCTATGGAGCCTGTACAGAAAATAACAATTAATCAACCAATTTAAGTTTAAATAAAGAATAATTAACCTTTGAACACTAAATCCGCTTTGGGCAAATCAATCTGATAGCCAATGGTGGCAACGGATTCCTGCATCCGCAGACTCGTTTCCACCTCAACGCCAATCTGTAGCTGTTCGCTGGCCTTCTGATAAAAGCACAAATGCAATCCACTCGTTCCCAGTGTGCTAGACCAAATCGAATCTCCATTCGTGTAGCGTCCAAAGGCAGAGACAATCGCTATTTGACGACCGGGCACATTGGTGCCGTACTGATAGGTCACCTCGGCGCCAAGGGCAATACGCTGTGTTACCGCTTGTAAATACTGGCCAACAATTATGCCGGAATTGTTGAATATATTTGGATTGCCCAGTGTTAACGTTGCGGTAAAATCATTGCCCCGATAATCTGCGCCCAGCTGTGTGGCCACTATTTTCGAGTCCTGGATCTAAAATTGTTGATGGAAAATTATCGGTTTAAATTGTGCAAATATTGAGAATGCTCGAAAATCAGAGACAAGAGGAAAAAATAAAAAGAATTTACATATGCCATTGAATCAGTATATGTAAAAATAAATATAAAGGAAGAGACATTCATTGTATATAAGTTCAGTTCAGCAAATGATAGTGTTGGTGATGGACCTCACCTGGGAAGCAAATTTGCAGCGCAAACGTGATGAGAACTGATGTATAACATTGGCATTAAGATTGCCGGATGGATCGATGTCACCAAGAACCACGGGGAATGCCTCGGTTTGGCTGTATTGCTTGGTGCCCACATATGTGGCACCAAACCGATAGCTACTTGGCATTGTGCTGCTCATGTTGATCGTGTGCGATACCTGAAAATGATTGCTCAGACACTTGTTCAGCATTATCTTGGCGCCCTCAAAGGTTATGGCCTGAATATCTGCACACAGAGGGATACAAATGAGAAAAGAAAGAAAGAGAGAGAGGAGACCCAATCGAGCCCATTATATATATATATATATTCATAGATACATTACATATTCCATATTACTGATAATACATAATCAAAAGCAACTCACGTACACACACACAGATGCATGCATACGCACGCACGCAGCACAACTGATACTCACACACACAGAGAGTGGGAACCGACCGACCCCCTCACATGCTTGTAGGTTATGTCATCAGTTGTACTTTTAGGCTTTTCTCATGAATTTCTGAATGACATTGCATACCTTTGCATTTTTTGTGCAACTCCTCGGCGGTGCCGGGATTGTCCAATGTGTTATCCGTTGCCGCATCACCTAATTCGCTTGACACCGACGTGCGGCCAGTGGTCTCTGTTGAAGTTGCGCTTGGCTCCGGCATACCGAGGCTGGCAGCCACACTTTTGCTGCGAGCCGTTGTTGCCTCGACGCCGCTTGATGCCGCTAGCACGTTTCCCATTCTGTATATTGTGAGTTAAGTTTATTGTGCAATTTTATTTGATACTCGTGTGCCCGTAGAAATTTAAAGTGGCACGCGCTATTTCAGGTATCGGTGTTTAAGACACACTATAATAAAAAAAAAGTCTAATTCTGTCAGTAAATCGATGACCAAAGTATATCGATATCTCTAACTGACATCGATATGAGCACAGCACTTGCTAGGCACCACTTTCTATTGAATTTGAAATGTTGACAAAAAACACTAAGAGATTAACACTTTACTTTAATGCCAATGAAGCATTTTGTACAATTGTTCACACATTAAGCTTGAGCAGCAGGAAATTAAAAAAGTACTCGATAACCAGCTATAACAGCTGAGCAAGAGAGTTGCCACACTGTGACACCCTTTAGCGCCAATTTTGGATAGTTATCAATAATATGCAAATCACCACTCGCTGTTAATTCAATAAAAACTTTTATATTTTAAGTTCAAGTATATGTATCCTTTTTCATACATGTATATATAATATATATCTATATATAGACGAATTTCTTGTATAAATTAATTAGGAGAGCACAAATCTCTGCTACGTATGTATAAAGCTGAAAAAGTTTTTATTTTAATCAGAGTAGAGATTTTAGTGGGTGATGCTTGGCTTTTATAAAAAGACAAAAATATTGTACTAAAAAAAAATCAATTAAAAAAACACCTATGTCATCTAATTGACTTCAATTGGCCAAATAGTCATATTTAAATGTTTTGGGTTACAAGTTGCTTAAAAGCGTAACTAAAAATAATCGTGAGTTATCTTTTATATTTTGTTTTTCAATTTTTTGGTGCGCTATTAAAAACGAGTCAACAAAATAGGAAAAAAAAAAACTTTTACAAATCGACATTAATGCACATTAAATCATATCATATAGGGGATTAACATCAAAGATCAACAAAAATAAAAATAATAATGTAATAATATATAATATCTATATATATATTGTATATAGTATATAAAATAATTTTCGCTGTGGGTTGACAAAATAAACCAAAACAAAAACAATGTGAAACAAATCAACAGCATGACGATTTCTCTGGCTCAGCAACGACCAGATTGAAGTCCAGACTGTTAGGCCTCGCAAATCCGGATTTGATGCCATCCCAGCCATCCTCGGCCTTGTATTCACCAGATCGAATGCGGGCATAGACCTCTTGGGTGACCATACGGAACGCCTCCTCTACGTTGGCGCCGGTTCGTGCCGAAGTCTCAACAAAATGCAAGCCATGTTGTTTGGCAAACGTTTGCGCCTCCTCCGTAGATACCTCGCGATGGCCTCCCGCATTCACCAGATCCAGTTTGCAGCCAACTAGCGCAAAGACGGGCCGATGCGGCTCAATGTGACGCTGCGCCTCCATCATCCAGAGAGGTATGTGCTCGAAGCTAGCATGATTCGATATATCGTAGACGAGCAGGACGCCAACCGAATTGCGATAATACGACTTCGTTATTGAACGGAAACGCTCCTGGCCAGCTGTATCCCAGAGCTGGAGTTTAATGTGTTTGCCATCCTTCATCTCGATGAGTCGGGCGAAAAAGTCCACGCCCACTGTGGGATCTGAAAGCTGAACGAGACATAGCTTGAAATAAGATTGTCAAAACAAAGGACCGTTTTTAAGTTTATTGCTAAGCTTTTTGGCCATTAAAGGCCTAAAAAGTGTGCACATTTGTCCAATGTTGCCACATCTATCGTATTTTTAAATTTCTTTGTTTTTTTTGCGCTTGCATTATCAGTAACAAACCACAAACACACACATACTCATAAGCGCGCGCACACAAAGGCAAATGGGGCCACTGGCTGCGAGATGCTCGTCTTTGTTTTAATATTAATTTTTTGTTCTCCTTTATTGTTGCTTTTGCGACTTAATTATGTAATTATTATTACTGCTTGCACTTGACTCACACACACTCATTTAAGATAGATTGAACACATACCTCGGCAAATTTTCCATCTGTGAAGAATTTGAGCAGCGAACTTTTGCCCACTGTGCTGTCGCCGATGAGTATTAAGCGAAATTGATAATCAAAAATAGGCTCAACCATCCTGGTGCACTGCTCTCTGCCGCCCCCGTTTACTGTTTACCAGTTTCGACGTTTAACAGATGCAAAGCAAGCAAACCCTCCAGCGCCTTCTTTTTCTATTCAACGTTTGTTGTTATTTTCTAAATACGCTTAATACGCAAATGCACTTATCCGTTTTGTTAGAAGCGCACGATGCGCCTTAGCTCTTTTCAAATGTGGCCGATCGCTTGACGGAGTTATTTGCAATTTTACCAGTGTATAAATAAACTGCAACCTTTTTGTTTATCAACTTTAACTAACTCAGCTGCGCTGCTGTTTGTTTTTTTTTATAATGCACAGCAATTAATTTATGTGTGTGTGTGAGTGGGTTTGTTTCAGGGCTGGCAAATAAGTAGAATGCGCGCGCAGGTACTCAAAACCATAGCGGCCATATCGTTGTTAGTAATGTCGCAAATTTAAATCGGGCATCGGAACGAGATTTTGCACAACAATTAATAAGCACTATATGGACAGAATTTTAAAAATTGCTAAAACAGTAACACAAAATAATTCCGTCATTGACGATTGATTTTAAGCTATTAAATAATATTATATATATATATATATATTATACTAGCATACGCTGGAATCAAACATATTTTGTATTTTTAAATGCATAAATATTATGGAACAAAAAAATAACGTTCTAAATGATTGGCATCGATAGCAATCGATAAATTGCTCTTATTGTAATATCGCTATCTGTCACATTTGAGTAGTTCATTTTAATTTCGGCTTTATTTTTATATTGTTTTCCTTAACACTTGCACCAATGTACAATAACATAAATATAGAAACACTTGCATTTTCACCAAAGACAACAAACTGCACTAGCAGCGAGCAACTTGACTACGCCTAACAACCTCAACAACAAAAACAACAAAAAAAGCGCATAAAGCGAATAAGGTTACCGAACAAAAGGAACTTCCGCAAGAAATTTGTTGCTGCCGCTAAAAACAATCTGTGCCCATACAAACACACCCATAGATGTTAAAGTTTGTGTTGCACGACGCCATTGGCTACGTGCGCAACAATGTGCGTGAGTTCAGTCTCAATGCGATCCGCCTGCTGCCTCAATTGCCTCAGCTGAGTCCCTACGATGTGAGTATCTGCGTATCGATCTGGCATCGGATCGGATAAGATAATTTGGCTTGGTTTCCTGCAGGTGAATATTGCGCTCAGGGAGAATGAATTTGTCTATAAATTCCCCGTGGAGGGCATTATACACAGCTATGAAACAAATCAGCTCGGCTCCAATTCACCCTGCGAGGACACACGGACCGAGGCGAGCCTCCTCTATCGCAACGGCTTCATGTGTGGCGTCTTTGATGGACATGCGGGCGCAGCATGCGGTCAGGTCGTCTCCAAGCGACTCTTGCGCTACATTTCGGCGGGCACATTGCCGCGCCAGGTGCTCAGGGAACAGATGAAACAGGGCAACTGCAGCAGCCAGTCATTTCTCAAATGTCACAACGACAAGGTGGACTTTGTCAGTGAGATTCGACCCATCTATGAGAAAAGCTTCCAGCGCTATGTGAAACAGCTGGCTGCAGAGCCGCAACGCGATGTGGCCAGCGAACTGGAGCATGCGTTCCTGCAACTGGACGGGGATTTGGCCGAAGAGGCTTTGACCACCAGCGATGTGCGCACCATGGGGGTCGCTCTATCCGGTAAGCATGGCATATCTTCAGAAAGGAACTCTTTAATTCACAAATGAAATTTCTTGCTTGTTGACAGGCGCCGTTGCCTGCCTGGTGCATGTGGAGGGGCTGCAGCTGCATGTGGCCAGCACTGGTGATTGTGGCGCCGTATTGGGCATTTTGGATCCACAAACGAATCAATGGCTTCCCAAGAAAATGAATATCGAGCACAATGCGGAAAATATGCAGGAAGTCGATCGCGTTCTCGAGGAGCATCCGCGCGAGGAGCGTGAAACTGTTATACGCAATGGTCGCCTGCTTAGCCAGTTGATGCCGTTGCGTGCATTTGGCGATTTCCGCTACAAATGGCCACTGGACACACTGCAGCAAAAGGTGGTGCCGATCTTCGGGGAGCAGGTCCTACCACCAAATTATTATACACCGCCGTACCTCACCGCCAAGCCCGATGTGCAGCAGCACGAGCTGGGCGTCAACGATAAGTTTCTAGTCATTGCCAGTGATGGCCTCTGGGACTTCCTAACGCCCAGCGAAGTCGTCAGCCTTGTGGGTGAGCACATTAACTCGAAAAAAATACTGGAGCCGATGCGTATGCCGCCCGGCGACGTTAAATTACAGCAAATCTCGGAGAAGCTGGCGGAGCGCAAGTAAGTCCAAAAAAATATTTAAAAAAAACAAGAAGTTGCTCCAATATGGCAACTAAGACAAGCGGGAACCATGCCCACATCCAGTTGTGAATATATATATATATATATATATTTATTTATTTCAGAGCTGGACTCACACGCAAACCCATTGATCAGAATGCGTCGACGCATCTAATACGCCATGCGCTGGGCGCCACAGATTATGGCATTGAGCACTCGAAGATCTCGTATTATTTGACGCTGCCACAAGATGTGGTGCGTCTGTATCGGGATGATATCACCATTACCGTCATATACTTTAACTCGAAGCATATTGCACAGCTCAGGGGCGAAACGAATGAGCATCTGGATCAATCTGTGTCACCACAGCCACTGGCAGCGTGATTTTAAAGATTGGTAGTGGTTGCAGCCAAATCAGTCAGTCTGTCCACTAAGGGGCCGGCCATCTAGCTATTGAGACTGCTGGACATACAACGCAGCTAGATGTATATGAAGTGTATTTAGTATTTGGCCATCACTATCCTCAAATCTCAGTTGTTTTTTTTGTTAAAGTTTTGTTAACTATTTGCACAATCTGCAATTGTTGTTGTCGTTTTTGTCGTTATTGCTAATCTGCTATTCGCCATGCCAGGACGATAGCCAAACGCAGGCTAAGTGCTAATAAAAATCCCAGAAAATAACTAACAATTCTGCCTTAAATGACAATCTTATTCATTTGTTCCTAACCATTTTCCGGTAATTTCATATTACAGATTACATAGATATTACGCTTGAATCCAAGTGAGAATTGGCCTGTGATTAGGCAGAAGTGTGACACGACAATCCTGGCTCACATTTGTACTAGGTGCAATCCTTGAAGGATCAAGCAGACCGATAGTCCTGGTTAGCAACAGGAGCACTGTACGAAATCTATATATATGTATATATACTGCTGTATAAAATATCAAATGGAAAGGGAATATCAAACTACTCATTTTGTTTAAGTTGAAATTTTTGTTTCGAGAATCGATTAGTTTATTTTACAATAATATTCATTACACTTGAAGTTCGTAAACGCTAGATATTGATGTTTATGTTAAGGCTAATATACGTTACAAATAAGGTTAGGCTTACGGATATACAGATAGATATACAGGTATAACTATATATATTTTATTTTATTATTATTTTATTGCTATGGGTAAAGAGTAAAGCAAATCTAAGACTACAGACGAACACTATAAAAAAGAAGGGAACTCAGTGAGACACAATGGCAAACAGAAAAAACTAGGTTGGGCTGGAAAGGGCAGGATGGAAGAAATGTGTGTGGGTGGTGTCTGGGCGGGTGTTTCGTCAAATCAGAAAAACCCTGAAAAAGAATATATCTAAAGAATATCTACTAAATATTTATATACAATTGTTTGCTCGGCAATTAGAACTTTCAGCAAATAATCTACTATATATATATATACATATATATTTAAAACTAATTATACTACAATCTATTGAAACTAGATTTGTTATATATTTTCATTGAATTTTAAATTCGTATTCTAAAGAACCCGAAAATCTCTAAAGGAATTTGTCATCGAGATAAGGTAAAATGTAATAAAATATTGCAACTGAGATATTCATTTTTCATTTCTAGTAACAATTAGCGAGCAATCACTGTATACGTGTACAACATACATCCATTGTTGTGTGTGCTGTATAATGTGTTAACAGATACCACTCAGAAAGAAAGTCCTTTGAATGGGATGTGGACTAACTAGGCTAACAACGTGGTTGGCTAATCCTTGGCATCCTGCTCGGCCACCTCCTGTCGACTGACACAATTGAGGAATTCCATTTGGATGTGCGTGATCTGTGTCTTGCTAAAGTACTGCATCTTCTTCTTGAGAAAATCAAAGAATAAATCGAGCTCGTCCCGCTTGATCAGCGCCTGCACCATCTGCTGCTTTTCATCGTCCTTGATTAGCGTGCTGCTCGACGCAACGCTATTCGAAACGGAGACGCAGTTGGAGTTGGAGTGGGAACTTGCATTGCCAGCGGATGTAGCTGCACTTAGCGGCGGCATCTGCAGCATGTGATGGTGGCCGGTTTGTGTATTGAATGCATTATTGCACATTGTGGTTGTTGCCGACGACGACGATGCCGGCTGTGGCTGTGATGGATGTGATGCATGTGTCGGATGTGTGGCAATCGCAGCGGCTGGCAACGTTGCAACGCTAACCGTTGTCCCACTTATGACAACTGCAGCCGTGCTGGAAATGGTGTTACTGGTGCTTGTCGCCTCCGTCACATCGACAAGAGAGATTTGTTGCTGCTGCTGATGTTGTGTGCTCCCTACGCTTGCTGCATCCACATGACAACGTGACGCTGCCGCTGCTGCTGCTGCTGCTGCTGCACTGCTGGCAGTTGTTGTCGTCACAAGCGTGTGACTCTTTAGCTTGGAATCCACATTGAGAACGCTGTTGCTGCCGCCGGATAAAACGCTGTTGCTTGCCGTGGTGCCGCTTGTCACAGTTGCTGCGCTGCCATAATGATGGCCATGGACATGGTGGTGGGCATGCCGCAGTGGCACTGTGGTGACAGTGGCGCGTGTCTCTGGCACTGGCACCGGCACCGTCACCGTTACCGGTTCTGGTTCGGTTTCCGGTTCGGGCTCCATATCCTCTATGCAAAACTCATCGGCATCGATGTAGTGAAAGCCTTTGGTGTCGGCCACATCACTGCTGCCATCGACACCCATTTCGCAATGGGCGCCACTTGCCTCCTCGTACAGGCACACCTCCTCGTAGTCCACTTCGGCAACTGTCGCTCCATCCTCGTCCAGCTCATGCTTAACAATATCGACCACATGACCATCATGATCCACCACATCATCCACATCGTCTTCCAGCTCATCGTCGTCGTGTGCTATTTGCGACAATTCAATGCTCGAAATGCTACCGTCGTGCTGCGCCTGATGATGGTGATGATGATGATGTTGCTGCTGCTGTTGTTGTTGTTGTTGCTGGTGGTGGTGGTGGTGGTGTTGTTGCTGCTGCTGCTGTTGATGATGATGTGCAGCATGGTGATGAAGATGATGACGGGGGGGCACCGAATCATCGGCAACGCTCTCCTCATAGGCGGTCAATATAAATGTTTCGGCCTCATCGTTGACCAGCGTTATTTGTGAGCTGGCATGATGTGAGGAGGACAATGCCGTTGTATCCGAATGACCATCATCGTCGACAACATCATGATCGTGCTCCACATCGTGATCATCATGCTGCACATCATCATCATCAGCGTCATCGTCATCATCATCATCAGCAGGCTGCTTCTTGATCTGCAAAATGGCGGCGAGCGCATTGCGTTGAGCCTTCAGCTTCGGCTGATAGACCTTCGAGAGGAAATCCAGCTGCTTGGCATAGCGCCACTTGGACAAACGACCATCGATGCATTTGGGAGAACGTCGTCGATACTGATGGTACGTGTCCCTCAAATTCTTCCACTTGCGTCGCACCTCCTGCACGCTGTATTTATCTATCAAAAGATTGGATTAGGGATTAATTATTTTTTAAGATTTACAGTATTCCTCGCTCGCAAAGTACAATGTTAGTGCAAAAAGTGGCAAAGCCCGCATTGAAATATGCAAAAACTCCGGCTGTTCACCAATTTTTAAACGCTCCTTACTACTATATGTATCATACCAAAGATAGGTTTCATTTATATTTGAAATTTATAATGCAATGAGTTCTTCGATCTGCAAGCGATTGATTTGTACTAATCCAATTTATTTGAATATTGAATTTGAAACTGCACTTTTGCTTGCAGAGAAAATTGTGAATTAATCGTGAGCCCAGATTGCCTTTAGTGAGAGGGATTTAATACTCACTGCCCATTTGCTGGGAGACTTCCTGCCAGCCGCTGAGTATATCGGGACGTCGCCTTTGATTCGGCTGCAGCTTATAGTTGTACAGTGCTGGATTCTGGCGCACCAGATTGATCAGCGTGATAATATCGTCCGTGGGCGCATTGTCCTTGTGATATCGTTTACGCTCCGACATTGCGTATGTGTGTGTGTGCGAGTGTGTGTATGTGCGTGTGTAGCTTTTTTAATTGTTTCGCTTGTTGCTGCACGCAGCTTTACCCTATTTTGTTGTATGAATAGAGGCAACTGGAGTGTTGAATTGTTTACACTTTTTGCACCTGCAGTTATTGTTATTATTATTATTATTAGAACTTGATAGCAGCAGCAGCAGTTGGTACCAGTCTCAGTGTCAATTTGTGTAATGGTTTGCCATCGGGTACGATTGCGATTGCACGCGTATGTGTGTTTAGGCCAGCCAAAATGCACAATATGTTCATTTAATGCACACACGCTTGCTTCACAACGTTTTTAAGCCACGATTTTGCCATGTTTAATTACGCAGAAAACAATTTTGTCTTTTTTTGTGGGCTATACCACAACGTTGCCGTACTGTGTTTGTGTATGCTACTCTTTGTGTTGCCAGATTGCTGCAGTCAATGTAAAACCTTGTGTTTAATCGATGGTTTTATCGATAGCCAATAATATTCGTAGTATTCGATAAAAAAAAGTGTTAGTTAAGATTATATTCAATATATGAACTTGTAGTTTTTACTCTAATTTACACTGTTGCTTGCTATAAATATTAGTTACAATCGCCAGTTTAACAAAGCAAAGCCCAATTAAATTAATACTTAAGTACTCGATATTATCTATCGATAATGTGTGTGTCCATGTCATCAACATTGTTTTGCTATTGCGTCTATCGGCAATTTGGAATTTTAGACCACAGACGCAAAAAAAATAGAAAACAGAAACACACAATTGTTAAGTTAAAATGAGTGCTACGCCCACGAAAAACAATGGCACCGGCCTAGAAGATGTCAACATTCCCGGTCAAGCATTTCTGCGCGAAGCACTCACCTCCTGCACCGATCCGCTCAAGGCTATTGAGAGTTTTCAGGTTTGTTTACGAAATGGGCGCGAATTTTGTGTCATTGTTGTTATTGTTGTATAAAATGCATTGATTAAGCGCTCAAATTTCAGTTGGAGAATGGCGTGCTGTTGCCGTCGCTGCGTCCGATGTTGCCGCTGTTGGATTTACACGGCGTGCGTCGCTTAGACTTTCATACATCTCTAATGGAAGAGCTGCGCGACAAGCTAATTGCCCACATTAACGATCTTGGCCAGAAGGAGCCGCGGGAGCGTGACAAGAAACTCAAGGAACTGCTCGTAAAGAGTTTTCCTGTTGTGCGCGTCAAATCGCTTCGACCCGTCGTTATGGCTATATTGCGAAACACCCAGCACATTGATGACAAATATTTGAGAATACTGGTCAGAGATCGGGAGCTGTATGCGGACACAGATACTGAGGTGAAGCGTCAGATTTGGCGCGACAATCAGTCGCTGTTCGGAGATGAGGTGTCGCCACTGCTATCGCAATATATACGCGAAAAGGAGCACATTCTCTTCGATCACACCAATCTCAATAATTTATTCTTCCAGCCGACGCCAAAGGTGCGGCGTCAGGGCGAGGTGGTGCAGAAGCTGGCCAATATGATTGGCACCAGCGTCAAGCTCTATGACATGGTGCTACAGTTTTTGCGTACACTCTTCCTGCGCACCCGCAACGTGCACTATTGCACGCTGCGCGCCGAACTGTTAATGGCGCTGCATGACTTGGAGGTACAGGAGATCATCTCGATAGATCCGTGCCACAAGTTTACGTGGTGTCTGGACGCGTGCATTCGCGAGAAGAATGTGGATATTAAGCGTTCGCGTGAACTGCAGGGCTTTCTAGACAACATCAAGCGGGGACAGGAACAGGTATTGGGAGACCTCTCGATGACTCTGTGCGATCCGTATGCCATAAATTTTCTGGCCAGCTCGGCCATCAAGATACTACATCACCTGATCAACAATGAGGGCATGCCGCGTGACAATCAGGTTTTAATACTGCTGCTGCGCATGCTGGCATTAGGTCTAAGTGCCTGGGTCATGATTGACTCGCAGGACTTCAAGGAGCCCAAACTCGATTGCCAGGTGGTCACCAAATTTTTGCCCGCCCTCATGTCGCTTATGGTGGATGATCAGTGTCGCGGACTGCACGGCAAGTTGCCGCCCGATGAGCGCGAATCGGCATTAACCACCATTGAGCACTCGGGCCCCGCTCCGGATGCAGTTGAGGCATATATACAGGAGAGCGCTGTGTCCAGCATACTGGCCATGTACTACACACTGCATTCGGCACGCACCAAGGATCGGGTCGGAGTGCTGCGCGTCCTAGCCATTCTCTCCGTCTGTAAGGATGATCGCGCCTATGAGGATCCGTTCCTGCACTCACTAATTGCCCTGCTCATACCGATGAGCGATGAGTTCGCCACGGAGGACTTTTGCACCACGCTCTTCGATGAGTTCATTTTCGCCGGCCTAACCCGCGAAAATGTCACCTCCAGGCATATGATGAAATTGCTGTGGTATGTGCACAATAAGCTGCCCGCCGGCCGCCTTGCCTCACTGATGAAGGCCATGCAGCCGACGGCGGCGCACAACGAACACATTCACAAACTGTACGAGTCGCTGCAGGAGCGCATTGGTAGCGCCTTGGTCGTTACACCGCCAGAGACAGCGACCATCGTTGAGCCGCCGCCAACAGCTGATTTTGAATCGCCATTGAAAAGTGTGCCCACACCGGGTCCCCACTACAGTCCCCAATAGCAGGAGGCAACGGCGGCAGCTGCCACTGCCACTGCTGCTCCAACACTTGTCTTGGGTGGCCGCGTTTTATAAACGGGTCAAGTGCCCCCGTCCAACATTGATACACAGGCATTATGGGTTATGAATAATGAATATCTATATACAGTAATGTATACATATATATATACATATATAAATATATATATATATATAAAGCTGTGTAAATAGGTAAACCAGTTTTTATACTTTGATACAGAAGGTGTCATTATATACAGATTTTGTCCAATGTCCGTCTGTCTGTGTGTCCTTCCGGAAGTGTAAACCGATAAATCCGCATATCTCCCACAATTTCATAGAATGACCAAACTTAGAACGTAACTTACTGGTAACAACGCATATACATTTTTAGACCACGCCCACACCCTCCGCCCTCAGGAACTTTGCTCCTAGAAATCTGAAATGCGCAACATTTTCTTCTCTCTTCTAAGTGATCAATAAGGAATTGGATGGCCAAGCTTACTTCGCCCCGACTCCTTAAACCGACAGACCTATTAGTGTAAATCGATAAATCCGCATATCATACAATTTTGAAGCTGGAGCCACCAAATGTGGAAAGTATATTGCTAGTAATAGCCTTCAAAAATCTAGACCACTCCCAGAAATAAACCCACTGTGTTCTGTGCTACCTGTTATCAGGTATCAAAGTATTTCGCAGTCGGTTACTTCCGACTTTAACGTTCTTCTAGTTTTCTAATTAAAGTTATGCATATACAGAACACGATGTGTCCAAATATATAATAAAATAAAAAATGAAAACTATTCTTAATTTATCAAATCAGTATTTGAAATGAATATAACCATAAGTGAAACTATATAAATTATTCGAAATACAACTCAATGTTTATTCCAAACTTTAATCTAGTGAATCCCATGCAAATGTAGCAGACGTCCTATTCTATATTTATATATATATCTATCTATAAGAATATCATACTATTCTATCAGAAAAAAATATATGTATAATTATCAGATGTTATAGACAATATTCTAGTGTCTAGTGTTATATAAGCAATATTCCCAAATAACCAGCAACAAAGCAAACAAAGCTCAACTTAAAGATATAAACACAATTAAAATATTTAAAATACAATTTTATATATTTTGTAAGTGTTTACATAATCAATTTGAATAAAAGTCACGCTGTCTATTTGTATACATTATATATATATATATATATATATATATATATGTACAATTCATTGTATATATATGTTTAGGTTATGGAAAAACTAATTTAAAATTGGCTATGCAGAAGTTCTTTATTATATATGGATTGATTTGCAAACTATTTCTTAAACATATCTAAAAAATTTACACTTTTGGCTTAAAATTATATGACAAAATATACATCTAAGCTCAAATAAATCTAGAAGTTATCCTGAACCAAATATTTGACCTATTTGTATAATTTATGTGTATGTGTGTGTATATGTATGAGTGTCCATGTGTGGGTATGCACATGGAAAATGCTTGAGTTCGATAAGCAGGGGTTTTTCCTTCTCTCAGTTCCTGTCTGTTTCGGTATCGACAGCGACGGGCTCTGGAGTTCCCGATGGCGAGGATGATGATGATTCTGTTTCGCAGGTTTCTGGTTCGACGTTTGCACTTGGCGACGGCGACGACGACGACGGTGTCACTGGCGGCATCGGCGGCGGCGGTGGCGGCGACGAAGGTTCCGCCGTAAGAAGAGCATCAATTGCCGCCGCTGCGGCGGCTGCTGCTCGTGTGCGGGGACAGGGCGCACTGGGTAACGGATAAGAGATTAGAGATGATTGTGGTGGTGGTGTGGCCCGAATGAATTTATCCCCATATAGTTCCAAGTATTCCTTGTAAATATGCTCCCATTCTGTGTGCGGCTCCAACGTGTCCAAGACGCATTGCCTCAGCTCGTATTTGGATTTTTTCTGAATTTAAAATAAAAGAATTAGGATTGCGAATGAGTTGCAAAATAACTTCAAGAACAAGTCCCAAGCTGTAGAGGAATCAGTTTGGCAGAACATTGTGTTAACTTGACTTAAGAATGATATTTAACAAATACAAAACTAACTTTTTTCTTTTAACTTAAAATTATCTTACAAGAATGATTCTGATTAGCAAATTGCAAATACATTTAAAATACATAAAAAAAAAAAAATACTAATAAAATATCATATATGAGCAGCGAGCTTTCCGCTTACCTGAGCAGGTTCGGGAAACTCACTGTCGAGCAGAGTGTCCATAAAGAGACGCAAACGCCTCTCGGTGCCGTAGCTGGCCAATTGAAATGTTATCATCATATGCCAGTGCTTTAGTTCCTCAAAAGCTTCCAGCGCCTCGCACAGCTTTATCTGATTCTCGAGGAATAGCACCTTGGCCGTTTGCTGCCAGCTTTCCGGATCGCTAAAACAAAATAAGACGGAACCATTAGGTTTGAGAGAGATTTCAATTTCATATTTATCGATATATATTAGGTTAGGTTAACCTGTGCGGACTACACAAATAGGCCAAGATTGGCCCGTTCCGATAAGGTTTTGATCTACTTCGAATAATTTCTGTCCTGAGCTTGAAAGTGGCTTCCCAAGCTGGCAAGTGCAGGGCAGAAAAAGAAGAGGTATTCCGAATAATCTTCTTTTACCTCTACCAAGTCATTATAAGGCACTTTCGATTCTATTGTTTAGCCATGAGGAGGGGCAGAAGAGTACTTTTCCTAGCTAATCCTTCAGCCTTGCTGTTGCCTTAAATCGAAGATGACGACAATGCATCACCTGAGCATCCCTTTGATACGACGACTGCCTCTGCAAAAGGAGTAACGAAGAACTCACATTTCGACTGCTCCGCGAAGACTGAGATAGTTGTGTGTGCCGGTCTGCATGCTAAGCAGAGGAAACTTGCGATGCACATGCTCCAGATCGCGTGGCAACGAGCCTCGTATTCCATTAAACATGATAGCATCCCCTGTGGCAAGGACTAGCCACGATTTCAATGTCGTTGAATAGGAATAGGAATTGCCGCTGGGGAAACCAATCAGCGGCATGCCCTGATCCGTGATAAAAAACTGCACCGTCATCCCATGCTTATTGAGCAGATCCAAACAATTGGTGGACAAACGGACCCGCTGCTTTGCAATATTCCAAATGCGCAACAGCCCACTGTCGGTGAGCACGCCGACCATCTGATTATCGCTGCTAAAGGTGCAGTGCAGCGCAGCGCTTGTCAACGTGATCGCTGGAAAGACGGGTGAGCCCGTCTGCATAGCCACGAGTCGCATGCTGCCGTCGAGGGAGCAGAGCATCACATATTTACTACACAGATTCACATTGATCACCGGCGAGCCCACATACATATCCCAGAGCAGCTCTCGACTCAATTGGGCCGATACCTTGGCCACCATGCCGTAGCCGGTCTTCAGATGACCGTTCTGGACATGAATCCGATAATCCTGCAAGGATTTCGTAAATTCACATTTACTATTCGCCGTTAACTGCAGTTTGGGCCCCACCGGATTGACGCTATTTAAATCGCACAGCTGCATTGAGTTGCGCCTTGGCGTTGGCGGCAACATCAGCCGCCCCGCCGGTTCCGTTCGAGGGTTGTGCGACTCTGGCGATCTCAGTGTATCCACGCTGCTGCTGTTGCTGTTTGTGATTATGTTGCTGTTGTTGTCATTGTTGTTGCTGCAGCTGCAAAAAAAAAAACAAGACTTGTCAAGTCACAAATAATTTATCAAATTTATATATATATATATATGTCTGACAATATCTTAATTGATTATCCCTTTGGGACCTTTTAGTGGCCAATTGAACGGAGCGAAGCACCCACCTGTTAGTGGAAACGGTGCTGCTGCCAATGCTGGAGATGGGCTCGTTTAGCTCATTGAGTGGTATAAACATAGGCGTAATCCGTCGCTTGCCATCCTTGGTGCGTGTCTCCGTTTGTTTACTGATGGCTCGAGCATGTGAGTTGGTGCCCTGTCCCTGTCCGCCGGTCACCTGGACAGGCAGTCGACGCTCCATGGCCGCATTGGGCAGAGCATAGCTGCTCGGTTCGGGCAGCGTCATCGCCATCTGTTTGCTGGGCGTGTGCTCAGAATGCTCCATATAGCCGCCATATTCGCGCTTGAATATACTGTTTCGTTCCGTCTCCGAGACGCGGGAGCCCAGTTCTCGTTCGGTGAATTGGAGGCAGGCAATAGTGCCGTCGCCGCTGCAGGCCATCAGCAGACATTGTTGCGGTCCCCAGGACATGTCCAAGACGCTGTCATTGAACAGCTCATGGATAACGACCATGGGCCGCTGGAGCGCTGTCAGCCACACGGACAGCGAACGATCGCGTGAGCCGACAGCGATCACACAATACTGCATGTGTTTGCTGGGACTGTCGCCGACCATGTCGCGCGTCAATATCGAGTTGTGGAAACGGACACAGGTGACCGCCTTGCGATGCCCCACGAAATCCTTGTCACATTTCCAACCCTCTCGATCGATGATCTGGGCGGTGGGTCCGCCGCCGTTCATCGCGTGCGCCGACACCAGATACTGTCCATCGGGCGACCAGGAGAGCCGTAGTATGTGCGTCGTACCGCCGCACTGTTCAAACGGTTCTGTTATCGTAGTGCCGCACGTCCAATCTGTTGTGCGCCATATCTTAATACTGCGATCATCCGACTGGGATGCAAGGAAACGTCCAACCGGATCCCATGCAACGCCCTTAACCAGACCCGTATGCCCCTTGAGCGTCTGTAGAACATTCGGCAATGCCCTCGCATCCCACACAATAATCGTGTTGTCTATGCTACAGCTGGCGAGGAAGTAGTCATTGGGCGACCATGCCAAATCCAGCACATCACCATCGTGGCCGCGCAATGTGTGTATGCATTTATACGATTCGGGATTCTGTTGCATGCCGCCGGTGCCGAATACGCCGCTGGGTCCCTGCGCCTTCCGCCAGATCATAATAAGCTTATCATCCGAACCGGAGGCGAGTAGCTGGCCATTCTGCGACCATCGCACACAATTTACGCACGCCAAGTGCTGATCCATTTGGCAAAGCATCTTTGGTACCGAAGCATCCTGCTCATCTTTCTCGGACAGCACCGGCTTCAGATTCCAGATGACAATTCGACCGGAATCCGTGCCCTGGCCGCCAGTCGCGAATTTGGTGCAATCCTGATGCACATCCACCGAGAAGATTGGCTTATCTGTATTAACAATGGTTAGCATTTAAATAAAGAACCCAAATGTGCATATTTAGACATTACCATCATGGTGTACCCAACCGGGCTTCACGAGCTTCATTAGTACGGCAGTTCTTTGCTGTAATTACCGAACTTAACTACTGCTTTACTCTACTTGCCGGTTAATAGAGATGCAAGTTAGTGATGCACGGAACATCGATTGAACATAAATAAATAAATATTTAAGTTTATTTCACACAACCGCTGCTCCATTAAAAAAATACAATTATTATTTTTACTAAAAGATTAAATAACTAATAATGTAAATAGATTGAAAATTTCAAAATGAACACAATATAAGGATAATTTTAAGCTTTTGAAAAATTATCTATTAGAGAAAATCGATTCATCGATGTTTTCCCCCAAAATATCGAATAAATATATTCATGCGCAGAACGCTGCCGATCAATTAAACGAGTTAAAGCTATTATATTATTCTAATCAACATCTATTACATATGCACATGTCAGAAAGCAGTGTTTTTAAAATGTACAAATATTTTATGAATGCCGTCCATCGTTCGAATTATAAAGGAAAGTATGTCTGGCGTTGCCATCTCTATGCCCCAAGCAAATCCACACTCATTCATACAACTGGTGCACTGAGCATGCCATAATTTGACATCAGTCGAGTATGCTATCGATAGCAGAAGTCATGATAACGATAACGGCATTCTGTGCGGTTTTGCGGTATCAAGAGAGCAGCGGTATTGTGCTTAACTAAGAAAACATTTAACAAGTATAAAGTGAGTGTGCAAAGTGCATAAAATAAGTCAACAAACATCCGATAAACTCCAACAAAACATTGACAACAGTAATTGTTGTTAAAAGTGGTTGCGATCACAAGGGTAAGGTATAATTCAAAAACAATGAGCAACAGCAATGTATATGTATAAATATGTATGTGCAATTAAATGTGTGCGTATCCAGGAGATTTTTTTGTATCCCTCTATATAGTTTGTTTTAAAAATAACAAACCAAAAAAAGAGGAAAATAATGCGAATGAGAAAAGTAAGAAAACGAAGGTTAGACATAAGCGCTAACAGATAGAACATACATATGCATATGTGTGTATGCAGGTGTGTGTGTCCGAATCTGTTCCAAATGCGTAGATAAAGTTGTTACCAATTTGTTGTTGACCTTCGCTTTACTATCTGAATCGAATGAACTCTTTCAATGACAGTTGCGTCAAGTTAACCTCGTTCACAAGCCTAATTGTGCGGAAATGTTCAAATATATATAAAGAAAAGTATGTACATGTGCACTTTTGTGTAGAAAGAAAAGGCAAAAGAGCGACTCAAAGAAAAACATAAGTTTACTCAGTCATTTTATTTTCTTCATTTTATTCTCTAATTAGTAGTGGGAACTGTTTGCGCGCGCTTTCTCTGCAAACAACACTCTTACACGCTTACATATGAATATGTATAGTGGTTGCCGCTCGCGCACACATATGCATGCATGCATAAACAGAATTCAGTCTATTACTTAACAGGCAATATGTTAAAGCGAGAGGACCGCTGCAGCTCTCTCACGCTCTTTCTCGCTCTCAATGTGCCAATTTGTGTACACATAGGTGAGCGAGAGAGCAAGCAACCTACTTCCATTTTTGGTGCGTCCAGCTCTTGCAGTCTGCGCTGCTCTCGACTCTGGACATAATAGCAAGACAAAATAAAAAAAAAACAGTTATTTAAGCCAAAATCAGTAATTTTTTTTAAAAGATATTTACTTTCTTTTTTAGTTGTGCTTGTTGTGTTGGTATTACGCTGACACCTCGTCTATTATTGAATTAAGCCGGCTGAATTGTGTTTGTATTATCGTTATTAATTCAATATTGCCGATTGTTGTTGCTGGCGCAAAAGCTTTGGCTGGCACCAACCTGTTTCACGAATAGCTCTTTGTTATTGCTGTTGCTGTCGCAGTTTTCACATTCTTATGAGAATTTCAATAAGACATGCCTGTCTTTCACTTTCGGCAGACGCAATGTGCGAATGTGTGTGTATATAGGAAAGTTAAAGTAAAAACAAGGTCAACATTAATTAGTGTGTGCGTGTGTGAGCGTGACAATAAACAAACGCGCAGATCTCTATTTATAAAATACTTTTTAGACACCCGGCAACGCAGCCTCTCTCTCCCACACACACACCCCCTCCCATATACACCCCCTCCCATAAACACACTTGCGCATCACCCCACACAAGTGTAGGAGTACAGTTTTCAATTTAAACAGTGTAATTTGATTTGCGTACATGAGGAAGAGGTAGAAGCAACAAAACACGCAATAAAGTGCATGTGTGTGTGTGTACAGAAACAAGTGCAAACAAGAATTTTTCTTGCTTAAATTTGAATTTGCTTTTACGGTTGTAGTTAGTTACGGTTGTAGTGACAACTGCCACTTGCTGCACGGCTTTTTGCATCTTTGTAATCAGGAAACGTTCCGTGGTCGAAACGCAACAGCCAAAAACGAGAGTGGACATGACCTAGATTTATGACATTTTAGAGGCGGTTTTTTTTGCTTTGCTTGCTTGCGCCGTTGCCACTAGTACGCCACGGAAAATAAACGGTGTCTTTATTTTGCGTTCAGTTTTTCGGCTGCTCTGCGGCTGCGTTTGAATTTGGACACTTTCGCCTGATCATGACATAAACAGCAAATTTTTCGCAGTTCTGGTTGAGCGAAACAGTGTTGTAAAGCACTGGCAGCAGAGCAGCTGGCGGCAGCACGGCGTTGCCAGTTTTAATAACATTATATTTTCGTTGCTTTATTTTGTTACATCGTGTTTGTCACGTATTACACTTTTTGCTGTGGCGACGCTGCTCATATCCGGCAAGCTGCATTGATAGGGTGTGCTAAATATATATGTATATATTTATATATATATAGTTATGTATATGCGCATCAGCTAATGTACGTATTTATGTGTACACGAGGGTTTTAAACGTCGCCTAAAATATCTATGCAAAATAAAAATCTGAACTAGCAGAGCTGTTATCAGCTTTGCTCGCACACGGTTTGCGTTTATCAGTCACTTGTGGTATTCTCATCAGTTGCCACGACACAAACAATAATAAACAACTGCTAACACATAGGCAACAAAAATACTTTGGTGGAAATTCAAGTTTTTGCGTATTTTGTTGTGTAGTGTGGCAACGCCGTTACACCCGACAGAAATGTTATGCAAATTGGTTTTCTCACTCGCTCGCACTGTATGTTAATATCAGATATGTATGTTGTTGTTTTTTTTTCACAACCGGAATTTTTTCGCTGTTGCTTTTGCTGGGTTCGTTCACACACGTACACAAACACAACCACAGGCGCATACAGTGAAGTTTGGGTTTGCTCTCGCTCAGCTGCTGCCGCTTCTCAGTATTGTGTTGTCACTGCATTTGCTTTGTGCTACATATTCTCGACGCTGTTTCGTTTGGTTTCGTACATTTCGCGCTGCACTCGCATACATACATACAGACACGCGGACGGACGTACAGAGAAACAGATACGCACACATACACAAACGCATAACAACGAGACGATGAAAAGCGTCGTCGGCATCAGCAGCGGTTTTCTGTTGTATATATATTTTTTGTCAGTTTGCCTTTGTGTGTCTCTTGCGTGCAGACGCGTTTCGTTATTGAGCTCTGCTCTTGTTTCAGTTACAGTTTGAATAAAATATATATTAAATCAAATCAACTGACTGATGAAAAAATCAAAATATAAATAAATAAAAAATCAAGTGAATTGCAAAATTAGTTGTTTTGTCGCAGGTAAATCTATATAAATAAATATAAAATTGAGAATTTATTTTATATATTCAAATATTAATTTAAAAAAAGCCTCAATGTGATAAAAAAAAACTGTGCCAGTATCAAAATGTAGTTTTTGTGTATTTATTTTATATACGCATTCATTATTGCTGAATGTGCGTGCCTGTGTGAATGTTTACTTGCGCTGAGCGCGCGTGGCGTGGGCAGCTGCAGAAACAACAGTCATAAACTAGTCGGCGGCGGCGTCCGTTACTAAATGAAAAATATCGAAAACACAAAAAATGTTGTAAACCTGTTCACGAAGTAGCCGCATTTTCACCAAAACCTAACACCAATTCACACAAAAATATATACACACAAACATGCAAGAACACGCACAAACAGCGAAACAGCAGCTATCAGAGAAGCTGGTCAAGTCTTTGCTTTTCGCTCTCACTCACTCAGTCGCAGGCTCAACTCCTCGACACGACAATTGAACTAATTTTTAAACGTTTGCCAACACGAAGTAAGCCAACTAAAATACATACATACAATACGTACGTAGTACACATATACTTATGTGTGTGTATTTGCGATACACACGCCGGTGCTGCATACATACACATTTACAGCAAGTACACAAACAAATCTACGAAGCGATACGCACTTTCAACTTAAACGCGTCGTTCGAATAAAATCAGTGTCCCCAAAAATAAAATCAAAAGCAAAAAAAAGCAAGCGTCGCTCGAAATACATGCACAATATATAACACACACCTGGGAGCAAAGCGCGAGCAGCGCTGCCAGAAAGTCACGTCACTAGTGTTGGGGTGATTTTTTCCTTTGTTGTTGTTGATGCCTTTTAATACTACTGAGAGTGCAGCGCGCCAATGCATTGCGCATGTATGTATATACATAAATATATATTCATCGGCCTACGTGCATGTGTGTGTGCTTATGTGCATATTTCGTTTTGCGCAACGCTGTTATTGTTTTGCTCAGTGCATTATACAAAAGAAAAAGAAAACAGATACTACCTGTGCATATGCGTGTGTCTGTGCATTTGCAAAATACATTGGAAAATGCAGGGGCAGAGTCAGAGTCAGCTGCTTTTATGATTTTTTGCCTGTACAAAATTTAAATTGAAATTAGTATTACTATATATTAAACGTATATATGTATACACGAATTGGTAAACACTGATAAGAGACGAATGTTTTGAAAAGAGGCTTTTGTTTCGGTTTTTTTTTCTGTATGTGTTTTATTTTGTATCGTTGGAATCGCAAAGTATGGCAACACGACAACAATGCCTGACATTTTTATATGTGTGTAAATTTATTGCTGCTAGCTGTTGCGTTTTGTTTTCCTTATCATTATATAGAATTGAAAGGGCAACTGTATTTGTACGAATATCTTGAATTATTTACAATTTGTGTTTTCTTTACATGTACGCCAGCAATAAAATATGCATTTCTATAAATAATTATGAAAAGCGAGCGCAGCGTTGCCACTTTAACGATAGACACGACGTTTAACAACACTGTCCATACATATATACATGTTTGCTATTTTTGTCGTTTCTTATTTGAAATAACATTTCTGTCCATTTCTTTTAACATTTTTCAGCAGCAGCAGCCAAACAAGACAAATGCAGCGCAAGGCAGCAAACCGAAGAAAATGGATGATGCCCAAGATCAGTATAATAATAACAATAAGGGCTATGCACAAATAGCAATAAATTATCAACTAAAAAAAACACCAGTGAACAAAAAAAAAATAACCATAGCTGCACACACATAGAGACACAATTACACATCTGAAATCAACGCTCAAAAAAGTAGTCAAGCAAAAACAAAATTCATATTAAGAACTGTCCCATAAAATATAAAAAAGTTTAAAGTTGAGATTCATCTCTCTCACTCACTCACTTGAGAAAATCTGTTGTATGTAACAAAAGAAAGAACAAAAAAAAAGCATGTTCAATTTCCATAAGCCACGCGTCTACCGCTCAGCAGACGGCTGCTGCATTTGTCGCGCCAAGTCGAGCAGCTCGCGTTTTACAGCCTCCCGCAAATACGAAAAGGAGTCGACGCTGTGCTTCAATTTGCAGGAGCCACGCAACGGTGAAATATGCAATGCCTGCGTCCTGCTTGTCAAACGTTACAAGCGTTTGCCAATTGGCAGCAAACGTCACTGGGGACATGTAAGTACACAGAGAAAGAAAGAGCGTAAGCACTTCACAGCTGTTCCAAGCCAAAAGCAAAGTTGCTTGTTATCAGCTCCCAGCTAAAATTATTTTACTCACTTTCGTTTTTCTTTTTTTTTTTTTGCGAATTGTACACAGGTGGTTGATGCACGCGCTGGACCTGGCACCAAATCGCTCGCTAAACAGAAAAAGCGCGATAGTGAAATTGTGGCCAAATCGGGTGGTGGTGGTGGTAGCGGCAACGGATCCTTTATGCCCGAAAAATTTGCAAAAATATTCAAAAAAAATCGCAAGGGTAAAATAACGGCGGTTACAGCGCCATCTACAGTCGACAGTGAGCAACAGCAGCAACAGCCGCGCAGTACCAGCAGCCACGAAAGTTCACCTCATCTGAGTGATTCCAACGAAAGCTACGACGATGAGCAGCAACAACAGCAGCAGCAGACAGGCGTTTGCGCTGTTGTGACGCCATATCAGACGCGCAAGCGGACTGCTGCAGCTGCGCAGCTTGCATCAGCGGTTAAGAACCAGAATGTCAGTAGTAGTAACAGTAGTAGTAGTAGCAGTGCTGTACAACGACGCATTAAATTGACGGGCAGCAAGAGACGGCGCATTCTCGAACCACAAAAGCATAGACGCGCCATTGATAATGTGCCGTTCTTTGAAGAGGAAGATCTACTGCAATTGCAAGTCTGCTGCGGCATCGTTTTTCAAAGTCTCAGTCTGGGCAGCGCCTGTTACATTATCGATCCCGAACTCTACAAGCCATGTGATAAGCATCGCATACGCAGGCTGCCACAACAACAACAGCATCAACAACAAGAATTACAGCAGCAACAACAAGAACAAAAACAACAACAGCAAGAACAACAACAAAAAAAACAGCAGCAACAGCAATTGGAAGTTGAGCCAAAGCCAAAGCTTAGTCAGACGAGCACGACGCCGGCTCTAAAGAAGCATCATTTGTATTTTAAGCGACAATCGGAGTCATTCCCATGTGGCGAAATACATAGAACAAGCCCAATTCCATTGAATAAGACTGAGGCCTTGCCCAACTCAATGCCAACAGCAGCAACAACCACTGTGCAACAACAACTGCAGCAGCAACAACAACATTCCACAGTTATCAGCAAAATGTCTGTTGTACTTAAGCCAACAGCAGCAGCAGTAACATCAGCTGTAACATCAACATGCTTGCATACCAGCATGTTAACAACAGCTTTGGGCGCTGCCTCGCCCTCATCGCTGTCTTCATCCTCCAATTGCTCCACTTCCTCATCTGTGGCTACCAAATTCAGCGACAACTCTTCTGATTCGGGCTTTGATGAGCATGTTCTGGAGCGCAAATCCGTTAGTCCGCCAACGGTAAGTGCAAAGAGAAAGAGAGAGATTTTCAGAAAATGAAGTATCTGCTATTGTCGTCTCGCTCTAAAACATATGTTGCATTTACTGATAGTCAATATTTATGGATTTCTTTCCAATGACACTAAAACTTTAATTTTTTTTAACTTTTTAGCAGGATGAACTGCCGTTGGAGAAAAAGCAGCCACGTGGCACGATCGGCGTGCAGCGTTTAGTCTTGGCCAGTGGTCTCCCCATAAGCGGACAGGCGCAGAATTTGGTGTTGACTGGCAATGAATTTACTGCGCGATTTGTGCCGCGGCAGCCGCCAGCAACAACGGCGCTCAAAATAAATGTGACAGCAGCAGCAGCAACAGGAATAGCGACAACAACAACAACAGGATCTCAAAGTAGTAGTGGAAATAAGATTCGTGCAATATTCAATAATGCGAACACAATACAACATGAGAATGGAGTGACGACTATTTTACCGGCGTCATCGCTAGCTGCAAGCAATCAGACTGCGGCAATGAATGCAATTGCGCCCAGCACGGTGACAATAACGCCAGCCAAAAAGTCAGCAGCGGCAGCTGCAGCAGGAGCAGTCAATGCAACAGCAACACTTGTCAGCAATCCCAAGTTTATAGTCCTAAAGCCGGCAATTGCCAAATTTGGCAGCAGCAACAGTAAAATTAATAATAACAACAAAAATCAAGCACAAGCAGAAGTAAAAATAGCCTAAAATGGTAAAAATAAATAAAAAGTAATTAAACGGTGGCCATTATGTTGATAAGCATATAACATACAACACATCAACCGATACATATATACAAACAAACAAACATACATACATACGTAATATTATGTTAGCCATGTTTAATGGCTGTTAATATCTTGTTGATTTACATATATATTGTAGCGATTAGCATAAAATACTATAAGTGAAAGTAAGAAAAACACATTAATTGTGTTAGTTTTGTGTCTTGTATATATGGAACGTTAAGATCTTAAGTACCACACACAACAAAAAAAAACTCGATTCATAAATTTATAAAAAATTTTTTTTCCTATTTTCATACATTATTATTAATATTAAAGCATTCTATGTTTTCTTCTTTTGTTTACAAGCATTTATTGTGCAGTTAATTTTAAACAATACTCAGCAGCAGCAGCACTTTAAACACTTAAAATATTTAATTACTATTACCAATTACATTTACTCAACGTATATATTTTTAGTTTATGTACATACACACACACACGCAAACAAATACACACACACAAACACGCACACACTCACTCACAAATACACATACACACACACACACATTCAAGCAAATACTTTTTTTTTATGAATATTTTAGATTTTACCATTACATTACAATTATAAGTTAACAATTTACATCGCTCGCTAAGTGAAAACTGCTTGTTCGTTTTTACTGTCTTACACAAGTTTCCGTCGTAGGTGGTAGCCACTGTAGTGTAGTCCATGTGCATTAGGCACAACACCCAAACACCGATAAGCAATAAAACACATGCATCAATTTGTAGCCTTAGGATTGCGCCCAATTAAAAAATGAAAAACGAGCAAACAAACGTTTGATTTGTAAACAATTATCAATGATGTGTTGGCACGTACTATGAAAAAAAAGAAAACAAAAGAAAGTAAAATGTTTTTTAAAAATATAATTAATTAAAATCGAAAATCGAAATAAAAAATAAGTTTGTTTTATTTACTTTAGCACACACGGATTGACTCTTAATGTGAGAAAAAGATACGAATTATTTGGATTTGAGTTGGCCTAGAAATTACCACGAGCTTTATCGCTGCTTTATAAGCTTATCACCTAAATAACTTAAGCTGCCGTTTAAGCTTTAATTCCAAACGGTCTTGTGCTTTTTCAAAGGTTTGAAACACGGTAATCGTATCGGAGCTTTTAAAAAACCTATAACAAAAAGTTATTATTTTTAAAATTTAACTACAAAAAATAAATGTTACAGTGAAATATTATAGAACTCTTATTATCGACAAAAAAATTGACATGCAATCGGAAACTGCCGAAACCCGGGATTGAACCGGGGACATTTAGATCTTCAGTCTAACGCTCTCCCAACTGAGCTATTTCGGCGCTTAATGTGAATCTGCCGCAGATTATGAATCATTGAGAGCACTCAAATTAATTTTTGTGAATGTCGCGAACCGAATTGCGGTTATTTAGTACAATGACGTAGATCAGACGAATAAAATTGCTCTGTTTGATGAGCAGTGTCTCATTTGTGTATGAGAAGAAATAAGGGGGGAAAGAGATAGGAGAGGGCTGCGAAATCCATAAAATTAATTAATATAATTCTGTGAGTTGTAGTCATTAATTTACATTTCGTTTTAGGGCTATGACCGTGAAAAATTGCCCTTGCTAATTGGCCAAAGAACATTTTGGGAAGTCAGACAGGAATAAAGCGAGGCACATGGCGACAGTTGCACGAAAAGTTTTCAAGGTTGGATATATATTGGTGACGAATTCCCATCGTCGTGACCAGGAGACACCTATTGAATGATAAAGGGAGCAACCACATAGACTCGTTCTTGATGCTACGGAATGTTTTTGAACCAGAAACGACAAGGAACCGAAATTAAATCTTATCCCATTAACACAGACGAACATTGCTATACGGCCATGTCAATTTTGGATGGTGCTCTTAAATTTCAGACCATTTATTGTATAGTCTATATAGAGTAGAAAGTACTCCTCTTACATATATATATCGTATATATTTATTTATCATATATGATTCACTCTATCAACTGCAGGTGTTTGAAGCGAGCAAATGCGTTTATAATTGCAATTGACTTTTGACAATATTATGGCTTTCGAAAGTTTTGACCCGTACTTACTGACACACACGCATACACATATATATAAATATATATACGATATATATATATATATATATATATATATATTCATATAATATTTATCAAAAGTTCAAACCACGAACAAACAGACACTGTTTATTTTAATCGGTTCGGCTTTCTGTTATCCCTATATATATGTATACATATTGTTCCTACTGTCAATTCGGCTCACAATTAGAGGGAGAGAGGGAGAGAAGAAGAGAGGGAGAGCGAGCATACTTCCTATGGGTAGGTAGTAGAAATCAAGGTGCCGGCTGAGCACCAAGTTGAAAATCGCCTTGAAAATCGCTCAAGCAAAACTTACAACAACAACAACCAGAGCCCAGAACACCATACTCCAATTCCACAATCCCCCCTTCACTTGAATGTTGCTACTACTAAAACAAAGCCATCGACTGTTGACGTCACGTAGCGCAACTTTGTAAAAATGAATTAGCAACAAAAAAATGTTGTACAAGAAAAATACATAAAATTGCCAACACCTGCAAAAAATCAAAAACCATACTACGATATACCCTGAACCCAGTTGTTAAATATATTCTCATTTTATTGGAAAATTTCCCTTTAAAAAGTTCTGTACCCAAATCTGAACACGCGTCGATTATCATGCCATCTATTTTTTACACATGCGCGCCCAAAATATAAGTGTTTCTTATTAGATTTTGAAATTTGTTTAGTTGATTTATAATATGCATAAGTATAATCTATATTTATTAGAATAAGAATTAGATTCTGCCTTCAAAATTGTGGATTTTTTTTCTATCGGAAATCGTACTATATCGATATTTGAGAAATAATTATCGATAATATAAAGCAATTGGATATATATATATGAGAGCCTTTGATCCACATTTGAAGACTCTAAATTTTATAGTCTCTGAGATCCGAGTGGTCATAAAGACGGAAAGACAGACGGGCATGGCTATATCGACTCGGCAGTTGATCCTGATCAAGAATATATACATTTTATGGGGTAGGAGGTGCTTCTTTCTGCCTTTTATACCCTTTTTATCCATTTTTAATTGGTTCGCAAATAGTCGATAGTTTTCAGTTTAGTGGCTCCAAAACTAATACTAATTATTAATTAATACACATCTCTATAAGTTGATAGACTGCCGCTTTTTATGCAATTATTTGCTACTCTTTGGCTTGAAAAATGCCAAACAACTCTATTTTATATTAAGAACAGGGAGTACAAACCAGTTTCTTCAAACCTCAGTCTTCAGGGTTCTGGGTGAGTCAGTGCAGTAATTTAAAGAACGCACAACACTCCTCTTCCGACTCTGCTTCCCCCCACAATGAACCTGTAACTCTGTACTCCCAAGTCCCTATAGCCATAGAAAATGCAACTTGGTAACTGAAGCATCTGAAAAAACCCCCTTTAATAAGAACAAAAAAACAAACAAGCACCCAAAACTGGATTTTTATGCTGTTGATGATGGAGAAGAGATGATGACGATCAATATGCCCTTTAAGTGGGTAGTTACCATTTGTGGCAGACGGACCCCCGGACACACAATAAAAGGCGAGGCGCGTTCGGAGATCCGATTTTGTCAAAATAATAATAGTTGGATGCTCTCTCTGCCGAAACCCGGGATTGAACCGGGGACATTTAGATCTTCAGTCTAACGCTCTCCCAACTGAGCTATTTCGGCGACCATCAGAATTATTTATATAACAATATATGTATTAATATATGTATTGATATATATATATATATATATATATATATATATACAAATTATATATATATCAATACATATATATTATATATATACATATGATAAGAACAAAAAGATAAGAACAAATTGAATAAAATGTTGCATATTCAATATGCAAATGTTCAAAATATATAAATTGGAAAATAAAATTTTTATTTAAGGGCATTAAAGGATCGGCAATTCAAGGTAAGCATAGCCTTGGTTTGGCTTGTTATTTTTAACAACTTCTACGAAAGTCGAGCAAAGACCTGAATGGGGAGCTGTACATGTGCCGGAGAAGGGCATTACGAGATCTTTAACTACGCGGAAGCCTCAAAAATTAAACCTAGGACAGAACAAGAGCAAGAAGAGGCAGAAAATAATTATGAAGCTGGTGTTGATGATGATGATGACGCTGTCGACGACGATGATTCAGTGTTGTTGTTGATTAAAACGTAATTATTGGGGGAACTACGAGCAAGTGACGAAAATGTTGCGTGGTTTTCACCCAAGCTTTTGATATCTGAACTGGTTTTTTTTATTCTTTATAAGTTTTTGTTGTGTATATATTTAAATTTAAAATTAGTTTTTTGTGCTTAGTGCCGTGAATTAAAACAACAAAAAATTAATCAGAAAATTTAAGAAAACAAAACACAATCATTAAATTGCAAATTTATTTTTGTTTGTTTACGATTGGAACAAAATTGTTTGGGATCTGTTTCTTTTTGTTAACGCTGATAATAATTTGTTATTGATCATAACATTGGGGCGAGGATCCCTTGCAAAAGTGCTTTTGGGCTCGATATTACATTGAACAACCACCTGCGTATTTGTCACCAGTGTTATCCCGTTCCCCGTTCTCCGTTGCCGATGGTTTGCTTTAGAGGCACGCCGAATCCTTTGTTTGTGACTATTTTTGGTATTTTTTGCATCATATCAATAAATTAATGGTTGTACAACAAGAAACAGGCACAGACACCAAACCAGAGAGAGTGAGAGAGAGCGAGAGAGAGGGGGTGAGAGAGTGGAGCTGATATCTTTCTCTCTCTCTGTCTGTTCGCTTCGCGCTGTCCGATGTGTGTTCGTTTCGGCTTCGGCTTGTAAGTTTGTTGTTTTGTTTTTATTTGTATTGTTAGCGACGCCGACGACGCCGGCGTCAAAGTCAGCGTCGACGCTTGGGCTTGGGCGCGATTTTCCTTTTTAAAACCGACGCTAAACGAAGCCGCTTTTTAGTTCTGCTTGCAAATCGCAGCCAATTGGACGTGGCCAAGACAAGGCAACAGGCAGCAAGACCCAAGCACTCGTTGTTTGAATATTTTTTTTCTTTTCTTGTGTTTTTTTTACAACACAAAAAATTAATTGAAAAAAAAAGATAGAAAAAAATGGTATTTGTTCTAGTTGTGTAAAGATCGCGAAGTTATCAGCGTGTCAGTTGATTCGACATTGTCAAGCAATTGAAAAGCGCATTGAAACATCTTCATGTGAATAAATATCGCATATGAATTAATAAACGCAACGGGTTATTATTATTAATATTATTGTGCCGCGTGCGTGTTTGTTCGTGCTGTTTTCAATATCAATTATCCAATTGATTGAGAACAATATATTATTGTTGTTGGTTTTCTTTTTTGTTTTTTTTTTGTGTGTTGTTTAATTCAAACAAATATTATTTTTTTTGGAAAATCGATTAGTTGTTGTGTGTCAGTGCCAACAACAACAATAACAACAACAACAACAAAAACAACATCGACGACGAAGTAATTTCTGTGATCCAGCGGTACACAGCGTAAGATTTTACATACAATATATACTATACTTTATACTACTTTCAACAACTTTCAATGAAGAAGATCAAAGATCGCCATGTTCAAGCTTGGCTAAGTACAAATAGACAAGCAAACAAGTTGAGGTTAGGTAAACTGCAAAAGCTCAATCGGTGAACCGTTAAAGCTTCTCGCAGATGAACTGTGATCTATGGCGAAGGGTCGCTTTTTAATTTTTCAAGTTCAACACTTGGTTAATGCTTCTGTTAAAGTTGCGCAGAGAGATTTTTAATTGATTAATACAAAGTATAAGCTAAAATCAGAACCAAACAAAAAATAAACTCAGAGGTTACTTAGCTTAATTTGTTCTGTTTGTCGAACAAAACCAATATCGAAGTCAACAAAAATTAATACACAAATTACAAATAACCGGTGACAATCATAAAGATCGTAGATGCTCCCATAGATGGAACAGCACTCTAAACAGGTCAAATAGAATGTAGTTAACAAATTTCAAGTACTAATATGACAAGGGCCTTATCAGCGGATGCCGAGAATGACAAAGAAAAAAAAAACCATCCGATAGACAAAGTCCCACACCTAGAGAAAGGCAATCAAATATCAAATATAGATGCTTTGATGTAAAGAGTAAACATTTTTTAAATGCAAATCAGATTAAGCTATTTCGACAAAAATGTGGAATCAAATATGTAAAAACCGGAAAGTGTTTTGCTAAAACAATCATAGTTTTCTTTGTATGTGTCATAAGTGTTAAACGGGTTGCGATTTGTCAAAGCCATGTTATATAAATTCAGCGGTGCAACATTTATCACGAAAATATGAAAGGAATAATTTCAAAACAGATAATTGTTGAAATATCGATTCGCATTTCGATAATGTGGACAGCCAAATGAGCAAGATAATCTCTCACACACACACAAATGCCCATAAATGCCCACTTTGCTGGTGGGTGTTTTCTAGACTAGAAGATACTTTCCGTTAAGAGCACCTGGTACGAAGCTGGAACACGTGGAGATTATAATCGATGAGGCATTGCATAAGTGTGACTGACTGAGTTTGATTAGCATTCGATTCATAATTCATAAATATAATATAAATGTGCATCAGCTTATTGTATAAGCGCAAGATTTGCTCAATTTTCTGACATTGAATTCATCGATTTTTTGAATGGTTAATTAAAAATGAATCTGAACTTTCTAAATCACAATTGAATATGTTTGTATCTGATGAGTTTAAGGGAATCGTTATAGTGTAATCAAATTATATCTGAACTCATTAAAAAATATATTTAATTATATATATGTATACATATACATATATTAACTTCCAGGAAGACATTCACTCTTATAGTCTTTAGTTCACCAATTAACTTGGCACACAGTATTTATCAGCTAAATTGAATTCCGAAAGTGCGAATAATGTGTACTGGCATATTTAAAATTAGACTTTCAATTAAAATTACGATCCTCTTACTTTTACAGAACTTTAAGTTCCGCCCATTATACGAGTATTAGATGCCTAATGGGTCATTATACTATTTAGTCGAGTCGGACACAGGTGTTATAATAATTGCCAATCCCAATCTACATTCTTTATTCACAATTATGATAATTTCGCAATTAGTGCTGTTCTAGAAATGTGCATAGAATTGCTCACCAACTATCTAGAATATATAGCATATATTAATTATTTATTGACTGCTCCACTCTTAAGTTTATACAGTCTATAGCACCAGAACTCCAAGCGTTAAAATCAAATATCAAATAAATAATTATATTTAATATCTCATTTTGTATTTGTGTCTCCTTTTGTGATCTTTAAAGTGTATCTCTCAATTCCTGGAAAAGTTAGGTTTGCTTAGATGAGCAACTGAGAGTAGGTATATACAAAATATTCTGGGGCTTGCAAAAAAGGAATGTGAATGCCGAAACCTTTAGATCTTCAGTCTAACGCTCTCCCAACTGAGCTATTTCGGCTTCAATAACAATACTATGCCACAAGAATCAAAATTCTATATCATATACATCCCCAGGTAATTTCGGCAGCGATAAGTACAAATTCTTTTTTGTTTTTGGTGATCAAAATAGTCACTCAGCTTAGCTGATTAGCAAATTATTTGGATTTGTATATTATTTACCTGGCATGGCCTGAGTTAATCGGACTTAAAGCTTAATTCGCTTTATATACTAAACAATACTAATAGGGATAGAATTAGTTTCTTTAGTGGAAAAAAATACGCTTAGTAATATATATAATATATATATTGCAGTCGTGCTTGAATCTTTCGCAGGTCATTTTATCTTCGTCATAATATTTAAATTTATAAGTTCTAAAGTTTTTTTTGTTTATTTTTTCGGTTTTTTTTTGCTTTTTTGTTTAATTTGCAATTCTCGAAGATGCGCAGACGTCATAATTGGCACGTAATTCGGGTTTTTCAGATTCAGAAGATCGACTTGATCGACTTGAGATACGTTTTCAATACTCGGATGACTGGCACATTCGATCTTGTTCTTTCTATAGTATTTTTATTGTTATTAGTGCTTGTTTCTCTTATAACAGGTGTCTGGGTTTTCTGAATCAGCGCCTCACATCTTAAATATTAATGTATGTAATTATTAAGCGCTCTATCAATTTCACGCCCTATAAGTAAAATGTGCCTTAACCAGGCAGCTGACGCTAGAACTAAGAGAATAACCCGTATGTGTTGTCATTCAGTTTAGCATATTAGGATTGCCTCGTGGACACGATTTTCCATCGATCATTTACACCTGTTAGCAACAGCAACGCAGACCGCTAAATTCTATTGGCCAATTACCATTAAAAGCTAGATTTCATATTTCTTTGTTTTATCTGATGATCTGCCATCAGAAGAGAGGGAGAGAGAGAACAAGAGAGAGAGAGCTGTATGCCTAAAGCTAATCGAATATTAATAGTTCCATATTCCAGCTTCGGTTAAATATATGTATATTACATAAGTGATCACATATGGACTGGTTCTATCTTATATATTGGTTGGAAAGTTAGGACCGGTTCCATTTAGAAATCTGCATACTTGTTGATCACACAGCTTTTAACCTTGTTAGGGAAATAGATAAATATTAAGTAAAAGGGCATTTCGACGAGTCTCCCTAGAATAGGAGCAAACATCTTTATAAACCTTCTTTAAAATCAGAAACATTTATTTTTATGCATAGCTTGTCTATGCCAAACTACAACTATGCATTCCATGACAACATAAGAAATTAAAATTACTCTTAAATTTACTCTCAACCATATAAATATAAATATATGTTTTTGACACTAAACTTATTCTGGTATCTGATCCTATAAGGAACTACAAAAGGAACTGAAAAGTTATAAATAATATTTCAAATACAAGACTTACTCTAAGACTATGGCATTTTTCATCTTAGGTTTGTGGTTAAGGGTCTTCTGCATAGTATCTATATAAGTAAATATGCCTATAAACGCGGCTTATTCGAAATAAATGTAAGCAAAATCCAAATGCTAGATTCATGCCATAATATGACTAATTGCATTTCATAGATTAATGGTTCAGGTACAGATTAAACTTATTGCAAGATACCATGACACGAATGTTTATCCTTTAACTGTTTTCCGGGTTGTCTTACGCAACGGCACTGGACAAACCTTCCTAAGACAGTCAGTCAGGCACACAGTCTGTAAGATGGTGTTACTGACCACACACAACAAACTGTACTCATGTCGTGTTCTGATCGAGATCAGAGTCAAGATCACCTGACTCTGACTGTGAGTCTAACTCTGGCCAGGTGTATTACTGGTTCTGGTTCCGACTGAAGGCGTAACTGTGATTTACATAAATGTACAGTTGACATATATTGAGCAATATAAATTGTTGATCAAGGCGAGAATATAATTAGGCATTGGACTTGGTCACTTGTTAAGTGGCTCTTAATTACTCAATATATATGTGTGAGTGTGTAGGTGTGTGTGTGTATGCGTGTGTGTGTGTTTTGCGGGTAGCTAATCGTCATTGTGGACACCTGCTCATCGTTTTGGTCTGTTGCACTGCATTTATTAAAGATTTATGCGCAGCTGATCAAGACTAACTAGCGCCATCTGGTGTTAAGAGCAAAAAACAACTGTTTAAAATTCACAATTGCAATTGTGATTCTTGTTTTCTTCATCGCATTGCATTTTGCATTTTTTTATTTTGCATTTTGTATTTGCATTTGCATTTGCCTATTTCAACGGTGTCGCATTGCCAGTGTTGAACGTCAGAGAGCACGCCCCAAACAGCAGCAACAGTTCAGCAGATTTGCGGCCCCCCATTACCTCATCCCCACCACCCCCAAGACAATGGATAAGTAGCCAAAGCAGCCGCCGGTTAACCTTGACTGCGGTTTACAATAAGCGCGACGTTTTGTCAGGCACTTTTCGTTGGGAGAGCGGGTGGGAAGAGATTAAATGAGGATCGACGCCCCCTCTAACACCCCCTCATATACTGTTGACTGTCGGCAATCAATGTTAAACCGCATTTTTAGTCAAGTTAGTTAATATGTAAATGTGAAGTACCACAATAATAAGCATAACTAATCGGCATTCGGTTCTGTTCTCTGTGCAAATACCCCAATCTTAATATTTAAGTAGCCCAATTACCATCTAGATGGGCGTACACTGCATAAGAATCCTAATTACTGTAGTTAAGTTTAACAATTAATAATTAAAAAACAGATCAAAGATCGAACATCAATGCTAACAAAAAAATAAAAATCTAGTGAATGCAAAGCATATATAGATTATCAAGATCGGTTGACTTGAACGAAAACATTAACGATTGCTGTGTGCTGAGAGATTAAAAATTAAATATTTTATAATGAGTGGAAGGTAGAAGGTTCTTTATCGATTCACGAGTGTTTTTCGCTCCACAGCACAACGAACATTAATATTATATGAAACGAATTCAGACTAGATCAGAGCCTTATTCACCTGTGCACTTGGGCTAATCTTGTTACAAATGTATATATATATATATATAAATTTGTCAAATGTAGTTGTGCCCATGAATTGGCATTAACTTATTGCTTTATTGCTGCATGTAGCATGTGGTATTGCGTGTGTTTGTTGCAGCTTGCAAGCGATTGCTGCCTGTGGGCGGCAGCCATGGAGAATGTCGACGATGAGATAGTTGACCACCTGACACACTCAGAGAAAAATCGTGCTGCTACACATACATTTGCTAAAGTTCAAGTACTCATTTTGTCGACAATTACAACTTAAAAGAGAAAGGATTTTTGTTGCCTTTACATATATAGTTATTGTTATATGAATAATCAGTTTTATACTCATGCTGAACTCAATTACTGACTTAGCATCGACTTTTGACCTTCTTTAATTTTGGGCAAACATTGAATGGGTTCCATTTTTCTTAGATTGCTTTAGTCCTTTCTGTTTGTTGGCTACGATCACACCTGACTTCTGCAAACCCTGTTTGCCTTATTTTAAATATAATAAATAAAACAATTTAAATAAAATAAACTTAAAATTACTGCGCTATTCGTTTAGTTTATGGCCAATAATTTGCATATATACTATGCATGGCGTGAGGTACAAAATAATAAAAATATTAAAATAAAATCGAGAAAAAAACGACACAACTACAAACTATAATAATATAGCATTATTAAATGCAAATTTGTCGACGACTGCATTGAGTACAAGTTAATTGTAATTGTTCGCTTGCCCGCCTGTCTCATCAAATAAAAAGTGAATTCAATAAGCGATTTCAGTTGGAATAATCATTTTAGCATTTAACGCTCCAATGCGTTTCGAAATCAAATCTCCCGTCCAATCCCTTAGAGATGCACAGCTCCACACGTTCTACGCAGATGAGCCGCATGGTTTCCCATTAAAATTCGCAAAAGATTTGTAATCAAGGCCCAAAAATAAACATGTACAAAAGCTGCTTGTCTAGAAGTCACGCCCTGAATTCAGCTTGTATTAGTAATATTAGTAGTAAACAAAATCGATAAATATGAAATATACTTGGTTTGTCTTCGGTATACGTTCTTATAGTCTACACAGATGGGTAGACAGACATACATAGCTTCATCGATTTGGGTGATGAGGCCGGTCAACAATATAATGATATAATGATAATATATGACTATTACGATCGTGTAGATTGCAATACTTAATTGTAAATAGATTGCATTAAATATGAATATAATCATTAAAATTAAGTATAAATAGTTGATAAACACAAATATTTCTCTATATAGGAAAATATAAGAACTACTCTTAGGTTAGCAAGTAGATAATGAAACATTTTGAAAGAGTATCGCAACTTCGATGCAATCGAATCAACTATTTAATTAGGTGATTTCACGCGATTGCTAAATTTACCTTTGGTATTTGCGTATTCATTAGTTTAATGCGAATATCTTTATGACTTCCAGTTATGTATTAAGTATCATGCTGACCTATCAAACTGGAGGTAATCGCTTTGAAAACAATTATCAAGAACAGATGGCAATGCTACGAAAGAAACCGAATCGATTGAGAATGGTCGAAAAGAATGAAATATGGCAAAACCCTGCTTGTATTGCTTCTAGGCTTTTGGATTTAATGAATTTCAATGTGGCTAAGACGAAATAAAAAACAGACCAGACAAGTTGTCGTTTTTTTTTTATTGAAGCTGGTCAAATGTTTTTTAGAGTTATGTTGGCCACATGATTCCATGATTTCACGTGTGCCAGCATCCGCATTCTTGACGCTTTTGTTGACAACAAATGTTGTCTACGTGTTTTGACCGCATATCCAAAGCATAATATTTATTTATTGCTATAATAATCATGTAGCTACTCCTAACTATGGCTCAACAATTGTAGCCTTGGAACAGGTCATAGTTGTTTTCTGTCCAGTTCGGTTCTGTTCTTTTCGGTTCTGTTTGGCCCTGGCAGCTGTCAACCAGCCGCTGCTAAATGTAAAATATAATTTTTGTGCATAGATACAAATAGACAAATGTCTATCTCGCAAAAGGTGTTAGACGACCAAAACAACAACCAAAGGCAGCCAACCAAACATGGCAAGTAAATTAGCCAGAAACTTGATTGATTAAAGTAAGAAAAAAACCAAGAAAAGAAGAGAAACAATTGTTAATATAAAAAATCTATTTTTTTAGCTTTTAGCTTTTAAGACTAACAATTTGTTTTTCCCTGTGTGTGCGTGTGTGTGTGTGTGTGTGTGTAGAGTGCTTTATTTCATGTATGCCCAAAATAATTTAGACGGCTTTATATGCAATTATATAAACGACATTTGTTCTTGACAGTGAACTTTAAAATATAAACGCAAATTATATTTATCGTTGCCTGCACTCTAAAAAATGAACTGAATCAAGGACAACAGTCAAATCCATTAAGCCTACTTTAAATACCAGTCTTTTTAAACTGATATAATAGAACAATAATAGACATATTGACACTGTATATAATATATATTCAAAATTATTTAAATTATGATTTTAAGCTTTTTGGGGAACTACTTCATACAAAAAATGTTTGAAATTAGTATAAGATTGTGAATAAAGTGATCTTGAATGCGTTTTGCAGAGTATCTGTTCAGACAGGCAGCGCGTTTCTTTTATTTATTTTTTGCTTCCGTTTTGACTCATAAAACATTAGAAACGGCAACTTGCGACTCCGCCCGATTAATGCCTTGAAGTGACGACCATCATGATTGGAACCGACGCCTTTCACAAATCTGATAAACTGTGGACTGTGGACAGTGGTTACCCATTGACACGACAAATGATTTTTGTATTAAAAAAGAAACTGTCGAATGTAGCTTCCTTAAGTCTTATAGGTATTCCCTGAGGCTGTATTACAATCCAGTAAAAGGGAAAAATAATAACTATTCAATGCCTTAGCAAATATACCCAACAACCATTACCCAACTGCATTGGGTATCTGAGAAACGTTCTCGGAAACGCCTTCACTTTCACTTCATTCAAGAATCATTTCGAATGGAAATTCAAGTCACGATCTTCTGTGAGCAGCGACAAAGCTTCGGATCAGTTAATTTTTTTATTGTATTGTGCACTTGTCGTAAATGACGAGGCCCATTAATAAGCCGCAATTCGTTTGTTTATTTATCACCAGCATCAAGTGGCAGTCACTTTTTAATTATAATTTTTGTGCAATTCGCCACACTTGTCTATGCCTGATTACAAATGATTATTCACGACGTGTTTCTCTCACTCGCTCCCTGCGCCACAGATAAGCAAATTAATTTACTCCTCTTGTTCGCTCACTCCACTGATGGAGAGGGAGGGAGAGAGACAGATACAATATCACAAATTATTTGCAAAACGTCAAGAATTTACATGTTTTTCTCTTTTATCTTTTCGAACAGCTGAATCTGTTGTTTCTGTTGTTTTCGAGAAGTGAACTCTGTTCATCTCATCATCATAGCTTGGGGCAACAGTTACTGAAGGAGGGGACATGGTCCTAAGTTGGGAACATAAACACAAATTAGCCTCAAGATTGATGAGCTGACAACTTATCAAATAGTAAGAAGAGTTTGTTAATTTTTTTTGTTATTGTCTCAAAACTTATAACTTTATTCGAAATTATAACATTATAAAAAAATTCTGGCTCCGATTCAGACAGCTGAAGATGAGTCTAGAAGTGGGAAAGAGGCAAGGGGCAAGGGGCAATTTGTGTATTTAAGTACTTATTTATTTGAGTGATCACTGATACCTTCCCAACTGGCAACCTTTTCTCAAATCTTCAACACGTCTGGAACAATAAACTTATTGTCTTCTTTTGTAATATCTTGTTGCAGCAGTTGAAACAGCCACATTATGATACCGGTATTGGAGAAACTGAGCGGATTCTATAACACCTATGTGCTGGCCATCCTCACCGTTGGGTACATCCTGGGCGAGCTGGGGCACTATCTGATTGGCGTTACCTCCAAGCAGACGGCCATCGAGCTGGACTATGGAGATCACGCCTGCCAACAGAACAGCAGCATGTTCACGCGACACCAACTGACCACCCAGTGTGGGGATGTGAAGAACGAGAGCAGCTGCTATGCGCTCGAGCTGAATAGCACTGGTTACTGTGAGTGGAACTACAATGGACTGGGCATCGATTATCAGATATTGGCCGGACCCACATTCATATTGGTCTTTACCATCGCTGGCGTCTTTATGGGCTTCGCTGCGGACAAATATAATCGCGTCAAGATGTTAACCGTTTGTACGGTTATATTTGGCGTTGCGATCCTGTTGCAGGGCACCGTCAAGTCTTATTGGCATTTGGTGCTGCTGCGCATGGTGATGGCTGCTGGTGAGTCGGGCTGCAATCCGCTAGCCACTGGCATCATGTCCGACATATTTCCGGAGAACAAGCGTGCTCTGGTTATGGCCATCTTCAATTGGGGCATCTATGGTGGCTATGGCATCGCCTTTCCCGTCGGCCGCTACATTACCAAGCTCAACTTCTTCGATATGGGATGGCGTGTTTGCTATCTGGGTGCGGGTGTGTTGACCATTCTTGTGGCCGGTTTAACCGGCACCACACTGCGGGAACCGGAGCGGAAATCAATCGGCGATGGTGACCGGACAACGGCCAGTGGTAAACCCGTCACATTGTGGCAGGTTATTAAGAGTCCGGCTATGATAATGCTCATGATTGCCGCCTCGATTCGTCACAGCGGAGGAATGACTTTTGCCTACAATGCAGATCTTTATTACAATACGTATTTTCCGGACGTGGATCTTGGCTGGTGGCTGTTTGCCGTCACCATTGGCATTGGCAGCGTTGGTGTTGTCGTCGGCGGCATTGTCTCCGACAAGATTGTCGCCAAGATGGGCATTCGTTCGCGCGCCTTTGTCTTGGCCATTAGCCAGTTGATTGCAACGCTGCCAGCGTTTGGCTCTGTCTATTTTGATCCGTTGTGGGCCATGATTACGCTCGGACTGAGCTACTTCTTTGCCGAAATGTGGTTTGGTATTGTATTTGCCATTGTCGTTGAGATTGTGCCGTTGCGCGTCCGCTCCTCAACCATTGGCGTCTTCCTCTTTGTCATGAACAACATTGGCGGCAATCTGCCCATTCTCGTGGATCCTGTGGCCAAAGTCATCGGCTATCGCGGCTCTATCATGATCTTCTATGCGGGCTTTTATGGCATAAGTAAGTATTAGAAATTACCCATTACATTTTGTCATCATCATAAATATAATTCCATCAAATTTTGATGGGTTATTGGACTTTACTATGTTGGAATAAAGTTAAAGCTAAAATCTTATTCGTACTTTAAGGATTGACCAATATTCCTGTTTCATTTCGATCGATATTTTATTTTTTAATTTTTCGTTCTTTCCGTAGGCTCCATACTGTTCCTTATCACCTGTTTCATGCTTGAGGGCAAGCCCAAACCGAATGCATCAGAGCAGGAGGCACAGAAGACACATCCGGATGCGGTTGTAAATGCACGCCACATGCACGGACATGACAACTCGGTCTTCAGTGTGGACGAGACACTGCCGTCGAACGGTCGCCCTGCCCAGTTGCCGCAACACCTTCAGATGTCCAACAACGGCTACGAGAAGTCACAATCCACTCAGCCACGTCACAATGGCGCCGAGAGCAGCAGACTGTAGTTTTAGGACTACGACAAAACCCAAACGTCGACAAAAACTAAACAGATTTTTTCATTAAATATGTGAATGTGCTTTTGATTATTATTTTTTTATTTCTTATGACATGTACTTGTATATTTTTATACATACATATATCTATATTTTTTTGTTTTGTAATATAATTGAATTTATTATTTTTGTAAAATTTACTTAGTATTAAGCGAGATCGTACAAGTAGCGCTAAGCACAGTGCCAGACACTGTCTTTACCTACCTTACCTAAACTTACTTTACCAATATTCCCATATGCCTGGCGTCTCTAATCATAAACTATTTCATTTGTATTTTATTCGATAAGTAATATCCATTTGTGTGTAAATTTAAATCATTAATAAAAACTGTTTTGTTAATTCTAAAGAAAATTAAATTTAATTTTTAAACTTACTCCAACCTTGATTACTTAGCCAGGATTGATACTCAGCACAGATCCTCTACTTCGCTCTCAACAAAGATGTAACACTTCTGAGTTTCGTCAGGGTGGGGTAACTCCAACCCAGCCACAGACAGACTCCGAATTAGAATTCAATCTACACAAGAATGCACTTCATAAGGACCTCGATGCACACACAAAATTTATGAAACAGTTGGCTCCCGCTCTTCCTACAATGGGTCTGTCATTTTTTTCTTCTTTTTGTTTTTTTGGTATGTGGGGAACAATGAGAGCAACAAATGATTGTAAAAACAATCACCAGTATACTTTAGTTTATTTTACTCATTACTATATGAACTTGACAATCAAACTACTCCATACTCCCGGCGATTGACCCCTCCGTAGATCTTACTTACATTGCTTACTCTACGTAAGTAGTAACAAAAAATACCAACAGGTGGCAATATAATTTTCTAACGGCAATTCAATTTGGAATTTTAAATAGAAATCTTGTCAAAGAAAGAAAAGTCAGACTATTAAAATAAAATATTTTTTGTACATCCTTTAATCGCTGTCCTACCTGTTCGGTGCGAGAGTTTTTAGATTGAAAATGTTTGCTAAACTTGACAAAAACACGGATGGCTAATTTGATTAGCTTAAAATTATATAAATTTAAATATTTAAATAAATATTGTCAAAAATTTATTTAAGAATAACAAAATTGATTAATAAATGAATGGATTTATATAAATTAATTAACATTTAACACTTTGTTACAAACAATTATATACTTACAACATTTACTTAGGTACTAATAATGTGGGCCTAAGCGCCACCTTGTGGAATGTGGTCACATTATATCGCTAGCCCTGCCAACCTGTTTTTTCTTACAGTAATATGGCTACTTAATTTCCCTTTCTGGTGGTAGTATCCGATAATTACCTATCGATATGACGCAACTGCAACAAGTGGATTCCTTAAATTTCTCAAATGAACTTCTTGAGAATCGCATTTGTCTATTTTGTTTAATTTAACATTTAGCAGTTGTGTAAAATTCATATTAATAACAAACTAAATGAAATTAAATGCTTTTGTTGATTTGAATACATGTGTAGATTTAGACTCAATTCAGTGCAATACAGCGTTTATTATAATTTGTTGTTGACGCCGCTTTTGTTTTTGTTGCTAATGCGGCAAATGCTTTGCTTCAGCACCCAACATTTGGTTAATTGTTAAGAACAACATTCTTATTCTGTATTGTTAAAAAGAAAGCTAAGTAAACTGAATTTGTGTACACATATGTGTACTATAACAGCTGCTGAAGAGGGAGTAAGTTATTAATGTATAACATATATGATAATTCCATTAACCAAATGTTAAAATTTTAGATTGCACATCGCCGAGGAAAAGGTCGATGATGACCTTAATTAATTAACTCAAAATCAGTTTCGGAACCGTATGTTAAATATAAGTAAGCAAAAGGATTTTAAATAATTATGTATCAATTGCAGCTTCTGGTTAACGAGATTGTTGATCCGGATGAGGGTAATCCATTGCAAAATGATGTCAATCCACGTTTAATTGGACACAACTCAGTCGCGACGCGGCTATAACACTAAAGACGAAGCCTAAGATACTAGCGAATAAGACGAGGTGGAAAAGATGACCGAGGAAATTGCTCAGATGTATTAAGCGGATAATGCAGTGGGCGCGACAGACAGACGATCAGCAGCAGCAACATCAATCTCTGACACACGTTCCAAGTTGCAGCAGCAGCAGCTGCCACATCTTCGCTATCAACGTTGCTCCATCTGTTGCCGGACTCAATCGTCCCAGTTTCAGATACAAGCAAGGACAAAGCACCAAGGCTTGTCTCGTCATAATAAAAAAAACTTAAACAACTCAAGCCGTGCACCTTTGTCAATCAGGGACACTAATCCCGGTTGGCATTCCAAATGAAATGGCGCCAAACGTTCTGCCGTTTGTAGAAATAGCGTTCAGGACTAAAGAATCCGCTGTGTACAGCACCAGCTGGAATGCTGCAGCAGCTGCACAGCGGCAATCGTCTCATTTGTGCATTGGAGCAGTTTTAGAGCTGAACTTTTCCACCAGTGTCCGTTTTGCACCAAATCGATAGAGTTGACAAGTGTCAGCTGGGCACACCATATTCCTTACTTAAGTACTCGATATGCAAGTTACTGCGTCATCAAATCCTTACGCTTAAAAGTCGTGTGGCGAAATGTGGCAAGTGTGCTCAAATCCACAATCGAGATTTGAGTTACAAGTTTCGCCATCTCTGCGAATTTGTGCAACTATTTCGAAAGCATGTGGTGCGTCACTGGCAGCTCCAGCATGGCGAGCAGATAATAATCTATCAGACCAAGGAAAACAAAGACCCAGATTAAGAAAACAGGCAACGGAGACAACATAATTGGAGCATTTCGAATTTCCGATTCCGATGCTGTAGCATTTGTGTCTATCTGATCCGCTGGAGTGGCGAATTACACCAGCTGTCCGGAGCAGTCACCTCAATAGCGATGATGAGCTGCGTCACATGATAACCTATCACGTGCATATAAATATTTTGGGAATTGCAAATTTTACAGATGCTTCTGTTGTTTCAGCGCCAGCTGAGATCCCTTTACTCAAGCTGCGTGTGCGTCTGTGCGTCTTTACTTGGAATCGCCTGGCCATCTCAATCAGATGCATATTGATGATGAAATATTTCAGTGCCTGCACTGCTTAGGCGAGGATAGTACCTACAAGGTCGAAACAGTGTTCGAGCATCTGTCCCACTACAAGCGACACATCTATCAGTGCGGCAAGTGCGACATGAGCATTACATTAATGAAAAGTGCAGCTGTGATTCTTCCCTCAGCACCGGGATGCGTTGATTTGCTTCACGTGAGTGTCCCAAATTAATACAAATTTAACATCAATAATGCGAATCTTAGACAAGTGAAATTTACATTTTAACTCAATTCAAATAACAATATTTTGGCAAATATTCGATATTGATTTGGAAAAATCTGTAGAGTTCGACAAATCCATATTTAAAATAACGGACACTGGTGGAAATACATAGGGCTGAACTGCTTAAATGCATAGATGAGACGATTACCAGTTCCGCTGTGCTTCTGCTTCTCATCATGATGCTGCATGTCCCTGATTGACAAAGGTACACTCAACATCGGCTCCAGTTTTTTGATTCTGACTAGACAAAACTTGGTGCGTTTTCCTGTTTATGCTTGAAACTGGCACGATGAATTCTAGCACCAGATGGAGCAGCGTTGATAGCGATGATTATCGGACAATTTAAATTTGAATTATTTTCACTTGCAGGTCAATTTGGAATTTGCCAAATGTGCTCATTTCACTGTAGCAAATGGCGACGTTGTCACACTGTGCAACCAGCACTTGGCCAAGCAGCATGAGGAGAAGCTGCCGTTTTAATTTAGCGCTGAAAGGAATGCCGTACATGTTCCAAGCGCACTCCATACGCAGAATGGTGGCTTCATCGTCGACTGGAGGAGATCGTCTTCTGCAATTATCGATATAGCAACGTGAAGCTGCTGACCAATTGAAACGAGGTGGATGGCATCTATGTATATTTTTAAGAAGTTTGTCATGAAGGTGCCCTATCCGTTAGTAATAGTTCCAATGAAATAAGTGCGCTCCTCAAGATCAATGGACACCAAACCTCAGTCATTCCCTGGCAACCAGCTGAGGCGGCTATAAATCTTGCCTTGGCTACGAATGCTTAAAGTTTGGCTAGTGCTGCCCACCTACTCCTGCTGCCGTGGATCCTACTCCTGCTTCTGCTCCTCCTGCGTATGTGTATTTTAATAAGCACATTTTGAGCAATAAATTTACAGAAAAAAAATAAAACAAAACCACTTTTTGAAAATATCTAAAATTATATATAAAATTGCACTTTTAAATGATTTACAAACATAGGCAACAAAGATGCTGTTCCCAATTCCAAACTAAATCAAAATGGCGACTTAGCAAAAAAAAATAATAAGGAATTATTGACGCAAGAGGGAAGGATAGAGCTGAACTCAGATGCAGTCCATGTAGCCCTGCTCAAAGGCGTGTCGCATTACGTCGAGTACCTGGCGATTGGCCTCGTCCCTCCCAATCTCCATGGACAGCTGATAGAAGGCGGTGCCATGCATATCCGTCTCAAACAGCTTGGACAGTTGATCGCAGTCCGTCTCGCTGCCCATCAGCCATGGAAGGAAGTGCATGCAGATCATTACGCCGTAGAATGCGTACCGCTTGAAATGCGCCTCGAAGCGCTCGTAGCTGAAATGGGAGCGAATTGTTAGTTGCAGCTTCCTTGTTGTCAGTCAATCAATCAACTACAGCAACATCATCCCATCTGGATACAAGCAATTGTTCAATTAACTAGTCAGAGTCGGTCAATCTACCCATCAGTCAGTCAGCTAGTCAAGCAGTAAATCAGTCAGATAGTCAGATATCTGTCAATCAGTTGATTTCATAGTGAAAAATATGTCAATCAATCAACTATAACATCAGCCAATGAGTCGAGCTGTATGCAATCAATCTGAAACTCTCGAAACAATCAGACAGACATCTGATCTATCAATCAGCCACACTTAGGGAAATCAGTCAATCAATCACCTGTAGTCCGCTAGAAGCTGCTCGATCTGCTCCTCGCCAAGCGTTTGCCTGTTGCGCTGCAGCAGCAGCTCCAATAACTGCAGCATCTGTCCATGGTAGAGTTGCAACAATTTGGGAAACCATTGGAAACGCTGAGCAGCGGGAATGTTCATGTACAGATAGAAACTGATGTCGATGGCGACTGTGCTGTAGCGCATCTCCTCGAAGTCAATCATCTTGACGCTGTCCACCCGCCCGGAGTCGTCCTCGCGGAAGAGCACATTGTTACGATTGAAATCGCCATGCAGAAAGGTGCTAAAGTGACTCTCAGAGGATGAGCAGCGTATGTGCTCCAGCAGATCAATTGGTCGCTCGAAGTATTTCGTTCGCAAACGCTGCACGGCGTCCGTAAAGCGTGCATCCATCTCCGACGACTCAGCGTGGATGAGCTGATTGCCACAACGATCGTAGAACTCGTAGAAGCGATCAAAGGCCACTCGATACAGCACCTCATACATATTGGGCGTGTGGGCAGCGAAGACAAATGGCAACGGGATCAGCTCCGATTGCAAGCGTTCCTGCAACTTGGGCTGGACAATGCGCATCGCATAGCCGAGCGCATGGAATTGCCCCAGCTGCACAGACATCGCCTCCAGCTGATCCTGGCGCAGCTCCAATTTGGGTCCAAGCTCATAGCCAGCCGGCCGTAAATGCTGGATCGCCAGCACCGATTCCCTGTCGTCGCCCAATCCTGCAACAAACAAGAAGTCTAATTAACGATACCAAGGATATCACACAGCTCACCCTCAACGCTGCCGTATGTGGCCCGATAGCAGCGGGGCGCAAATTGGGTGACAAGTTCGGTGTTTAGCCGGCTGCTGCGCAACAGATGCTCAAAGGCTGGCAGCAGTTTGGCATACAGAAAGATCTCGTTGGCACTTTGCGTTTTAGATTGGCTTGATTCGCGAAACTCTTTGCTGCCCTTCATGAATTTAACGACGACCTCCTCGCTTTTATTACTACGGAAGAAAACATCTTTTGTGTGTCTGATAACAACATTAAATAACATAAGCAATTAACCTGCCGTTGGGCATTCGCATGTCTAACTGTATTGTGTAGAGGGCGGACATAAACCCGTCCAGTCCATTTAAGCACTGGATGCTGTGCGAGAGCGGAGCCGCATCTGTGCCAAAATACTTGAAGATATCGTGCACAAGATATCGCTCCATATAAGCCAGTTGCTGTTGTTGCGTTGACATTTTACTTTTAATCAGTCAATTGGATTTCATTTATTTCTGATTGTCACTATGACTGTGATCCGGACTTATCGATTCTTCGATTTACTTTGTGCTCCTTTGAACCAGAGCTCACTATCGTTATCGATACCTTGCTTGTAGTCAGCGAAGTACATTTTACACGTTAACCGCTCATCCACTATGCTTGATTTGTTAATTTGATGTCCTAAAGTATTTACTTATTAATTTATTTATTTTTTTTTACAATAATTCAAATATTTAAATTTAAATTCAAAGAACAGCTGAGTACATTTCAGCCGCTAACCGGATTGAAGCTCAAATCAAATGTTATTGTTAAGAGCTTTGCTTCAAGAGTAAATTGGTGTTTATTATTTTTTTTTTTTTTTCGATATATTTACATATTGGTAATTAGTATATTAAATTCAAAATTAAACAACAGGTGTTTAATAGGCATTAGTTCTTGCAACCGGTTTGGCGGTAAATGAGCATGGTAAAAATTATACATGAAGCTCATTATCGCTATTGAGGCGACTGCTTAGGACAGCTGTTGCACTTCGCCACTCCAGCGGATCAGATGGACACAAATGCTACAGCATCAGAATCGGAAATTCGAAATGCTCCAATTGCGTTGTCTCAGTTCCCTGTTTCCCTAATCTGGGCCTTTGTTTTCTTTGGTCTGCTCGCCATGTTGGAGCTGTTAGTGACGCACCACATGCTTTCAACATAGCTGCACAAATTCGCAGAGATGGCGTAACTGAATTCCTAATGCCACATTTCGCCACATGACTTTTAAACGTACGGATTTGATGACGCATCATTTGCCAGTTCCGCTGTGCAGCTTCTGCAGCATTCCAGGTTGAAATAGAACTCATCATGTTGCTGTACACCGCGGATTCTCGAGTCCTGAACGCTATTCACACAAACGACAGTATGCTTGGCACTATCGCATTTGGAATGCCAATCGGGATTGGTGTCCCTGATTGACACTCAACATCGGCTCAACATCACTTGCGGGTTAATTTGGAATTTGCCTGTTCTCGGCAAATGGCGTCGTTGTCATATTGCGCAACCAACACTTGGTCAAGGAGCATGAGGAGAAGCTGCCGTTCCAATTTAGCTCTGTCAGGAATGCCGTACATTTGTGGTCAAAGCGAGATTGCTGCTGGAGGACCACATGTTCCAAGCGCACACATTCGTCTATCTTTTCTTTTCTTTTGTTTTTATTATTATTTAAGAAATTGTGACTGCCGACAGTATTTGATTCATTCATCAAAAATGTTTATTTGACTTGTACTTTAAATCGAATAAAAATACTATGTTAATAAATTAAACCAAAAGAAGAAAAGTTAAAAAAGTAAAAGTTAAAGTTAAAGTAAAAGTTAAATAGGAATAAGAATAAGAATAAACAATATATATAGATATATCAGTAAATCTGTAGTTTTATGCAGACATTTTCAAAAGCTTAATAATTAAAAAAAAAATAAGCAAGGTTTATTTAATTTTAACAAGCTTTCTGAGACAATAACTCAAAAGTGGGCGTGGCCTGGCCGTTCCTCCTGGCCACATTGGCGCAACGCAACTGATTGAAGTACTCGCAGAGCGTGGCATAGGTGACCTGCTCCCCGTTCCGTTTGACACAGACGGGGCGATATAAACGCGGACAGCTGTATTCGCAGCTCAACTCGGAGTCACCAACAGCTGCAACGTTGTACTCATTGGATGCCTTCGCTGGCTGCTGCTTCTGCTCTTCTTTCTCTACAGCTTTAGCATCGGCATCAGCACCAGCAATAGCAACCGCATCATTGTCATCGGTATCTAAGTATTTTTCATCGGCCTGGTCGGGCGGACTAGTTGACTGCAAGTAAATATAGTCGCTGCCAGCTGACCCATAATCCTCCCGAGTCTCTATTGCTGCTTGGCTAACAGCCAGGGTCATCAAGAATAATACTACCATATGGCGCATGTTGGTCGTCGGTTTTCTGCACTCCAAATGTGCTCCTTACGATCGCGTCAGTTCCATTATATAGACAGACAACTGTTTTTGTTCTTGTCGAAGACCGCGTCGAAGTCAGTTGTTCAAACAGCCTAAAGAAAACAAAAAACCAAACACACCCACCCAAACCCACACACAGGCACACACACTTCAAGTCAACCAAATGTCGGCAATTATTTTTCTAATGGAGAATTAGATAAATACTCAAATGTGAATCAAGGCCGGTTGTTTGCTTTTCCCAAATAATGTCACTCGATAATCCGAATACAGAAACAGAAATCCCATTGCATGTTCTTAGGCTGATTAATAAAAGCCATTAACTAGTTTAAAAATTCTTTAAGCGCATACTTCAAGGATTCTTTACTTATTTTGAACAGCAACAAAGCCTAATACATTTTCCAGGCACCATTTAAGGCAACAAATGGATATGGACATGGGATGGACAATCATTAGTTTTTTCCATAAGCTGATCAAAGGATATTCGGTTGATAGTTGTAGAAATACTCGAAATTTCATTTTTTCTGAAATTTTGAAAATCTTTTTCGAATCTGCCACAATATAGTTAAGGCTTTTACAAAAATAGGTCTTTAATTAAGCACATTCTGAGCAATACTTATAAATAAATCTACAGAAAAAAATAAAACAAAACCACTTTTTGAAAATATCTAAAATTATATATAAAATTGCACTTTCAAATGATTTACAAACATAGGCAACAAAGATGCTGTTCCCTATTCCAAAATAAATCGAAATTTCGAATTAGCAATAAAAACTATAAGGGATTATTGACGCCAGATGGGGGATAGAGCTAAACTCAGATTCAGTCCATGTAGCCCTGCTCAAAGGCGTGTCGCATTACGTTGAGTAGCTGGAGATTGGCCTCGTTCCTCCCAATCTCAATGAACAGCTGATAGAAGGCGGCGCCATGCATGTCCGTCTCAAACAGCTGGGAAAGTTGACGTCAACGATCAGCCACACTTAGGGAAATCAGTCAATCAATCACCTGTAGTACGCTAGAAGCTGCTCGATCTGCTCCTCGCCAAGCGTTTGCCTGTTGCGCTGCAGCAACAGCTCCAATAACTGCAGCATCTGTCCATGGTAGAGATGCAACAATTTGGGAAACCATTGGAAACGCTGAGCAGCGGGAATGTTCATGTACAGATAGAAACTGATGTCGATGGCGACTGTGCTGTAGCGCATCTCCTCGAAGTCAATCATCTTGACGCTGTCCACCCGCCCGGAGTCGTTCTCGCGGAAGAGCACATTGTTACGATTGAAATCGCCATGCAGAAAAGTGCTAAAGTGACTCAGAGGATGAGCAGCGTATGTGCTCCAGCAGATCAATTGGTCGCCCGAAGTATTTTGTTCGCAAACGCTGCACGGCGTCCGTAAAGCGTGCATCCATCTCCGACGACGCAGCGTGGATGAGCTGATTGCCACAACGATCGTAGAACTCGTAGAAGCGTTCAAAGGCCACTCGAAACAGCACCTCATACATATTGGGCGTGTGGGCAGCGAAGACAAAGAACTACGGGATCAGCTCCGATTGCAAGCGTTCCTGCAACTTGGGCTGGACAATGCGCATCGCATAGCCGAGCGCATGGAATTGCCCCAGCTGCACAGACATCGCCTCCAGCTGATCCTGGCGCAGCTCCAATTTGGGTCCAAGCTCATAGCCAGCCGGCCGTAAATGCTGGATCGCCAGCACCGATTCCCTGTCGTCCCCCAATCCTGCAACAAACAAGAAGTCTAATTAACGATATCAAGGATATCACACAGCTCACCCTGAACGCTGCCGTATGTGGCCCAATAGCAGTGGGACGCAATTGTTTATACGGCTGCTGCGCAACAGATGCTCGAAGGCTGGCAGCAGTTTGGCATACAGAAAGATCTCGTTGGCACTTTGCGTTTTGGATTTGCTTGATTCGCGAAACTCTTTGCTGCCCTTCATGAATTTAACGACGACCTCCTCGCTTTTATCACTACGGAAGAAAACATCTTTTGTGTGTCTGATAACAACATTAAATAACATAAGCAATTAACCTGGCGTTGGGCATTCGCATGTCTAACTGTATTCTGTAGAGGGCGGACATAAACCCGACCAGTCCATTTAAGCACTGGATGCGAGAGCGGAGCCGCATCTGTTGCTATTGTTGCGTTGACATTTTACTTTTAATCAGTCAATTGGATTTCATTCATTTCTGAATATCACTGACTGTGATCCGGACTTATCGATAATTCGATTTACTTTGTGTGCCTTTGAACCAGAGCTCACTATCGTTATCGATACCTTCCTTGTAGTCAGCTTCGGCTCGAAATTCAAATCATTCTTTATGCTTGATTTGTTAATGTGATGTCTTAAAGTTTTCACCTATTAGTTTATATATTTTTTTTACAATAATTCAAATATTTAAATTTAAATTTAAATTTAAAGAATAGCTGAGTACACTTTAGCCGCTAACCGGTTTGAAGCTCAAGTCAAATATTATTATTAAGAGCTTTGCTTCAAGAATAAATTGGTGTTTATTAATTTATTTATTATATATAGTATATTAAAGTATATTAATAAGTATATTAAAATCAAAATTAAATATGAATTTTGACAACATGTGTTCAATTGGCATTAGTTCTTGCAACCGGTTTGGCAGTAAATGAGCATGGTAAAAATCATACTACCTTAAATTTATAACCCATTATTCGTTCGTGCATGCTTGCTTGACAATACATATATCGATAGGTGAACGGCATCGATAACGCATGTTGTGCAGTCCTGCCAAGCTGATATATGCAATTGCCAGCCCTGCTCTTGTGAAGTTATAAAAATACAACAAAGCTGTTCAAATCTAAAATATTGAAGCAAAGTATTATAAATTGTGCATTGTGCAAATGTGCATTCATTCAAGCAACGCCCTACGACGCAATACAGTAATTTAATAGAGCGTGAGTGTTGTTTAATGCGATATGAGTGTTATTGCCAGTATTGTTAGCTTATGATTAACAAAAAAAAATACCAGATCCGAGTGAGAAAGCAAAGCGTCGATTTTGGACCATGTTCTTAACCGTAAATCAATGTTGCTAAATGAAATGTTCTCTGAAAGCCAAATAATGCAAATCTAAACAAGTAAATTTGCAAACTAAATTGAAACTGCAAGAAGTATGCGTGCGTATGTGTGTTCTGTATGTGTATGCATGTATGTGTGTGTGTGTGAGTGTTGCCTGTGAACGCTACGGATAAGCTATAAAGCAAAAGAGCCGATATGGTGCTGGAAAATGCAGAGATGAGAGAGAATTATACCCAACACTGCCACTATGGTTAATAAACGCATTTCTCAGCACTGAATTTTACTCAACTCTTGGTATTTTTTTTTGTTGGTGATATTTCACATGCCGTTGGTATATTCGTATTTTCCATTGCTCTTCATTTTCGTTTTGCTCTTTGCTACGTTCAGACGTGAGCGCGCGCGTTTTTCGTGGTCGTTGTCAGTTTTCGTGGTTTCGTCGCCTTTTTTATTGTGCGTAGTAACAAACAAAATTCAGAGCTTATCAAAACAACAACAACTAGCTCAAAATATAAATACGTGTATATAAATAGTTAAAACACTCTTTGTGTGTTTTTTAATTTTTTTTTTCGTTTTCCTTGGGCACGTTTGGAACGCTGCAGCAGCAGCAGTAAAAAGGTTGGTGAAAAAAGACGTCGTTGGCCCGTTCTCGTTATCGGCTGTCGTCACGTCTTTCTACCGTTATACGACCGACGCGAACTGTGCGTGTGTTTGTGCATTATTTTTTGTTATTGTGCTTCACTATTTTTTTTCCTAATAGCAAACTAAAAAACAAAAAATTGAATTTGTAATAACAAAAAGAGTCCAGTCGAAAAATAATCATCGCCTACAAATTCGTTCTGTTTTTAGCTTTGCTTTTTTTTCTTTTTGAGATTTTTTTTTTGTGCTTTGCCTGCGTCTCTGTTGCGACGCGCTCTTTTGTTAGCCGCAGCAGCAGCGTCGTCACCAGCGCATTTTATGTGTGTGTGCTAAAGTTATTGTTGAATATGTTTAAATGCTTCTCTCACCTTCTCCCTCTCCATAATATGTGAATATACATATTAAATATATTTTATAAACGATTTCAGCACTAAAAACTAAAAAGCAGCAACAAAAACAACAACGATAAGAACGACAAAGTACCAAAAAAATCAAAAGCAAATTTGTTTGTCAGCTGGTGTGTACACTGTATATTTATATGTTTATATTTATATATGGACATATATATATATATGCATAGATATACATGCTGTATGTGTGAGTGAGTCTGTGTGTGTGCTTCAAGTGAAACATGTTTTCTGGAAATTGTAAACAACAACAATATCGATTGCAGTTACAACGAAATTGACAACAACCTTTTTTAGTCAAATGTAAGTGTTGATCTTTTATTCAAGTGAATATACACATATATTTATACACATGTACATAAATATATATATATATATATATATATATATATGTTTGTGTGTGGTGTGTGTCCGTCCAGTTTAACACTTATCATCAGCAGCATCAGCAGCAATTTCTTTGGTTATGTTGAATGTGCGATGCCGCTGCTGGCGTCAACGTCGCTGCCAGCGTTGCCACTGTGTTACATTTTGCGCGCATACTGTGGCAGCGCCCGGGCCAAACATATTTGATTTGCCGGCATTTTCTGCTCTGCACTTTTGCTTCTGATTGGAAATGGCATGTGGTCTTTGCGGTCTATGTATGTGTGTGCCAGGTAGAAGCAGACAAAAACGCATTTGTATATATACATATATATATATGCTGCTGCTTCTGGCAAAAGGCAAACAAGAATGTAAAAAGACTTCTGCGCTGCAGCAGCAACGGATGACGGAGCAGAGAACCCCACATACACAAATATATAAAAATAAAGAAATATATATATATATATATTGTGATTATATATATATATATGCTATGCATGTTTATGCATGCACTTACGACCCATGTACAGACAACTACAGCGAGGCGAATTGGCGCTCTCGCGCTGCCTTTTCTACCCTACCTATGCCGGCGATGACGCTAGCAGCGACGTCGCTGATTTTTATTTGTATTATTTTTTGTTGTCATTGTTATTACATTGAAATTGTATATAACTTTATTTTTTATTGATAAATGCAATATGCGTGTTATGGGCTCTCTCTTTCTTTCGCTCTCAGTGAATTGGTTTGCACCGTGCATTTTAATTAGAATTTGTTGTTAGTGCTTCAAATTCACCAACAAACAACAAATCGCCTGCCGTCTGCAATTATTGGGAGCGCACTCTTTCTCTTTCGCACTTGTGCTGTTGCTGCTCATTTGAACAGAAAATTTCAACAACGTAGCCGGCAGCATAAAACAACAACAGCAGCAGCAATAAAATGATGATGATGTAGAGGAGGAGGAGTAGAAGAAGAGAGTCGCGCACTGCGCTCTCTATATCTCTTTCTCACGCTGCGGATGCTGCTGCTTACTTACCGCCTACTCAACAGCTGAACAGGCGACTGTAGAGGGCGCCAGCAGTAGCAGCTGTTTAGCAAATTGGACACATTGGACACGATACAACAGCAACAATAACAACTACGATGAGATGTAATGCAATGCGATTCGTGTTCCATTCCATTTCATTCCGTTGGGTCATTGCCTCTGTCTCTGCCCTTGTACTCGTGACTCGTGAGTCCGACTCTTGCACTTTATTTGTCCTTGTTATAGTATTGTTTAGTTATCGAAATTGTTCTTGCAGATAAAGATATCAGAAAATTTGCCTGGGTATATCATCAAATGTATCAAAGAACACAATCAACATTTTTGTTTTCTTAAGTTAAATTTAAATGCCATTAATTAAAAAAAATCTAATTATTTGCCAAATTCAAAGACAGCACTGAAGGTGTTTTGTTTTTAACACACAACTCTCATTATTTTCCAAAGAACAAAAATAATTATTCATAATCATGCTGGATCGTACTGTTGATAATATGTATCGAAATTGGTTCACGGTTGTAGAAATCACCAGTGTTGAAATCAGGCATAATCAATCAAATAAACAAGAAAAAAATAATTACTAATTAAAATAATAACATAAATTTGATTGGATAAATGAGGAAGTTTTTAGTTTTTAATTAAATTAAATACATGTCCATCAAATACAACACAAGGCGGTGCAATCCTTATGATCACTATTTGAACTAGTCTTCTTATTTTCTCCACCACTGTAAATAGCACATCCAACTTGTCCAACATAAAAAACTATCACAGCATGGATTGTAATCGATAGCTGTTGCTAAAATTGAGCTGCAGTTATTTTTTCGATTATGACTATGAATGGTTGCTGTTGACGGCACTGCGCACAATTTATTAAATGCGTTTTAAAAACACTTCTCGTATTTGCATTGTTATTATTTTGTTGTTGTTGTCGGTTTTATTATTGCGCATCAAATTGGCGTTGGTGACAATGCTGCCAAATCAAATAATACAGAAAACAACCATAATACAAACACGTGAGGTTATTGCAGGTGGATGGTGGAGGGTGAGAGGTTTGTCATATTAAAATGACTGCAGTTGCTGGCAATTCGCATCATTTAATCATCCCACAATAAAAGCAGGAAAAGCAACTGCAAAATCAGCGCCGATTTACCCGTGCAAAAGTGAAAAGCACCCGAAAATGTTAAGTCGCGTTATTGTCGTGTGACGCGGTGAAGAAGGAGAAGGAGGAGGGTAAAACATGCACTAAAAACAGAAAAAACAAAAAAAAAAAACAAATAAATTGAATTTTAATCTCTTTTGTTGTGGTATTCTAATTAGGCCGAAGAGTCTGAAAGAGAAGCGTGCATGTGCATTTATTGCATACACACAATCACATACACTCATATGTAAGTGTACATATGATGCATGCACTTCCATAATAATATCAATAACATCTAGGAAATTATCGAATTGGAATTTATTATTGAGACGCAGCTTTTTGATGCTTGCTTTGCATGATCAGCATGTTGTGGGTGCTGCGGCGTCACCAAGTGCAATTTCAATGCCACTGTCATTGCTGCACACATACACACACACAAGCGCAATTGATTTGTTTTATGTGCATTCAAAGCAAAACTTGACTTGTGCGAGTGTTGCAAAGTGTCGATTTATCTACTTTTATTTCTACACGCATATTTGAGCACATAATTTTTGTTTCACATTTTAATTAGAATTTCTGATTGCTTGTTTGTTTCATTGCTGCGGGCTGTTTCTTTGTTTCGTTTAATTAATGCTTATTGTTTGTGAAATTGCGTTTTAGGCAAAAAAGCAACTTTATTATTGCGTTGACCTTGTGTGCAGCGCAAACGCAAGTTCAGCAACTGAGAACCAGATACAGCTGCAGCATTAGAAGATGCAGCAGCAACTGCGCTCGCGACTTAGCTTTGAGGGCAGCGGCGTCTGCACTTCTGAATTGAAGTCGTCCCGGCGAAATCGGTCAATGAACTACAAACCACACGAAATATACGAGTGTATGAATGAGAGAGATAGAGAGAGGTTATAAAATAAGCGGAGCGAGAATGTAAATTTTGTTTGTTGTTTTTTTTGTTTTCTTGCTTGCTTGTTGCTGTTTATTTTATGTATATATATATATATATATATATATATATATATATTTGAGTTTGTGCCAGCAGGCATTCTGTTACGCATTTAAATGAATATATAAAGAAAAGAAAGCATCTCATGATCTTTCTTTCCCTCTCTCTTTTTCTATCTGCCTATCTATTATTCATTCCGTAAGCTTTTCGCATTAATAAAAAAAAAACACTATTATACCTTGCCCGACTAGCAGATACCCTGTACCTAAGAAAATCTAATTTATAAAAAAATTAGTGTGCGCAATAATGGAGCAAATCAAAATGAAATAAGACAGATATACATGTACCTCCTTATATATACATTATTTTACAACATTTGCACAACTTTTATCAATCCTATTTTTTCGAGTCTAAAGGTGTATTAATAACAAAGAAAGTGCTTCCAAAATTGCAAAAAAAAAAAAAAGTGTTTGTTAAAATTTTTGATGCTAATCAGCAAGAAGCTTGCGCAGCGAGAACGCCTACGAAATATTTTTAATACAGAGCCGCACACCTATAAACAAGAAATGGGAACGAACACAAACCAAGCATACTTTTTTTTTTGTCGCCCACATGTTGCACAAAAACACCAGAATTTAAAGTGCGGTAAATTATTTTCGTCTTTAATTGAATTTCGAAATGAAAATAAAGGAAAAATGTATGTGTGACAATTATTTTTATAGTTATGCAGCTCTGGTAGACGAAATTAAAGAAGCAAAAGTAGAAGCAACAATTTGGGTCACGCATGACGCTCGCCCGTCTTTGACTAGAGCATGCGTGCGTGCGCTCCGCTGTGTTGTTGTTTCTGGTTGGTGGGTGGCACTGACAGCAAAAGACAGCCAGTGAGAGAATAAGAATGAAAAAAGGAGGACCGCAAAGGAAAGAGTGAGTGCACGAAGCGAAAGCACAAGACGTGTATATATATACATACATATATATATATACATATATATATATATATATATATTTATATTTATATTTATGTGTGTTGACGTCAAACTCTGCTGCTGCTGGATCGATCGTTAAGTTTTTATTTAGTTTTGAGAGGCGAAAGTGAGTCAGTAAGAGAAATAGAGAGAAAGAGCGACCTGACGACCACCCACCAAAGGCAGAGTTGCCAGCTGCGCGTGAAATATAATTGGCGTTTCGTGTGGGATTCTGTGTGGGGGCTGTTGCTGCTTTGATTTTATACTGTTCGCTAAATATAAATAAATTATGAGGCATGCATAAAGTTGTTGCCGCCTGCTAAAAATACATATAACACGCACACACACATCAGCGCACTCACACGCTCTTCTGTGACGTCATAAGGCGCGATCGGTCACAAGCACAACTCGTGCAATTGATAAGGCAAAGCAGCAGAACCGACCCAGTTTAGATTGATCAACAAAAAGATGACTACGTATTTAAATAATAATTGCGGCAATACTTTTGTTCTTTTCTGTGCCGTATTTTATATGGGGGTTATTCATTGTGCTGCTGCTACTGCTGCTGACCGATTATCAGATGCCAATTGAATGTCGTCACTGTTACGCATCCGCCAAATTGTTGTTTTTGTTTTTATCTCTTTATTTGGTTATATATATGTATATATTTGCATTGCATTGCAGCGTGTGAATCAGAATCAGAAAGAAAGAATCATTAATGGAACTGGTTTTTGGCATATGCCGGCGAGAGCGTGTGTGTGTGCGTGAGCGTGTTGTGTGTGAGTGTGTGACGGTAATGTTATATTTCTGCAGAATTGCAATCATGTATTACCATTGCGTATATGTATGTGTGTTTGCGCTCGTGTTGTCCAATTGCATGGCAACAAAACATTGCGAAAACAACACAAAAATGCCGAAATGTGTCAGAATAACAACAACAGCAGCACCAGCAATAACAAAGCAAACAGTTAACAGTTAAAAGCGGTGCTTACTTTCACCGCAATAGCAACGCAAATTGCCACTCAGTTAAACTCATTAAAATACAAACTCACACATTTACATTTCTTTTTTTTTGCTGCTTGGCAACAACAGGCGCCTAACAGCTGTGTGCCATAGCAAATAGCTTTAAGTCGAGCGATAGCCAGCCAAGCTGCACTTTCTATGTATATATATGTATGTGTGCGAGAGACTGTGAGTGCGCGTGGCGCTCAAGCTACACACGTTGAACTTGTCTGTTAGAACTCGCCATTTGCTCTCACACACTTACAAATACATATGCAAGCGTCGCGTGTCGTTCACCCTCCAGGCTGTGAGCGAGAGAATGTGTGAGCGAGACAGAAAGCGGCAAGCAATTGAGAGCGAGCAAGTGCGCCTGTGTGTCTGAATATATATATGTGTGTATGTGAGTTCTTCGAATCAAGCGTCTGAGCAGCGCGTGTTTTTTATACTCTATTTGGTTCTTTTGCTCCGCGTAAAATGTTATTGAATTTTTCTTATCGTTATTTTTTCTTCAGTTTTTCACTTTGCATACATAAAAAAGAATATAACTATGTAATGCAGTTAGGGTCGAACTAACCGTTTCATTATTCTGTTACTCTTGCAGCTCTAAACGACGAAGGCGACGACATCAAGGAAGATCAACGCATCAAGAACAATAACAACCAAAACATGAGCTGTGTTTTAGAAAGCATTATGGTCATTACATTTAATTTGGCGCTAGTGTAATGTTTGTTCCCATGCAAAATGTGCACAAAAATATTTTGTATTAACAATCAAAACAACAACCAAAACAAAAAAAGCAAGAACAACAAACACAATTGTAGCAGCAAGCGGATCAACAACAACAAAAACAATCCAACGACAACAATAACTTAAGGGAAAGCTTCTCTTGACTTTCTTTAGGTGTGTGTCTTTCTCGTTCTCTTTTAGAGTCGCATTGTGTTGTGTGTGTGTGTGAGAGAGAGTAGTTTTTGTTTTCTTTTTTTGGTGCCCGCGTGCACGCACACACACACACAAACCAACAGGCACACACACACACACACACACAAAGACAGGCAAAAAGCACACACAAACAGAAGAGCAGAGTGTGTATGTGTGTGTGCAATGGCTTTGCCTTTGTATTGCAAATACAACATACATGTAAATTCGTACAAATATGTATGTGTGTGTTAAGATACGTTAAATGAATGAAAATCGCAACGTCATCATCATCATTGGAAATGCACAACAACAACAACTGCATATTCACACAAATACATATGTGTGGGTGTGTGTGCTGTAACTGTGCAACAACAACAACAGCAACAACAGGAGCGTTAACAGTAACATCAACACTCTGAGAAAATTCAATAAAATAAAAAATAAAGACTTATAAAGTGTGTTCATTACTTTAACAAAACATAACAAAAAAACATAAATATCAGTGATTGCTAAATAACAAATATATATATCAAAGATATACACATGCATGTGTATATACTGCATAATTCAACAACACACACACAATTTATATATATAAATATATGCAAAGAAAAGTATTTGAAAAAGTAAAACAAAAAAAAACCAACAATAAAGAAACAACCCAAAAAAATATAAATGAATATATAAATATATGTATTTCAGTTACACGAACAAAATCAGTAACCAAATTAACAACGAGAGGAAAATAATTAATTGCCGTTAATAATTAATTTAATCAATGTACATATTAAAACAACAAGAAAAATAACCAAATCGCAAAAAATTAACAATATACGCAAATTATTTGAACAAATAACGCAATATCTATATATCTTTATATATATATATATATATATATATATATATATATATATATATATATATATAAATATATGTATATTATAAATCAATACATACACCAATACGTATGCGTAATATATATGTATGCAGCATATATACCTACATCTAGGTATATAACCAGTAATTCTTAAGCATAAAGCATTAAACCAACAACACAATCCCCATGTATAGATTGGAGGATACGAATAGCGGCGCCGTTATGGATAAGAACAAACAGAAATGTAAGTACAAAACTACAAATTTCTACTCGAAATTATTTATATTCATCTATCATTGAACAATTTCAAAGCCAAATAACTAATAATGCTGTAATCGAGTGATCGATATACCCTGAACCCAGTTGTTAAAAATAATCGAATTTTATTAACAAATGGTCCTTTTAAATAGTTTTGCTCCCAGACTAAATCATTTTCTATAGCAAGCAAAGGCACTAAAGATTACAAAAAAAAAATCGAATGCAGCGCATATATTTATTTACAAGCTTCCACACTGATCCCTAATTGCCACGTGCATATACATACATAAATACATACATAGATACATACATACATACATAAATAAATATATACAAACATACAATCGTAGGTAACATGATTCTGCAGAATACACACAAAACTATATTGATTACCATTATCATGCCGTCTTTTTCGCACAAATGCGCTCGTATGTTTATGCATACAGGAAATGCAGCGGCTGCTAGTAGAAATAAAATAAACATGGGAAAATTTTGTTGACTATAACTTGGGAGTTTCTTATCCGATCTTAAAGCAAGTTAGGTAAGAATATATATATGAATTATAATATGCATATGTATATTCTTTATACGATTTTGCAATTTTGTAATTTATTGATATTGGAAATCGATAAACGAGAAACTTTTCAGTCAGGCATAACTATCGGCAAAATACTAGCTCTTTAATTCTGGGAGCATTTGTCGTTTTTGGATGCGTGAATGTTATACTTTCCCGGTGTGTATAAACAACAAATGATGCTACAATCGTAATAATAATTAATAATAATAATGTATTTTAATTTAAAACCAAATATCGTAATTATATCGCAACATTATTCTATGTGCGTATGCAACTTTTAGAGTTGAATCCCATAGCAAGCAGATGCTGCTCGATAGCTGCACCTGTTGCTGTCTCGCTTCATCGTGAATGAGACATGAGTACACTTCACACTTATCACTTACCTTTTGTTAGGCCATTGGGAGGAGCCAGCCTTTGCATTGGTGTGTGTGTCTGTGCACGTGTGTATACACAATTAGTAATAGTAGTTGGTGCCTGTTGCACTTGAGAAACTTCCCCTATATTTGTTTAGCGCATTCATTCCACGAATTGCGATATCAGTGGCGCCGTCTGCCTCTCAGTTTGTCAAGTGGTTTGTAATTTCCGAAACAACAACACGAACCAAACAATAACAATCATTCATGAGTCACAAACGAGCAGTGGCAGTCACACACTACACAAAATGTGATGGGTGACTTTCCTGATAACTCTGATTCTTAAGAATCAGTGCGAAATACATTTCGTTTGCTTCCGCTTCCGCCACTCTGCAACTATTTCCTCTCCTTCACACCCTTTGCCACAAAAATGTGGTCGCTACACTATTATGGGGTCGAGCAGAAGACGACGGCGACATGGGCAGCGAAGACGAGCACATTAGAAAAGTGCGCAGACTGCAACGTGCCTCCCCGAATTCTAAAAATATCTATTAGCACACACACTTGCAACATGGCATGGCAAAGTGTGGCAAGTATTGTCAAAATGCAGGGCAGGAGAAGACTCAATTTAGGTCCATATCTAAGCAAATTGGCAGGCGATAATTTTTAAAATGAAACTTGCCGATGGTTTAATACCCTGTTTTGTGTTCAAATGAAATCGAGAAATGTTATTCGAAAGTTGAGATCTTCTTCCAAAGAAAAATAATTTTTTTTTTTTTAATAATTTTCAAATTTGTTAAAGAGAAAAAACATATTGTTTTCCTGCACGAATAAAGTGAAATAAAATTAGCATTTAATTTACTTTTGTTTTCCGACTTCATCGTCTAAGCGGAGAAACCGTAAAATATGTGCGTGCAGATGTTCCACATAAAGCAGGTATCTATTTATTCGGATATAAACACACACACATTCGTTCATGCATATGTAAAATCACGTTGAGCGTCGTCAGCCGGGTAATTGGAATTTTTGTTATCGTTAAGGCTAGAAATAAGGAACAACAAAAGTATCAATAATAAAACGAAAACAAAGCAAGGCAAATGATAAATTTGCAAAAAAGAAAAACCAGCACCAAATACGCTGTTCCTTTTTTTTTCCTTTGTTGTTGTTTGGCTAATCAAATTTCTTGAACAATTTGAAGTAAAACTGCAAATCACATAAAGAAAACACAGCTATATAAACCAATTGATCAGGAATCTGCAAGTATTATAAATTCTAAAATAAACATTTTTCAAATGATGCATTAATTTTTAGAGTTAAAAATACGATATTGGCAGCCGCATACAAATTTTGTGTAAGTGTTAAAGTCAATCGATCAGATGCTGCATTTTGTCGGGCATTGGAGATCAGAGTGCATATCCCGATTGCCCATTATCATCATCGGTATCGGCATCGGCATTAGCATTAGCATTAACATCAGCATCGGCATTAGCATCCAAGATGAGCATTTTTGCCGATTTGGCAAAGGAAGCAGAAATGCAGCGAGACAAAGTCTCGACATATATAAATAAAACAGAAGCGTTTCTTCAGGCTAGCTGCCTGTCTAGCTATTAGTTGTTAGCTTTTAGCTTCTGCTGTTAGTTGTTAGTTTTTTTGTTAGCTGAATTTGGGACCAGCTAAAAAAAATTGACGCAGTTCGCGTTGAAATCTCACGCGACGCAGATCGCGCGAGTAGTCGGCACAAAATCACATATATACACACATATCAATATATATATATGAATCTATATCTATATGCTTAAATATATGTGTCAAATGGATTCTCCAAATAGTCGGCGAACAGTGCATAAGTTAATAAATTGTATCTTGATGTCAGAGCAACGGAAGAGAAATTTAATAAAAATTCTTTCCGTTTTATTTATTTGCGAAGTGTGTTTATACAAATAGTAAAACTGTGTGTGTGTGTGTGTGAAATTTAGTGCAACATAAAACTGTCTAAAGGGAAGGGAGAGGAGCGTAGTCAACGCAACGTTTTCTTGCATTCTGTGGCTGACAGTCAATAAAATTACACTAAAAAACAAGCGAAAAAACCGAAAGAAGGAAGGCAAAAAGGAAAACAGATATAACGCAAATAAGGAAGAAAATATTTTTATAGCCATTAATATCGGAAACACGCTATCTTCCGAATCGTTGACGCCATCCCCTTCTACACCACTGCCGCCTCCCCCTGCGCCTGCATCATCAAAATGTCAACGGCAGCAACGACTTTGCTCTATTGGCAGTCAATGAACGGCGCTGCTGCCACTGCCACTGCCACAGCCGTTGACGTTGACGTTGATGCTGACGTTGATTTTGACGTTGATGTTGCCGTTGATGTTGGCAGTGGCAGTGGCCATGTGGCGGTCGCGAACCCCCATTCAATGGTCACAGCTGCTAGCCCAGCTGGAGTCAATGGCTCCAACGATTGGTTATACAACACCGCAGCAGCAGCATCAGCAGCCGCAACACAATGTCAGCGCCCGTGTCCGTCTTTTGCTCAACGGCTGAGCAAATGGAGCAGTGGGTGCAGCAAGTTCAGTGGTTTCGACAGCTGCGACACTGCGCACTATCAATTGCAGTTGCATCAGTTACAAAAACATCATCAGCTGCACCAGCCTCATTATTTGGCTCAAATTGGCTGTCAGCATACTGTGAAGAGAAGTTTCGCCATCATCAATCCCAGTTCAAAATTCAGGGCAACTATCGCCGATCAATCGGAACATAATTCGCAGCAACTACACCAGAATCAGCCAGCACAATATGGTTGTAAGCATAAATTAAAAATTAACTTAAAATGAACAGCAGTCAACAATTTCTAGTTCATTTCCTGTTCCTTTTTTACTTCATTATATTGATGCACTGCTAGTTTAAGCTCAATAATTAGGAAAAACCAGGAAATTCTCTCAGCTAAAAGCTCAAGCTAAGCTTGCTCTCTCAATTGCAACAAAGCTTTCACTGCGCATGGATGAAGCTTATATTAAATTTAAGAATAATGTTGATATTACAAATCAGTTTTATCTAGTCCGATCACACACACAACACAAACACACACTTCGATATGAATTAGCTGGTTTGGGCGGAACGATGCTGCATTTGCGATCGTTGCTATGCGCCATAAGATGTCAATTTTCATTTGCTCTTCTTTGCTGCGCTTGTCGGCAATTGCGAAATGCAATATCAATTTCGTGTCTATGTCTTATACCCCCAACATCCAACCCCCACTTTGCAGCATGCGCTACCCTTTTGTGCTATTTTTGACTAGTAGCAAAACAGAGAGACAAAAAAATTATATATATATGCATTCGTTTCTGTATATTGTGTAATAATTTGTGTTGGGCGATTTGTGTCTAGTTCTAAATTTAAATCGAAAGGTATTTTGGGCTTCTTTCGGTCGGTGTTTGGCAACAACAGCGTCTTCAGGTGTGCACTACACAAGACAGGTGCTGCAATTGCCAGCGCACCCCAGAAAGGGTCGGTCAATGAACCACACCTGACCAGAACAGAACAGAACAAATGGGAATACAAATACATACGGACATACATACATACATTACGGACAGCAACGTCCATCGACATCGATTTTGGCAATCTGTTTGATCTTAGACTTGCCATACATACATACATATATAGTATTTGCTAAGATGTGCCATATACATATATTGTTGTATCCATACCTGATACATCTCGATATCGAAAATCGATAATCGAGACCTAGACGATTTTTGCATCGCTAATAATCATATTTATAATTGCCAAATGCAATTATAATGCTTATATAATCAATCAAACATGTTGAACTATAATCATTGCATCTGACCTATTTGATCGAGTGAGTGAAGAAGTTTTCATTATAATTTTCATTTTATGTTCATCTTTTTGGTTTAGTGTTGATTCACTGAAAGTGACAACCGATCTAATGAAAAGATAAATGTGTTTAACATTAACTACAGGGTGGCTACTAGTCGGGCAATCTTAAATTTTTTTTGTGAACACAATGATGTATTCTTATAAAATATCGACATGGTCAATATCTCTTACACTCTCTCTCTCTCTGTGTGTGTTTGTTTTAGTATCCGCTGGATATGGTTCCAGTGCGGGCGCCGTGGACACATCGCAGGGCAGCGGGAGCGGCGGTGGCAGACAGCGTCATGCGCCGCTCTATGGCCGCTTTGTGGGCGAAGAGGAACTGCCTGCCACGCATCGTGATGTCATGCATCATGTGAGTATATATTTTGGATTAATCATTACATTACAATAACCGAACCGACTCACCCTCATCCTTGCAATACAGCACTCTAGTCCTTCGTCTTCGTCGGAGGTGCGAGCCATGCAGGCACGCATTCCCACCCACTTTCGAGATCCAGCCATGGCACCGTTGCGCAAGCTCAGCGTCGAACTGATAAAGACCTACAAGCACATCAATGAGGTAAGTACTCCAACGCACACACATACACACACAATCACACACACATACACACACACATACACACACAATCACGCACACATACACATACACATACACACACTCATAAGGCACATTTCAAAAAGCAAAAATTATTTCTATATTCAAATTGATTTCAAAGAACATTTTTTTTAAAACAAATTAATTAAAAAGTGCCTTTTTACAATTGTTTTGTTATTCAACAATTATTCAAATACTTCTCGGATAGATTAGATTATAGATTATAAAAATTCTTAATGATATCATGTCTTTCCTTATCCTCTTAAGTGACTTTGTGGTGATTTGTAAACTGTTTGCAGTGGTTAATCAGACATTGTTGGATCAAATATAAATTTCTTGGGGGGGTCATTATCTAACTTGGCTTACGATCAGCGAGCAATTTATGTTAAAGCTTTTGCCCAAGCCAGCCGTTTGACACTTGTCCTTGATCCCTTTGACTGGAATATAAAATGTAGCCAACTAATTATTGGCGACGCACGCCGTTATTTCTCGACACGCTACTAAAAATGATGGCTGATGGTTGGTGCTGTCTTCTGCTGCCAAAGGAAGTTAACACTTCTATGTTGTGGTATTATTAAATAAATATATTATGGTGTTAGCAGTAAATACTATCAACGTCTGAACTGTTAATCGGATGATGTTTCCCCAATATGCATATTGATAATCATAATCGATTTCGATAGTTTGTTTATATCGCATAAATAGGCAAAGAGAGCAGATAAAGGAAACAATCGAATCGAAGTGTCAATAAATCAGTGGTTTATCAGATGTGCTAAAAGGCCAACAATGATAAGACTGATGCGGCTTATATTTATAATTGCCATGCAAAGCTGAAGCGCAGCTGCAATTAATGGGCTGGCAAATTGTGGTCAAAGGCAAGCCGGCAAGCAAGCAGTCAAAGCGCTGTTAAGCCCCGTTACTTGTTACATTGTTGGTCTTTTCATAGCCTTATCAGCTCATATGGAGACGCTCGCGTTGACGCTGACGTTGACTGAAGTCGTTAGCTGTGACTGCGACTGCGGAGCTGTAGAGTATGCTACAGTTTTGCACAAATGCTGGCGGCAGAAAATTCATACGTACAGACAGGAATGAGAGAGATAGAGTGAGAGAGAAAGTGCGAGCTGAAAAGAGCGCAGCATAGCGATTAACTGTGACGTGGTTCAGTGCTAGAAAACGTCATTGCCAGGCAACAAACAAAAACAACAACAACGATAAAAGTCGACTACGTTGTCTGCACTGGCACTTGCTCTGGCATACACCCATTTTCGAGCATTGCTCTCAGTATGGCGCTCCCCACGTTTATTTCAACAACGCCGCCCCCTCCAAAAATACAAGGCTCAGCCATTGCGTGCTGCCTTCTTTTAGGCGTTGTTGAAATTGTCGCTCTCTCTCCCTCTCTCGCTCGCTCGCTCTCGTGCTCTCCCTATGTGGTTACATCAATGCTGTTTTTGTAAAACGCTGCAAGGAGCACAATGGCTCTCGTGCTGCTCTCTCACCCTTCATTTCAGCCTGCTTGCTTACACAGCGGCGAGCAGCGCTCTCGTTCGCACCGACGCTCACATGCGTGGTTAGCAACAACTTTTCTGCTTTCTATCGCAGCTGCAGTATACAACACATTTTTCGCTAAGCTAATGAGGCGAGCCGGGTGTGGGTAGTCAACTCGGAAATGTGAGGGTAGGGGAAGTTAGAACATAGCGTGTAACCACAGTGAGTCAGGCAGGGTGGGGTGGAGATTGAATGACTTTGAATGTTTGACGTTTGATCTTAATCGAAATTCTTAATTTTTTTAAAATACAACACTGGTATAGCATTAATGAGGAACACGTACGATTTCAAATCAAATTTAATCGAATAAGGGTCTTAATGGCTGAACAAATTTTGAAACTGGTTTCTTAATTTAATTGAATATTGCAATTATCGATTATTTATTTCGAATTTATTCATTACAAAATAAAATCATGAAATTACATTATTAAACTAATTAATGAGAATATGAAATTGAAAACAAACACAAATCATTCATGCACACAAATATTTTGTTTATTTTTATTTTCTTATATATATATTCTGATATATTTCTCTTATCGCTTAGGTTTACTACGCGAAGAAGAAGCGACGTGCACAGCAGACACAGGGCGACGATGACTCGTCAAATAAAAAGGAGCGCAAATTATATAACGATGGCTATGACGATGATAATCACGATTATATAATTAAGAATGGCGAAAAGTTTCTGGATCGGTACGAGATTGATTCATTAATCGGTAAGTATTTTCATGATAATTTCAAATATAAATTGTGAATTATATATATATTAATCGAATTGCAATTGCAGGCAAGGGCAGTTTTGGCCAGGTGGTTAAGGCCTATGATCATGAGGAGCAATGCCACGTGGCAATCAAGATAATTAAGAATAAGAAACCGTTCCTAAATCAGGCACAAATCGAAGTCAAGCTGCTCGAGATGATGAATCGCGCGGATACTGAAAATAAATACTATATCGGTATGTATTATATACATATATATATACATGTATATGTTTCCAATACAGCTCAAAATCTGTTATGTCTTCTTTCGCATAATATAGTCAAGCTCAAGCGTCATTTTATGTGGCGCAATCATCTGTGCCTCGTATTCGAGCTGCTATCGTATAACCTATACGATCTGCTAAGGAACACCAATTTCCGTGGCGTCTCGCTGAACCTCACGCGCAAATTTGCGCAGCAACTCTGCACGGCGCTCCTGTTCTTGAGCACACCCGAACTGAATATAATACACTGTGATCTGAAGCCCGAGAACATATTGCTATGCAATCCCAAGCGATCGGCCATCAAAATTGTTGACTTTGGCAGCTCATGTCAGCTGGGCCAGCGAGTAAGTAAACTGCACTTCCCCTCCCCACCGGCATCGTATCAATATGCTAGATCTAAATTTGCACAATTTTGTATTTGTTATGAGCATTAACGATTATTTATTTTAATCATTGCTCTTCAGTAGATAAATATTGATATTCTTCAAAGCTTCTTATCAGTTGTGTGAGAGAATTCCTAACATAACATTCCCATCCTATGTATAATACTTTAATTTCCGGTTTTTTTTTTTTAAGAGCTAAAATTATATGTAAAATCAATGTTTGTTGTTTGTTTTTATTTTTTCACATTTTTCGATTTGAACGGCATATGTTTGTTGCATTTAAATAAATTTAGATTTAAGCAAAAATTGGTTTATTTCAAGATTAAGATTATTAAAATATCGGAGACCTTTAAAGTTAGAGTTGAATGGTATTCAAATTAAATTAATTATTAAATTAAATTAATAACATGCTACAGATTTCCTTATAATATCTATCTCTCTTTCTATCTCACCCTCTTTCTCTCTCTCTCTCTCTCTCTCTGAATAGATCTATCAGTACATCCAGTCGCGGTTTTATCGGTCACCGGAGGTGCTGCTGGGCATACAATATGATCTGGCTATCGATATGTGGTCGCTGGGCTGCATCCTGGTCGAGATGCATACGGGAGAGCCGCTCTTCTCCGGCTGCAACGAGTTCGATCAGATGAACAAGATTGTCGAGGTGCTGGGCATGCCGCCCAAGTATCTGCTGGATCAGGCGCACAAGACGCGCAAGTTCTTTGACAGGAGTATACCCGACGGCTATGTGCTGAAGAAGACCCTCAATGGTCGGAAATATAAGCCGCCCGGTTCCCGCAAACTACACGAGATACTAGGCGTTGATACGGGCGGCCCGGCCGGTCGTCGTCTGGATGAGCCCGGTCATTCGGTGGCCGATTATCTAAAGTTCAAGGATCTAATATTGCGCATGCTGGACTTTGATCCCAAGACGCGCGTCACACCGTACTTTGCCTTGCAGCACAACTTCTTCAAGCGCAGCACGGACGAGTCGACCAATACAAGCGGCGCGGGCGCCACTGCGAATGCCGGCACAGGTGGCAGCGGCAGCGGCAGCGGCCCCGGCGGCTCATCATCCGCTGGCAGCGGGGGCCCCGGTGGTAATGGCAGCAATACCGGCCCCGGTGGCGGTCCAGGCTCAGCTGGCGGCAGCAACAGCGGCGTCGCTGGTGGTGGTGGCGCCACCGGCGGTAATGGCAATGGCAACAACTCTGGAATTGGCAGTAACGCACCTGGCGCCAGCAGCAGCAGTAGCAGCAGTGTTGTCTCCTCCAGTGCAAATGCAGCAGCTATCATCGCTTCTAACTCTTCCTCAACTGGTGGCGGCAATGGCAATGGCAACGGCGCCTCAACACAACAGCAGCAATCATCAGCTGGTGGCGTCGGCATTGATCCCAAATGTCTAGGTGAGTAAAATCCAATAATGGAGCAACTCTCTAGAGCAACTGCTCCTTTGTGACTCTCTCGCCATGTTTTTATTTTATTTTTATTTATCATTTTGGTTTTTTCTAAATATCCTAAAACAACACTTGCCCTGTAGAAAATGCTGTCTGAATTTTCAAATTTTTCGATTTGTTTTTGCCTGACCGTTTTTGTTTTGTCGGCTGGAGGTTAATGCGTGATTAAGCCAATATCACTATAAATCCATAATTACGATTTGGATGTTCATCGCATTAGCGAAGCGACCTCTCAGGCCAAATTACAAACAACTTGGTAGAGTTCTTTGATTTGAAAACCCTTGCAGAGCGTGTGTCCATCTCCCAAGTGGGTTGTGATATCTGACAATATCCATAATAGATATTTTCGTTTTTATTTTGATAGTTAAAATAGTTCTCAATGAATTTTAAAAATCACATTTAATATGGCTTATGGTTTAAAATCGAAAATATTATCGATTAAAATCATAAAATCGTGTTCGATAGTTTTTCCAAATCAGAATAGATGCGCTCATTAGCTCTGCAATGGATTTGAATTTTACGTTCTTCAAATATCTTATAGCACGTAATATATTTTACAGTATTTATAGTAAAACACTTTTGTACTATGTTAGTTTACAGTGCGTTTTGTTTAATGTTAATCATGTTTGCATGTGTGGCGCTGGCCTGTTTGTGTGTTTAGTATCTTTATGTGTGTGTGCACCTCAAAGAACAAATTCGATTGCATTCAGTTATATATATTTTGTGTTTAATTAAGCTAAAAAATTGTTGTGGTAATTATTTAAAACAGTGTTTTAAATTGTAGCTAAAAGTGCGAAAACAAAATTTTTAAAAATCTGAATAAGTATATTACTATTATACATATATAATTTATATTATATTTATGATTATTATTTCAACAATAGGACATAAATTAAGTTGCATTTACATAAGTATATACATGTATGATTAAGCATATAATTATCATTAACTGTAAGTGTTATTTTGTTTCTTAGAGGTAGCCCCTATTTGAACAACAGTGCTGTCAAACGTAGTGTTTTTATTATTATTACTTTGTTTCGTTTACATTTAAATTGCAAAAGCAAGGAAATAAATATCATCTAATTTATGTCCCAATTATATGCTTTCTCTTTCTTAAAATCGTAAATATAATTAAATAATAATGAAAAAAAATTTTTTTAAAAATATAAACAAATTCATCGAAAATCGACAACAACCAACAACAATCGCCTTTCCAGATGAGCGCCGATGACCAGCAGAGGCGATGTCAGCAACACCCACAGCAACAGCGGCAACAACTACAACAACAAAAGCAATGACAAATTAGGTCTCAGGATAAGAATAGCAGTTGCAGTAACAGTAACAATAATAGTAACGGTAACCGACTGACTGCAAATCGAAATCGTCTGGAAAAGCGCCAGTGGAAATAGTTAAGCCTGAATCGCATCATCCGTTGTGCCATCGATATGTTTGTAATCGATAGGCACCATTGGCTTTTTTGTGTTCACTGCGTATGTCTATCGGCCGTCTATTGTAAATAACCAGAGGCTCCAGCCACTCGTAACATTTTTCCTAATGTGTGGCGCGATTAATTCTTTTTTTCTAATACCTAACTATATATATGTGTACATATATGTATGTGATTATATTACATATACCAAACTTTTTTTTTGCACCTAGAATACATATAAATAGGACTTGAATTTAGACACGCTCCAACTGAAAGAAAAAACAATCGAATGTTAATTGTAATTCTTTTGCACTTTTTGTTCGTTTCATTTTTCGTTATAATAATGAATATTTTTTAATGAAATGACGCTGACAGCTAAGCATTTACTTATAAGCAATTAGGGCCATAGAACTGTATATTTAAGCAAAACAGTTAAAAATTACGAAATGTGTTAAAATTTTAAGCATAACATAAAACAAGGAATCCTTAACGACTTTCTTAATGACTGCCATACATAAATATGTATACGCATATATATATATATATATATATATATATAGATGAGTATATGTATATTATTCGTGTATATGTAATAAGAAATAACAATATAAGTTTATAGTACATTAATATAAATCTCACAGCGTAATAACTAAAGGCAAGCAAATCAAGCAACATGAGAATAACAGGAAATAAAAGCACACATACATGTATACATATATACATTCTTCTGTGTAGATTAATTATACATACATACATACATACTGACATACAGACATAAACAAACGCCCACACATTCACACACAAGTGCAAAGTACTTGCATTCTTCGCCCTACTCCTTGCGCAACAACAAAAATAACAGCAATAATGTATAACACCCTCACACAATCACTTACACGCACACTCACACAGCATAAAATACTCTGTCAACCGTTAACAAATACTTATGCACTTTTGTCTTTCCATTTACTATTTTGGTTGTTTACTTCTCCCCGCTCCCACTGTTAACAGAGCACTGTTAAGCTGCTTAAGCTGTGGCTGTGTGCATTCGAATTGCAGCAAAACGAGCTCTTACGCTTTTGTTAACTGAGACTGATACCCCATACTTACATACATAGTTGTAACACTGTTGACGACGATAATATTTCTTCCAAAAATAAAAATAAACAAAGTTCAATAGGCAAAAGCAAATGCTAAAAACAACTCGATCACAAAAACAATTTATATTTGTCGCATTCATTCTTTCTCGCTCAAAAGCACAACTTCCTTGTGTGAGTGTGTGTGTTTGCCTGTGTGTACGTGTTAAAAATTTGTTGTTCGAGTCGATCTCAGTTGTCTTGTTCTTTTGTCTTGTGTAATTAAAATTAGTGGCCACATTTTTATACATTATGTCCAAGCGCCGCTTTTTGTGATATCTACATAACAAACCCAAAAAGAAAACCAACAGATTAGCTCTTTTCGATTCATTTGAAGTCTTAATTCACATTTATTTAATGTTTTATTGTTCCCTACACACTCATCTCGTTCTCGAGCAAAAAATGAGCATATACACAAAAACACACATACATACATGATTGTACATACATAACATATAAGAATGCTGTAGTTAAGTGAGTTCGACCACGACCCGATGAACCCAATTGTTAAACATGTTCTAATTTTTATGACAAATTTTTCTTTAAAAATTTTTCACCCAAATTTGAGCAGGCTAACTTAACTGAAGATTAAAAAAACGAATGCAGCATATATTATTGTTCACAAGCCCGATCTGATCCTTAACTGGCTGGCGCTAGGGTACACACCATTTTTACGCCTTTTTTTTAATGGGTTCAGGGTATCGAGATATATATAGGATGGATTCTATCTGTATGCCACAGTTGAGCAACAAGCTTTTATATTGATCGCATCAAGAGGCACTTTCCTCCTATTCTGCACCCTTTCGCTCTCCCTTTCCGGGTCCTATTCTCATATACTTTCATACACACACATAGACACATCCGCAGCCACACATATGTATGTATACATTGCATACGTGAAGAAATCTTTGAAAAAGTGCTTATTATATTATTATGGTAAACGCAATGTTAAATAAGTGAATGTTGGCACGTTCATCATAACATGCAACATACTTCAAGTTTTTAATTTATATAAAAATGATAAAAATTATGCGAATTACCAAATCTAAACACAAATCATAGATTTAGGCATGTAAAAATAGAAACAAAGAGAAAAAATAAGAAAGTAAAAATAAATAACAAAATAAATGAATGATATAAAATAAAATAAACGACGAATCAGAAATCAGGAGCAGAAGGAGCAGCAGCAGAATAGTATTCAAGGTTGCAAGTTTAGCGCTTAGGGGCAAATTAGAGTACATAACTCAAATGGAATCAGAGAAATCTATAGCATGCATAAGAAACATAAATCAGTACTAAATGGAAACCTTAGCATTTAACGAATCAGTATGTATTCGCAAACATATTATATGCATATGCTGTATTATATATAAATGAACTAAAAGTGCGAAAAACGAACAGAAGAAAAATCAATTGAATTTGAATACAAGCAAAAACAGAGAACGGCAAAGGCAAACAGAAAAACAGCCAAACAAAGAGGGAAATAATGTGAGATGCATTTTCAGATGTGTGTATGTAAAATTGAAACAGTTTAGTAAAAGCCCCAACTAACACAATTCAAGAATTTAACAAATATATAAATAAAAAACGACATCAAAGAGTTATGTAAAATATTTAAAGCAACACCGCACAAGAGTGTTTAAAGATTAAGTTGGAAATATAATATAAACAAACACTTCCATACATGCATACACACGGCCACACACATATACTTACATACATTCATAGATGTACACAGACAAAAATACATGTATACACAATTTAGTTAAAAATATTACGTAAAACATAATTATAAAAAAATAAATAAATAAAAATACAAAAATCGAAACAAAAACGAATACTAAAAGAAACTTGAAAATGAATTACAAGCATTTTAGATTTAGGCAAATGAGGAATACCACAAACCATATTTAGAAATCACGCAACAAAATTTAAAAATACCAAAAACAAAACCATTAAAAAAAACACACATAAAATACGAAACAAGGCGAATTGGATCTAAGAAACCTTAAGGTATGCAGCAAGATCTTAATGTTAAGCCTATGTTAACTGACAGCACCATACCAGCGTGTGAGTGACGCACTTACAACTTGCCACATGCCACATGCTACATGCAACTTTCGCAATGCATGCTTCTGTGTATGTGTTGTATGATTTTCTGATAAATTATAAAAGAGCGTAACAAAAAACAAAACGAAATTTACAGAATTATAGCAGCCATGGCCGTTGAACGAATCAGTATTCCAAGAAATAAATTTAAACAAACCAAAAATAAATGGAAAAACATCACGAAAAACGAATAAATTACAAAACAAACTGATAGCAAAAAACTGGTTTGAAATAACATGCATTTAGTTGTTTAGAAACGTTTAAATACCAAGTACAGATGCAATCACAATGAAAGTGCATGTTAAAAACCAAAACACACACAACACACATTCTCAAACAATCCACACTTACACACACACACACACAAAAACATACACACACATACAAACTTACACACACTCTCACGCATATGTGGCATTTATATAAATATAAACATAAAGCTGATGGTTTAAGTTTAATGAGTATGAAATAATTTATGAATAATTACTTATAATAAGTTAAAAACAAAAAAAAAAAACAATTAAAATGGAAAAAAAAACAAAAAAATAAAAAATTAAAGCAAAACAAAAAAAAAACTTGCAAAAAAAGCGAAAAATCCCTTCAATAAAAATTTATGATATAATCAACAAAAAAAAAAACAAAATCATAGAAAACCCAAACTATTGCAGTGTGGCAACATTGCGTTATTTATTGTACAGCACACATATTTACAGCACTGGCTTTGATTGAACTCTCTTCAACATTTACATTTGCAGGTCTGCTACTGCATCACACAAGCAACAGCAACAACAACAACAACAGCAGCAGCAGCACAGCAGCAATGAACTTTTCGGCGCTCAGTCTGCAGGCGCAGCCAACACTAACAGCAGTGACCAACAACAATAACAGTAACAGTCTGAATAGCTTAAATAACATTAACATCAACAGCACCAGCAACAGCCACATTAATAGTAACAGCAACAGCCGCCGCAATATGTACAACAGTATGGCAAACAGTTATGCGCTCGCAATGGACTGTGATCCGCCGCATGCGCAACAGATGCCGCCGCCGCCGCTGCCGACAGTCTCGGCTGCGGCCATGGCAGCGACTGCGATGCGTCTTGGTCAGCAGCCATTTGGACGCATGCGCGGCAACAGCGCTGGTGGCGCGCATACAAACTTTAGCAGCATTAAGCATAACGGATCAGCAGCAGCGCCGCCGCCGTTGTTATCTTCGTCGTCGTCGTCGCTGCTGCTCCCGCCGCTGCCACCACCCGCCGCACATCATCAACAACAGCAACATCAACAACATGCTCTGCCACTGCCGCTGCAGCTGCAAATGCAGCCGCCAGCACATCACAGCAGCTATGCGCCGGCATCGCTGCCACTAGACCTAATGCATCATTATGGCAACATGTCCGCTGCCGCCTCGCATCTGATGATGACGGATTCGAGTGTTATTAGCGCCTCTGCTGCCGGCGGGCCGGCTGGTTCTAGGCCGGCCTCGTATACGGCACTGCTGTATCATCCGCAGCCTCTGCCAATGGCAATGCCAATACCACTGTCAGCATCAGCAGCATCGTCGGCAGCGATGCCAGCATCATCGGCTAACATAAACATTAACCTTAGCAGTAGCAGCAGTAGCGGCGGCATCGTCAGCAGCTCAACGCAGGGCGCCAGCAGCAGCGAAACGTCTGCATCGTCGCCCATGGTGGGCGTATGTGTTCAACAGAATCCTGTAGTTATACATTAGCGTTACCTGCCGTCTTCTAACTATTAATTCTATAATTTTTAGTCTTAATTTTTTATCCTCTTTTTTTTTGTCAAACACACTCACGCATATATACATCTCTTTCTCTCGTTCGTGTGTGTGTGAGTGAGTGCTGATCTTCGGTTCGTCGGATCTTCCGTAAACCAGCAGCACTGCTATTTATTGCATATCCATTCACACACTCACGCGTACACACTCACACCCACACAACACAGCTAGCTAAAATATACACAAGTCACTCATCACTCATCAGACACACCGATTCGCACTTTTATCGGTTTATTTAAGTCACGCTCACACATATGAACACAATGCAGCCGGCTCGCTCTCACACACACACTCATCGCTCATTTCTAGCTTACCGTTAGCAACTTCTAACGAATTAGTTTCATTTTTTTTTTTTTACCTAGTTTTAATAAATAAGTGTAAAGATAACGTATATAATTTTACCTATACAGAATCAAAAGTAAATTTTATTTAATTTTTAATTTAAATTATGTAACTTTATTTGAAGAGAAAAAGCAGTAATTTTAAATGAAAACAATTTTAAGCGAGAACAAAAAAAGAATGCCGCACGATTTTTTGTTTTAGTTTTATTTTAGTTTGTTTGTGGTTGCTTTTACAGAACGAGCTGATTAGATGAGCACTTGGGCGCGATAATGTTTCTGCAGCTTGTTGGCCTTGGTGCCCAGCTTCATTAGCCACTTGGACTGGACGCGTTTCATCAAATGAATGTCGCGTGCCTTCCGCGCCGCCTCCTTCTCCTGCGTCTTCGTCCAGCCGAGAGCGCGATATTCGCTCAGCACGCGATGCAGTCTGCGATCGGATTTCTTAAGTGGCACAACGCGTTGCGGCTGCAGCCGCTGCTTGTAGTAGCGCAACAGCGAACGGTGGCCAATCGATGCGCCCGACGGCAATATCATCATGTATCCTTCACCATCCAGCAAATCGGGAACAACCTCCTCATCAATATCCATGCCCTCTTTCTGAAAGAGAGACAAAAAGAGACGGAAAGACATTTAAATAAAGTTCTCGATGCGATTGTTACACACAGCTGGACAGTCGAATAACTGTGAAGACGACAACTTGTGCATTTTTATATATATATATATATATAACATGTTCAAAATACAATATACTCTCTCGAAAATATGAATAAAAACATCAAATCAAATTATTTAGCACATTTTTTTTCATATAAATATAATTCGTGCATATTGAGCAGGTCATTAACAAAAAATCAAGAAAACTTTAATTTCTCTATTGATTTTGTTTGCAAAAGATATGATTTGAATACATTTTAATTTAAATAAAGGCTTAACTGAGCTGTCAAATAATATAAAATTCGTCTTGGATAGAAAATAGAGTTTAAGTTTTAAGATTAAGGAAGAAATTAAAAAATAACTAGTAGAATATCCTGTTAAGTCCCTTTGGTTAGAACAGAAAACTTTAAGGTGGTGAATATATTTGTATTGGTTCATAAGAAGTGAAACGGATATATAAAAAATTACAACATTCTCTGGAATGATGATAATCAAACACATTTGATTCGAAAAAATTAAGATCGATCTACGAAGCAGTCGTGCATGGAGCATGGAGCATGGTGCTCGACTTGACACCTATTTTACAGCCGAGGTGTTTATATATGTGTGTGCATATGAATATACTTACATTATCGGGATAACTGGAACTGTAATCGTAGTAATCGGCATATTCGGCCAGGGCGACGCCCTCATGCAGCATCTGGCAGTGGCCCTTGTCTACCATGTGCTTGCGAACCGCATCCAGGGAATAGAAGGTTTTGCCGCGATCATTGCACCACAGGCAGATGAAATAATTGGCTACTTTTTCGCCCAGATAGTCGAGCAGGCCCTCAATATTGATGCAGTACTCGGTGTCAGGTATGAAGAACGAATGTGCGAGTGACATGTGTTTCAGATTCTCCACAAGATCGGCGCTTTGCTGGGCACAAAATAAACAATCGCGGATAGTCAGAGGATTCTCCGTTAACGTGTCCCAACTATCAGAGTCAACCTACGGCGAGAAAATAAATATCAAAAAATGTGAATGTATAAGGCAGGATTAGCAGGTGCACCTCCTCTTCCATTACATCCTCATACTCATCATCCTCGTCGGTCGCCTCATCCGCATCCATTTGCAACGCTCGCTCAGCGAATGCCAGGCGTCCCTTGCCGGAGGCAGCTGCCGCCAAAGCAGGATGCGGACGTGGCTCCACAATGCTTCTAATGCAAAGGGAATTTTCAGTTTCTGTTTGTGATTCTGATGGTTGCTTCAGCGGCTGCTTCTCGTAGTGGGTGAGGGCTTCTTTGTGCTTTTTGCTGTTAAGGTGATTGTCGTGTGCCTTTTGTGTGCCAAATTGCTTGCGACACGCGGTACAATAGATGCTCATCTGTTGCTCCTCGATAGCCGTCTCTGTGGCGCTGCGCGCGCTCAGCACACGCTTCTGGAACTCCTCGGCAGTAACTGGCGGCAACTGTGCCACGCGCCTCTTCAGATTGTAACAGTGCCAGTCTGTCTTGTAGTGGTCTCTCTGTATTTGCGCGTTGGCAAATCGTGCATCGCAGCTAATGCACGTAAATTGCGACATTTTAAATTTTGATTGTTATTATTTATCTGAATTCTTATAATTTCACAATGAGAACCAAATGATTAATAAAATAATTGTCGCAGCACGTTCCTTCATACAGTGCTATCGATGGTAGATAAGACGCTGTCGATTGTTGTTATCGATTTATATGAGTGTGCACACGACACGAAGATGACTGCTGTGGCTGACAACAACACATCGAATCACTTATTTTGTTTTTGTTTTTTGTCTGATTACTGTGTTATATTTCAGTCATATTTCAACAAAAATAAATTATAATTCACAGTTTATTTAAAAAATTGTGTTGATGGATATGATACTTATGACTTTCATTTATATATATTAGTTTGCGAGTCAATAATTCCAACTAAATAATTATATCTGCCTAATTAATACAATAATTATTTAAATCATTTTCTCAATAAGGAAATCGCACATAAAAAGCCGCAGATGATAAATTTTTTAACAAACTATCGATATCGAATTTTAATGAACTGCTTTGACAGCATTTAAAAAGCTCATAACAAAAACAGTTTTTTGTCCATTTTCAAACAATTTATTATAAGATAAGATATTCATGTATATTAAAGGCAACTAGCTTGTAGACAAAAACATGATAACAGTTAAGCAGATAACATAAATAAGTAAATTATACCAAATACTTGGGCGCACTGCCCCCCATATAATGGTGAAGATCACCCAAAGTGGAGCGGACTAGTTTCGCTTTTATGGTTTCCCGATTGAGGCGCTTATGGGCTTCAAATCGATGACAGCCGCCAAAGCTGAAATAATAATTTCCGCCTTTGCTGCCAATAATCCACAAAATATCCACTGGTGGCACTTTATCCTCGCTACTCTGTGACTGCAACAAAAAACATAAAAAGAGAAAGTTAAACCTAAGCTTTAATCGAGTGCAACTAAATTTACGTACATTTATCGTTGCCATGAGTGACTGAACTTTTTCCTCGTCCAAAACGGATGGTATTGGTCGCTTTATGACGCTCATCGGCACATTATGCACCTCGGCGATTCCCGCTGAATGTACTGAGTTGTCCATTTCACTCGCTTTGCCTAAAAAGTAATTATTGTAAACAAAATGGTAACGATTGCAAAGCAAAGTCCGCCAATGTTGTGAAATTCTTTTGTCAACATTTAACCATTGAGTAGCACTGGCGTTGCCACCTTACCGTTTTGTGTCGTTAGCGATCTCTGCGGTCGATGTCCGTTGAGTGGCGTCTGGAACGGAACCGTTTTGCGTCCGCTTAACTTCAAGATGAAATGCATAATGAAGCTCAGGACGCTCCTTTTCTTTGTCGAAGCATTCAAACTTGTTTTCATGTGCGGTTTGTGCGGTTCACTGCTTATTTTGCTGGCTCTTTTCGCTCGCCCCTTATTTTGTTTTTTCTTTTACTTGATTTTGCATAATCAACAATCTGGTTGGCCCACGGCCCCAAGTGCAGGCATAAATAAGACAGGCATACAAATACAGAAGCGATTGGCAATGCGATGAGATAAAAGTAAATGAAAATGAAATTCTAATTCAGTACAATGTTCTTGGGCTTGGTTTGTTTATACCCCAGCCACATACACATGCATACACACATATATATATATACATATATGCATATATATTTATGTACATATAGCGAGCGCGTGAAACACTTTGATTAGCGTACGCAAAAAATTTAAAACAGCTATCGCTCAAATGCCTCGATTTTACAAGTGCCTGCCTATCTGTAGATAAAGATAAATTCGAACAATACCTGGAACAATCTACAAATAGAGCTTCACTCGCTCATTATCTGTCATCTAACTGTAATGCTTTCATATTTCGTTTGTAAAAGACGGATCGGCCCACAACACTGTCTCTGTAATCGCTGCGCAGCACTGTGAAAAATTCAAATTCAAATTGCAATTGCTCCTTGTGCTCATCGAGTGCGCTGCCCAGTCACTGGAGGCAATTGCCCGGATATCGGTGTCCTGTCTCAAACATGTCATCCTTTCGACGGGCATGTTGTTCAACGAGTCGCAATGGATGATCGCCTGCTCGGCGATCCATCGGGCGTGCACAGTGACAATTGCCCCGTTGCGTCAGCTCTCCTTCGCCTTTTACGAGAAGTCGAATAGCTTCTATGGGGATTGTGCCAATGTGAAGGTTGCCGCACGACGCGACAGCACCTTGGAGGAACTGGCACGCATCTATGTGCTCGCCCAGCAGGTCTTTTTCTATGATAACCAACGGGTACCGAATACCACAGCGCCAGCTGTGTCTCTAACGCCAAGTGTCAATGGCTGCTCCTCATCCACCTCCTCAACCGGTTCGTCCTCAGCATCCGCAGCCGCATTCGTTTCGGCTGCAGCAACAGCAGCGTCGTCAGCTGCTCTTCCACCGCAATATAAAAGCAGCTCATCGACTCAACTGACCGATGATCGCAGATACTCCTTTCTGCTCTATCCCTTGAACAATGGCTTCAATTCGAATCTGGATAACTTTGTCATACGTATACCGTTCAAGAATCTCGTTGTGGGTCTGCTGGCAAATCAGATGCTGCTCCAATTGGTCGCCAAACTGTTGCTGTCGCGCCTCAAATGTGTGCCACAAGCGGTATCTACGTGCATATTTGACAATTATGCCTCATCGACGGCGGCCCCCAGCCACGATTATGATTTGGACTTTCGCTCCAAGGAGATTCTGTTGCGTGGCGTCAAACAGTATCTCATGTCCGCTTTGGAGTTTGATTCGCGTCCCGGCCTCAAGTTTCTCATGCAGAAGGTCTCGAATATTGAGTATGCCGCCAATTTGTACAAACAGATGACCTCATCGTGGATGATCTATTATATAGCGCTTGTCGATTCGCATCTCAATGATATTGTCTTCTACAATCTGGGCGCTGAAGATTTGAATTTCATTTTGGAATCGTGCTCGCGACTAAATACAACCACCGTCAAGAAGAAGAACTGTCTTGTAGTGGTCTGTATTTGCGCGTTGGCAAATCGTGCATCGCAGCTAATGCACGTAAATTGCGACATTTTAAATTTTGATTGTTATTATTTATCTGAATTCATATAATTTCACAATGAGAAGCAAATGATTAATAAAATAATAGTCGCAGCACGTTCCTTCATACAGTGCTATCGATGGTCGATAAGACGCTGTCGATTGTTGTTATCGATTTATATGAGTGTGCACGCGACACGAAGATGACTGCTGTGGCTGACACATCGAATCACTTATTTTGTTTTTGTTTTTTGTCTGATTGCATGTGTTATATTTCAGTCATATTTGAACAAAAATAAATTATAATTCACAGTTTATTTAAAAAATTGTGTTGATGAATATGATACTTATGACTTTCATTTATATATTATATATATTAGTTTGCGAGTCAATAATTCTAACTAAATAATTATATGTGCCTAATTAATACAATAATTATTTAAATCATTTTCTCAACAAGGAAATCGCACATAAAAAGCCGCAGATGATAAATTTTTTAACAAACTATCGATATCGAATTGTATGAACTGCTTTGACAGCATTTAAAATGCTCATAACAAAAACAGTTTTTTGTCCATTTTCAAACAATTTATTATAAGATAAGATATTCATGTATATTAAAGGCAACTAGCTTGTAGACAAAAACATGATAACAGTTAAGCAGATAACATAAATAAGTAAATTATACCAAATACTTGGGCGCACTGTCCCCCATATAATGGTGAAGATCACCCAAAGTGGATCGGACTAGTTTCGGCACATTATGCACCTCGGCGATTCCCGCTGAATGTACTGAGTTGTCCATTTTACTCGCTTTGCCTAAAAAGTGGTTATTGTAAACAAAATGGTAACGATTGCAAAGCATAGTCCGCCAATGTTGTGAAATTCTCTTGTCAACATTTAACCATTGAGTAGCACTGGCGTTGCCACCTTACCGTTTTGTGTCGTTAGCGATCTCTGCGGTCGATGTCCGTTGAGTGGCGTCTGGAACGGAACCGTTTTGCGTCCGCTTAACTTCAAGATGAAATGCATAATGAAGCTCAGGACGCTCCTTTTCTTTGTCGAAGCATTCAAACTTGTTTTAATGTGCGGTTTGTGCGGTTCACTGCTTATTCGCTGGATCTTTTCGCTCGCCCCTTATTTTGTTTTTTCTTTTACTTGATTTTGCATAATCAACAATCAACAATGGTTGGCCCACGGCCCCAAGTGCAGGCATAAATATGACAGGCATACAAACACAGAAGCGATTGGCAATGCGATGAGATAAAAGTAAATGAAAATGAAATTCTAATTCAGTACAATGTTCTTGGGCTTGGTTTGTTTATACCCCAGCCACATACACATGCATGCACACATATACATATATATATGCATATATATTTATGTACATATAGCGAGCGCGTGAAACACTTTGATTAGCGTACGCAAAAAATTTAAAACAGCTATCGCTCAAATGCCTCGATTTTACAAGTGCCTGCCTATCTGTAGATAAAGATAAATACGAACAATACCTGGAACAATCTACAAATAGAGCTTCACTCGCTCATTATCTGTCATCTAACTGTAATGCTTTCATATTTCGTTTGTAAAAGACGGATCGGCCTACAACACTGTCTCTGTAATCGCTGTGCAGCACTGTGAAAAAATTCAAATTCATCCGCAGCCGCATCCGTTTCGGCTGCAGCAACAGCAGCGTCGTCAGCTGCTCTTCCACCGCAATATAAAAGCAGCTCATCGACTCAACTGACCGATGATCGCAGTTACTCCTTTCTGCTCTATCCCTTGAACAATGGCTTCAATTCGAATCTGGATAACTTTGTCATACGTATACCGTTCAAGAATCTCGTTGTGGGTCTGCTGGCAAATCAGATGCTGCTCCAATTGGTCGCCAAATTGTTGCTGTCGCGCCTCAAATGTGTGCCACAAGCGGTATCCACGTGCATATTTGACAATTATGCCTCATCGACGGCGGCCCCCAGCCATGATTATGATTTGGACTTTCGCTCCAAGGAGATTCTGTTGCGATGCGTCAAACAGTATCTCATGTCCGCTTTGGAGTTTGATTCGCGTCCCGGCCTCAAGTTTCTCATGCAGAAGGTCTCGAATATTGAGTATGCCGCCAATTTGTACAAACAGATGACCTCATCGTGGATGATCTATTATATAGCGCTTGTCGATTCGCATCTCAATGATATTGTCGTCTACAATCTGGGCGCTGAAGATTTGAATTTCATTTTGGAATCGTGCTCGCGACTGAATACAACCACCGTCAAGAAGAAGGAGAACTTTGTGCGGTATTTGTTCTGTCTGCAGGATGCATGGAATCTCGTTTGTGAACTCTATCTGAGCAATTCGACGTTGCATGACATCGACCACAATGGCAAACTGTTGCGTGGACAGCAACAGAAGCTGCCGATGATAGCCACCAAGTCCATGTGCCTGGCCCTCAATGGCAACAGCGAGACAACAGCGGAACTATCCACATCCGATCCGAGTTCAACCTCAACGTCCACGCCCAGCAAATCGAACCAACAGCAGCAACAGGATGATGACAATGTAACGATGACAACCTTGATCAGTGAATTTCAACCCAAATGCCGCAACAATCCATTTGACACAAATCGACAGGCGGCCAAAACGGAATCGGAGTCCATCTCACCGGAGATTGAGCAACAGCGGGCGACCAGCATTCTTAGGGATTCCAACTATAAGCGCGCAGCACTCGCTCAATTGGTGGTCGCATCGATGGAGCTACTCCGCTCGCTGCCCAACGAGGCCGAGGAAAATCTAAAGCTGCTGATGACGCCTACCATTCGGGAGGCATTCCGACTAGTTCAGCTGCAGGGCAATGAGCTGAGGGTTAACCAGTTTTAGGCAATGCTTGTTGAGTTTTATTTTGATCTGTAGGCGCAACTAAACTGGCTCCTACACACCCACAACACCTTTATCTCTTTCGCGCTGTCTCTCCTGCCCTCCCTCTCTTTCTCCGTCTCTTTCTCTCTCTCTCTCTCTCACTCTCTCTCTCTCTCTCACTCTCTCTCGCTCTGTCTCTCCCTGACTTTTTAGCTGTCTGACTGTCTCACTCTCTCTCCCTCTCCCTCCCTTTTCTTACAATACGAAAACCGAGCAAGTTTAACCCAATCAAAGCTTAAATTCAACCAGATCTAAATTCAACTTAACCTCAATTCAACATAACCTTAATTTGAAGAAACCAAAATCGAAACTGATATCACTTGATGCAAAGCTAATTTAACCCAACCTCGATTGCAAGCAAATTCAAGTTTAACTTTTATTAGGTCTAAATAATCCAACTTCAACCTAACCTCAGTTTAGCAAAACAAAAGAGAAAAACGATTCCCAAGCGAAGTTAAATTGAAAATTGCTTGTTTTGCGTTCAGCTGTGTGGCTTTGCATAACGGTTAATCAAGGCTACGTTTTACACTGCACGCTCTCTCTCACACACACACACAATGCACCTCTCTAAACCCTGTTCGCCCCGCCCCCTTCGGCAGGCAAAATCATTTCAAAGTTAAAGCTCAACATGTTAACGAAAAAACAACTAAAACGAGAAGAAGAAGCTAATGCAAAATTGATATCAAATTAGTAGAACTGTAGATCAAAATTATGATGTTCAAGAAGAACAATAAGAATAATAAGAAGAAGAAGCAGAAGCAGTAGCGTCAAGCAACGTAGTCTTGTACATTGTAACTACAACTTAGCAAATATCCATTAAAAAAAACAAAAAGGCGAAAAACAAGCCTAAGTCTCTCAGACACCCCTTAGACCACGCAAAAGCAGCCCCACAGCACTTGCCCCATAAATTCCATTTTAGTCATATGTATTTAGTCTTTCTCCGTCTTTCTCTATATATCTGTCTTTCTCTCTCTCCCTCGCTGCACTTCCCTAAAAATGCTGTAAATTTGATTATCTTATTAAATCTTCAAATATTTTTAAGAACATTAACAATACGTAATGTTAAATCAAAAGTAACAAACAAAAAGACAAAGAAATATTTTATAATAGTAGAACATGTGTACTATGTATATATATATATATATATATTTATATACATATATGAACATAAATATATATATACATATCGTCGATCACTATTATATGTTGTGCCTATGTAGCTAACCTAAAAAATAAAGAAGAAAATTCAGTATATTCGATGGCCTTTAAGCGTAGATCGATTCAAAACTAAATGTCAGATTATATATAAGCGCAATATACATAAACACATGCATACATATATATATATAAATATATATATTAGCCTATGAGCTGCTTCAAAACTTCTGTATATCATGTATATTTTCAATAACTAAAAAATGACATAAATCACATATTATATACATACATATACATAGATATGTACAGAATATATCACAATGTGCATATATGTATGTATTTCCTAAAAAAAAACCGATTCAAAACAGTTCTTAACAATATATATGTATATATATATATATATCAGATTTGAGCTCAATGTTTAAACGTGAAGATGTATTATAGTTATTAATTTGCCTAACAAATATTATAAATGCATATTATTATTATTAATATATTATTAATGTAAGCGTAAATACATATACATATATATGTATATATATGTTTACATATAGCGCTTATATATAAGCGTAATATATAAATATATATGAATTGAATGTTAACTAACATAAAATCAGTGCCGCCCATTAATCCACGATTACCACCATTAAGAATTAGTCAAACACACACACAGACACACCTATACAGAGACACACACACACACTTACACACAAGCATACCTATAAAGCTTAATGTATTTTATGCATACATCTTACATACATCACAGTTTTCGCTTGATAATTGGAATTATAACAAGCTTCCCTCTATCGAGTGTCCACTGTATGTTTAGTATGTGATCAGTAGTCCCGCGCTGCCTTTAAACTTAGCATACACATTTTGTACCAGTGTGCGTACCTAAACATTAAAAGAAGCATTAAACATATAAAACAAAACTTTACAAAATGCTCGAGACACTTTTGCACAAAATCGTCGCTTCTTCGGCTTTGTTCAAAACTTGGTCATCATTTAAAAGCTTTAAACTTTGTTTACGCCCCCATCTCCAGCCCCCTCTATACACACATATATACATATATACACACATATATATAAAAATAATTATTAAAACTTTTACATATACAAATATGTATGCCTACTTAAAGAGCTAAAGAGTTATATACATCTCTATATATAAATTTACTTAAGTGTATTATAGTTGCCTCTTGGATATATATATATATATATATATATATATATATATATATATATATATATATATTTATATATATATATATATTTATATATATATATATATTAATATATATTTATATATATATATATATATATACTCTATGTTGTAAATGTAAAACCAACTTTATATATATATGTATGAAAAAATCGAGAAAAAAAATCGAAATATGAAAAAACTATATAAGCTACAGCGCTACAAATCTACATATACGTACATATTTACGAGTACTTCATGCATAGAAGACTATATATGTATATTTTTCGCTTCTTGTGTTGTACATACATACATAATGTACTTATCTCTTTCTCTCTCTCTCGCTCCGTCACTTGTATTAATAACTTGTAACTAAAAATAATGTACTTAACTGCGAAGAGTGTGCAATGAAAATGAGAAACAAAGAACTGGAGAAATGAAGAAATTGGGAAATGGGAAATAATGATAAAGCGAAGCTATTAAAACGCCAGCTAGTCTAGTATGTACTGTACTACTTCAACTCTCCAAGAGTGCATTTGTAATTTGAATGAAAATACAAAATTAAACAACGCTTTCGCAACTTTACTAAAACACAACTCAGCCAACTATTCTTTTTCTTCGTATGGGGTAAAATTTTTAAAGGGACAAAAGTAAAGGTAAGATATTGTTAATATATTTACTTAAAAGTATCAAAGTGAGGTAAAGTGAACAAGTCAAGCTTAGTATATTCTTCAAAATTGAACAGATCAAAGGACCTAGCTCTAATTACTCCATCTTGTTATACTGCAACACATTAAATAGTATATAACAGGCAGAAGGAAGAATTAACAACTTCGTAAGGTATGATCGGCATCTCAGAGGCTATGAGAACTAGAGACTTCAAGTTGGGACTTTAAGTACCCCTATATCAGCTTAAACACTTTTGCGTAAATACACCTAAGTCAGCGAATCGATTATCGCTACGATTTTTTGGTTTCGATATTGGTAAACACGATTATTACTCGAAATTTAGACATCATGCAGAATAAATATATAATTGGCAAACACATAACAGATATAAAAGTTAAATAAAAATTCGGATATTTAATATATAATTTTAAATACTGCATTTAACAGGCTCAATGTAATTCGTAGTCGAGCTAACTACAGACAAATTCTTACTGGTTTTTTTAACATATAATTTTTAATGAGCGTTTAATCGGCACCTTCTAAGAACATTAGCATTTGTTGTCATCCACGACGTATTCTTTATTAATATTTGTAATTTTGCTTCAGAAATTCCGTGCTAATTAAATAATATTGTGCTTCTCTTCGTATAATGCGTCTACCGATATCGATAAGGATGAATGAGCACTTTTACCTCGCAACGATAACGATAGTCGCCGAAGGAAAAGACCAACTCTGTTCAACTACCTTCGTTAATGAAAATTCAAAATTCAAAATGAGAAATAAAGTTTGTTATAAATAATTTTTATTAAACTTTTTAAATAGTAGTGGAGTTCAGGTTAGGTTAATTAGGCCACCGAGCTGCACAGACCACAATTGCTAACGGGGCACATTTTCATTTCAACATCTTCGCCAACACGGACAACGGCAGCCATGCCATTCTCCGAGTGCGTCGATATGTGGCAGTGGAACATCCAGTAGCCGGGACTGTTCGAGTTAAAGTGTATGATCGTGTAGCCGAGCGCTGGTACCTGCACCGAATCCTTCAACGGCGCACCACGTCCACGACGCGGCAACGGTGTTCGACGATCAATCTGCTCTATCTGGCCAATGCGCTCCGCGCCTAGCACACCCATGCCGACCACACGGAACGTGTAGCCATGCAAATGGATGGGATGTGCCGTATTCGATTTGCTGGAAATGACAAATTCGACATTCTTATTCGCCGGCACATGGATGACATTTGAGCACTTGCAGTGACGGCTGCGGCAGTTAAAGCCAAGCGACGCCTGCTGCGAACTGTTACAGAAGAACTGGCCAATGCCCAGGTTACGTGTCTGCAGCAAAGACATCTTCGGCATGATGAAACTGATGTCATCCATTTGAAAGCGAAAACCCTCGCCCTGCTGCTGAAACGCATTCATGCTGGTGTAGTAGCTCAAGGACGGATTCAGGGCCGGCTGCAAATGGTGTGCATTGAGGGAGACCAGCGAGATGCTCTCGGCACTGTCACCGCCAGCATCGTCGCCCAGCTCGTTGAGCATAATGCCGGGCGCATCATATGCGTAACTCACTGTGCTTGTGTCCAATTCGCGAGTGTCAGCATTATGGTAATGGAGGATGGCCTCCTGATGCAGCTGATTCTTGGCACAGAATGTGTAACCCTTAATGCGGAGCCAGTAGTTGGCCACCTCCTGATTGGCGTGCAGCACAAAATCAAAACGCTCGGCCCCATGAAACATTATCTTCTGCACCTCGACGGGCTCAATGTCATTGCCATCCGTCGATATCACCACCAAGTCGTGCTTGTCAATGCTCAGGCTAATGGGACAATTGGAAACGCCTGCAAATATAAAAATAACGATAATATAAAAGTTGACAAATTGGTCGTTGATTTAGGAATGGGTCACATCTCTTATTGAAGACTGGTATTGAAATTCTACAAAACGATTTCCGGTTTATATTAATGCTGAATTTCCTAAGCTCTTTCTAAGTTAGTCAAAGTTTGTCCAGTTTTGACTCACCATTGAAGATGACACGAAAACGATAGCGACCACCCTGAACGACCCGGAACGTAGAATAGAGTGTGGGCATAACTTTGCTGTTCTTTTTCATGTTGCGACCGCGTCCGTTGATGAGAATATTCTCGGCGATGCTCTCGTCGAAGTTGTGCACCCAGTCCTGTATCATGATCACATGCTCCGTCTGATCGTAGTCGTAGAGATGTGCATGGGGATTCAATTTGGTTGGCTGGCGCACAATCAGAGGTCCCGCCAAGCCAAAGGCGCGCTGATGTTCGGTGTGGCTGTGCCACCAATTGGTGCCCACATGATCCACCTCGAAGCGGTAGCGGAACGCCTGCCCGGCCTCAATCGGATACTGGGTGACATGCGGAACTCCGTCCATGTGCGGCGTCGATCGCTGATGAATGCCATGCCAGTGAATTGTCGTCGTCTCGTGCATGCTGTTAATCACATCCGCAACGATGGTGTCGCCGTAGCACACATCAATCGACTGACCCGGCAGCTTGCCATTGACCACCATTATGAGAGACTCCAGTCCGTCGGCGTATTTGCAGTCGTCGTTGGCGGGTTCCTCTGCGAGCAGCTTGAATCCATCGATGTACTCCTTGCCGTTCAACTTGAAACGGTATTTCGATTGTAAATATCGCTTACAGGTCTGCGCCATGGTGTCATCATAGTGGATCACCATATAGTAGTAGCAGGTCATCGGTTGCCCTTCGACACATTCCCGTTTACATGGATGCTGCAGGTCCTTTTCTGCGAAGCGCCATTTCAAGGACTCACTTGAGGAGATCTGTGGATACAGCTGCTGGATGCTCTCATATTTGCTTACAATTCGTTTGCCATCGGCATCTGTAAAGCGAGGAGATGAACACAAATTATTGTTGTTAACTGAAACTATCCTGAGTCACCTTGTATGCTGTGGATTTGAGCAATAATCAGACTGCTTATTACAACAAATGATTTTATTAAATTCATTTGCATAGTCGAAAATATGAAAATGGAAATGCTGGGAAAAGGAGTGATTGCGAAGAATGCTTGAGCATAACTGTTGATCAATATTCGCTGTCAGTTACCTTTTGTAAACAAGTAGCAGAATCAACATGTGCGATATTTATGAAATTGCTTAGAATTCGCTTGTCGGCCTTGTCGAAAATATTGTCATGGTTAATTGAAGATTGTTCGCGAAGCAAAGATACAGACTACATAGACCCCAGACAAAATTCTAATTTGTGTGCATGCCCCTACAGATACTAACTGCTGATTCAATGTCAGCGAAAACAAATCGTAATATTCAATGAGTCATTTCTTTCCTTGGCCCATTTATTCTTTTCTCACGGAAGTGCCATAATCGATGTTCCTACTTATGTTTTTGATTTTCGCCTTGCAATTTGAATTTGAATTTTTTCACAGTGCTGCACAGCGATTACAGAGACAGTGTTGTAGGCCGATCCGTTTTTTACAAACGAACTATGAAAGCATTACAGTTAGATGACAGATAACGAGCGCGTGATTAGCACTTTAAGAAGCGTACGCAAATCATTTAAAAAAGCTATCGCTCAAATTCTTCGATTTTACAAGTGCCTGCCTATCTGTAGATAAAGATAAATACAAACAACACGTGGAACAAAGGTAACTGAAAGGTAACTGACAGCGAATATTGATCAACAGTTATGCTCAAGCATTCTTCGCAATCGCACCGAACATCAGCACGCCTTTGGCGTGGCTGAAACTTTGGTTGTGCGCTAGCCATCCAAATTGAATCCCCATGCACATCTCTATGACTACGATCAGACGGAGCATGTGATCATGATACAGGACTGGGTGCACAACTTCGACGAGAGCATCGCCGAGAATATTCTCATCAACGGACGCGGTCGCAACATGAAAAAGAACAGCAAAGTTATGCCCACACTCTATTCTACGTTCCGGGTCGTTCAGGGTGGTCGCTATCGTTTTCGTGTCATCTACAATGGTGAGTTAAGCCTGGACTAACTTTGAGTAACTTAGAAAGAGCTTAGGAGCCGGCTACTGGATGTTCCACTGCCACATATCGACGCACTTGGAGAATTGGCATGGCTGCCGTTGTCCGTGTTGGCGAAGATGTTGAAATGAAAATGTGCCCCGTTAGCAATTGTGGTCTGTGCAGCTCGGTGGCCTAATTAACCTAACCTGAACTCCACTACTATTTAAAAAGTTTAATAAAAATTATTTATAACAAACTTTATTTCTCATTTTGAATTTTGAATTTTCATTAACGAAGGTAGTTGAACAGAGTTGGTCTTTTCCTTCGGCGACTATCGTTATCGTTGCGAGGTAAAAGTGCTCATTCATCCTTATCGATATCGGTAGACGCATTATACGAAGAGAAGCACAATATTATTTAATTAGCACGGAATTTCTGAAGCAAAATTACAAATATTAATAAAGAATACGTCGTGGATGACAACAAATGCTAATGTTCTTAGAAGGTGCCGATTAAACGCTCATTAAAAATTATATGTTAAAAAAACCAGTAAGAATTTGTCTGTAGTTAGCTCGACTACGATATACATTGAGCCTGTTAAATGCAGTATTTAAAATTATATATTAAATATCCGAATTTTTATTTAACTTTTATATCTGTTATGTGTTTGCCAATTATATATTTATTCTGCATGATGTCTAAATTTCGAGTAATAATCGTGTTTACCAATATCGAAACCAAAAAATCGTAGCGATAATCGATCTGCTGTTTTAGGTGTATTTACGCAAAAGTGTTTAAGCTGATATAGGGGTACTTAAAGTCCCAACTTGAAGTCTCTAGTTCTCATAGCCTCTGAGATGCTGATCATACATATATATATACCTTACGAAGTTGTTAATTCTTCCTTCTGCCTGTTATATACTATTTAATGTGTTGCAGTATAACAAGATGGAGTAATTAGAGCTAGGTCCTTTGATCTGTTCAATTTTGAAGAATATACTAAGCTTGACTTGTTCACTTTACCTCACTTTGATACTTTTAAGTAAATATATTAACAATATCTTACCTTTACTTTTGTCCCTTTAAAAATTTTACCCCATACGAAGAAAAAGAATAGTTGGCTGAGTTGTGTTTTAGTAAAGTTGCGAAAGCGTTGTTTAATTTTGTATTTTCATTCAAATTACAAATGCACTCTTGGAGAGTTGAAGTAGTACAGTACATACTAGACTAGCTGGCGTTTTAATAGCTTCGCTTTATCATTATTTCCCATTTCCCAATTTCTTCATTTCTCCAGTTCTTTGTTTCTCATTTTCATTGCACACTCTTCGCAGTTAAGTACATTATTTTTAGTTACAAGTTATTAATACAAGTGACGGAGCGAGAGAGAGAGAAAGAGATAAGTACATTATGTATGTATGTACAACACAAGAAGCGAAAAATATACATATATAGTCTTCTATGCATGAAGTACTCGTAAATATGTACGTATAGATTTGTAGCGCTGTAGCTTATATAGTTTTTTCATATTTCGATTTTTTTTCTCGATTTTTTCATACATATATATATAAAGTTGGTTTTACATTTACAACATAGAGTATATATATATATATATATATATATATATTAATATATATATATATAAATATATATATATATAAATATATATATATATATATATATCCAAGAGGCAACTATAATACACTTAAGTACATTTATATATAGAGATGTATATAACTCTTTAGCTCTTTAAGTAGGCATACATATTTGTATATGTAAAAGTTTTAATAATTATTTTTATATATATGTGTGTATATATGTATATATGTGTGTATAGAGGGGGCTGGAGATGGGGGCGTAAACAAAGTTTAAAGCTTTTAAATGATGACCAAGTTTTGAACAAAGCCGAAGAAGCGACGATTTTGTGCAAAAGTGTCTCGAGCATTTTGTAAAGTTTTGTTTTATATGTTTAATGCTTCTTTTAATGTTTAGGTACGCACACTGGTACAAAATGTGTATGCTAAGTTTAAAGGCAGCGCGGGACTACTGATCACATACTAAACATACAGTGGACACTCGATAGAGGGAAGCTTGTTATAATTCCAATTATCAAGCGAAAACTGTGATGTATGTAAGATGTATGCATAAAATACATTAAGCTTTATAGGTATGCTTGTGTGTAAGTGTGTGTGTGTGTCTCTGTATAGGTGTGTCTGTGTGTGTGTTTGACTAATTCTTAATGGTGGTAATCGTGGATTAATGGGCGGCACTGATTTTATGTTAGTTAACATTCAATTCATATATATTTATATATTACGCTTATATATAAGCGCTATATGTAAACATATATATACATATACATATATATGTATATGTATTTACGCTTACATTAATAATATATAAATAATAATAATATGCATTTATAATATTTGTTAGGCAAATTAATAACTATAATACATCTTCACGTTTAAACATTGAGCTCAAATCTGATATATATATATATATATATATATACATATATATTGTTAAGAACTGTTTTGAATCGGTTTTTTTTTAGGAAATACATACATATATGCACATTGTGATATATTCTGTACATATCTATGTATATGTATGTATATAATATGTGATTTATGTCATTTTTTAGTTATTGAAAATATACATGATATACAGAAGTTTTGAAGCAGCTCATAGGCTAATATATATATTTATATATATATATATATATATATGTATGCATGTGTTTATTTATATTGCGCTTATATATAATCTGACATTTGGTTTTGAATCGATCTACGCTTAAAGGCCATCGAATATACTGAATTTTCTTCTTTATTTTTTAGGTTAGCTACATAGGCACAACATATAATAGTGATCGACGATATGTATATATATATTTATGTTCATATATGTATATAAATATATATATATATATATACATAGTACACATGTTCTACTATTATAAAATATTTCTTTGTCTTTTTGTTTGTTACTTTTGATTTAACATTACGTATTGTTAAAGTTCTTAAAAATATTTGAAGCTTTAATAAGATAATCAAATTTACAGCATTTTTAGGGAAGTGCAGCGAGGGAGAGAGAGAGAAAGACAGATATATAGAGAAAGACGGAGAAAGACTAAATATATATGACTAAAATGGAATTTATGGGGCAAGTGCTGTGGGGCTGCTTTTGCGTGGTCTAAGGGGTGTCTGAGAGACTTAGGCTTGTTTTTCGCCTTTTTGTTTTTTTTTTAATGGATATTTGCTAAGTTGTAGTTACAATGTACAAGACTACGTTGCTTGACGCTACTGCTTCTGCTTCTTCTTCTTATTCTTATTGTTCTTCTTGAACATCATAATTTTGATCTACAGTTCTACTAATTTGATATCAATTTTGCATTAGCTTCTTCTTCTCGTTTTAGTTGTTTTTTCGTTAACATGTTGAGCTTTAACTTTGAAATGATTTTGCCTGCCGAAGGGGGCGGGGCGAACAGGGTTTAGAGAGGTGCATTGTGTGTGTGTGTGAGAGAGAGAGCGTGCAGTGTAAAACGTAGCCTTGATTAACCGTTATGCAAAGCCACACAGCTGAACGCAAAACAAGCAATTTTCAATTTAACTTTGCTTGGGAATCGTTTTTCTCTTTTGTTTTGCTAAACTGAGGTTAGGTTGAAGTTGGATTATTTAGGCCTAATAAAAGTTAAACTTGAATTTGCTTGCAATCGAGGTTGGGTTAAATTAGCTTTGCATCAAGTGATATCAGTTTCGATTTTGGTTTCTTCAAATTAAGGTTATGTTGAATTGAGGTTAAGTTGAATTTAGATCTGGTTGAATTTAAGCTTTGGTTGGGTTAAACTTGCTCGGTTTTCGTATTGTAATGAAAGGGAGGGAGAGGGAGAGAGAGTGAGACAGTCAGACAGCTAAAAAGTCAGGGAGAGACAGAGCGAGAGAGAGAGAGAGTGAGTGAGAGAGAGAGAAAGAGACGGAGAAAGAGAGGGAGGGCAGGAGAGACAGCGCGAAAGAGATAAAGGTGTTGTGGGTGTGTAGGAGCCAGTTTAGTTGCGCCTACAGATCAAAATAAAACTCAACAAGCATTGCCTAAAACTGGTTAACCCTCAGCTCATTGCCCTGCAGCTGAACTAGTCGGAATGCCTCCCGAATGGTAGGCGTCATCAGCAGCTTTAGATTTTCCTCGGCCTCGTTGGGCAGCGAGCGGAGTAGCTCCATCGATGCGACCACCAATTGAGCGAGTGCTGCGCGCTTATAGTTGGAATCCCTAAGAATGCTGGTCGCCCGCTGTTGCTCAATCTCCGGTGAGATGGACTCCGATTCCGTTTTGGCCGCCTGTCGATTTGTGTCAAATGGATTGTTGCGGCATTTGGGTTGAAATTCACTGATCAAGGTTGTCATCGTTACATTGTCATCATCCTGTTGCTGCTGTTGGTTCGATTTGCTGGGCGTGGACGTTGAGGTTGAACTCGGATCGGATGTGGATAGTTCCGCTGTTGTCTCGCTGTTGCCATTGAGGGCCAGGCACATGGACTTGGTGGCTATCATCGGCAGCTTCTGTTGCTGTCCACGCAACAGTTTGCCATTGTGGTCGATGTCATGCAACGTCGAATTGCTCAAATAGAGTTCACAAACGAGATTCCATGCATCCTGCAGACAGAACAAATACCGCACAAAGTTCTCCTTCTTCTTGACGGTGGTTGTATTCAGTCGCGAGCACGATTCCAAAATGAAATTCAAATCTTCAGCGCCCAGATTGTAGACGACAATATCATTGAGATGCGAATCGACAAGCGCTATATAATAGATCATCCACGATGAGGTCATCTGTTTGTACAAATTGGCGGCATACTCAATATTCGAGACCTTCTGCATGAGAAACTTGAGGCCGGGACGCGAATCAAACTCCAAAGCGGACATGAGATACTGTTTGACGCAACGCAACAGAATCTCCTTGGAGCGAAAGTCCAAATCATAATCGTGGCTGGGGGCCGCCGTCGATGAGGCATAATTGTCAAATATGCACGTGGATACCGCTTGTGGCACACATTTGAGGCGCGACAGCAACAATTTGGCGACCAATTGGAGCAGCATCTGATTTGCCAGCAGACCCACAACGAGATTCTTGAACGGTATACGTATGACAAAGTTATCCAGATTCGAATTGAAGCCATTGTTCAAGGGATAGAGCAGAAAGGAGTAACTGCGATCATCGGTCAGTTGGGCCGATGAGCTGCTTTTACATTGCGGTGGAAGAGCAGCTGACGACGCTGCTGTTGCTGCAGCCGAAACGGATGCGGCTGCGGATGCTGAGGAGGAACCGGTTGAGGAGGTGGATGAGGAGCAGCCATTGACACTTGGTGTTAGAGACACAGCTGGCGCTGTGGTATTCGGTTCACGTTGGTTATCAGAGAGAAAGACCTGCTGGGCGAGCGCATAGATGCGTGCCAGTTCCTCCAAGGTGCTGTCCCGTCGTGCGGCAACCTTCACATTGGCACAATCCCCATAGAAGCTATTCGACTTCTCGTGAAAGGCGAAGGAGAGCTGACGCAACGGGGCAATTGTCACTGTGCACGCCCGATGGATCGCCGAGCAGGCGATCATCCATTGCGACTCGTTGAACAACATGCCCGTCGAAAGGATGACATGTTTGAGACAGGACACCGAAATCCGGGCAATCGCCTCCTGTGACTGGGCAGCGCACTCGATAAGCACAAGGAGCAATTGCTTCAGCGCTAGCGTTGCTGAGCTCGATATCTTTGTCGGTGACTCAATCAGATTATGATTGACGTTCACATTCACGGCGGGATTGTGGTTGCTTCTTAAATGATTCGTATGTTCATCGCTGGCCGAGCTGGAGCTGCTGTTGTTGTCCTTGTAAGTCTGGCTTTGTTGTTGCTGCTGCTGCTGCTGTTGGTGCATCGGGTGCTCCATGGGTTCGGTGACAAACTTGAGCTTCGAATAGAGCAGATTTTCGGCGGGATGTACAATCTGGGCGAGACGTGTCTTGGTGCTGGCACCAAGTCGCCGCTGCTCGGGCACAGATTTCTCAATGAACTCAACAACCAGATCTGTGGTCATGCAACAGCAGTGTTTGAAATTCTTCTCATTTTGTTGCCAACTGGCACCGGTCTTATTGATGTAACGCAGCCAATCCTGTATCATGGGTATCAGCAGATGATTGATGCAATAGAAACCGAAATCGATGCCAGGACTGTTTAACAGATTCTTGAACAGTTTAAAAATCGTTTGCAAAATGGGCGCCTGATGCGAATAGGGGCAAACGATCAATGAATTGGTCAAGCCATCGAGCAGAAGAAACCACACCTTGAGCACACCCGACGGCTTGTCCATCTCATCAATCTTCACAATCGTGTCCTTGTCAATGTGCAGCGATCGATACGAGATCATATACTGTTCGTTCTTCGTCTGCAGATAATCGTTGCCAAAGTACGTGAAGTTCTCCATCGAGCTGGGTATATTGGCGTCAATGATATGCGTATATGAGATGCCCTTAATCTTGTATGTCGAATGGAAGTTGGGGCACTTGGGCATGTTGTACATGAAGCCCAAAATGCTCGAGCAGCGCTCGAGAAATCGCAAAGTTTCATGCAGGAAATCTGTGGGTCGGAAAGCGGCATTATTATCGTTATCATCGCTGCACGCTGCATTATTATTTGAACCACCACCGCCGCCGCCGGATATCTCCAGATACGATAGCAGACACAATATGCAATCGAGCCCGGCATTGGCGAAGACCAGCGTGTTATCCGAGTCGAGGAAGACGCGAAAGATATCGATGATGTTGCTCATATTCAGCATCCGGCTGCGAGCGTTGCGCAGCGTCCCGAAAAGTGGTCGCCAGCCGGACCGGATTTCTGTGCGATGTGCCTCAACGATCTCATACAGACACGCCACAATCTGATCCTGTACATCCACATCACAGGTGTCCATGCTCAACAGATTCTCGAACGGTTTTAGCAGCGCTTCGTTGAAGTGGAAATACGGCAATTCCGATTGCTCGACGAGCAGAGCCGTAATTATATCATGTATATACTCTATGGCACGCTTCGATATCATCCGATCCCGATGGCAGGCAGCCTTAAAAAAAACAAAAACCAGAAAAAAACAACATTTATTTGATTGACTTTAAAACATAAAGAAAACTAATCTTGTCGAGAGAACTCGACTAGCAGACACCCTTGAGTATTTCAAAATACCCTGTTGCCTAACAAAATCTGTTTCTTTGTACTTTTAGAATATATAAATATATATTCTATAAATTATATAAAAAATTAATAGAATAATATATAATCTATACTTAAACTAAACATCTTCGGTCCGATCAGATATATTTATCTGTCTGCCTTTTCGTCTGTACGAACAAACGGATCTCAAAGAAAATAAAGGTTTATATATATGATAAAAATTTTAAATTTAATTTGCAATTCTGATTCCTGTTTTCCGTTTGTTTCGGTGTAAATACGGTTTCGCTTCCAATTCCTGTTGGTCAAACTGACTTAAAACACATGAACGCATAATAATATTTGGAACTGGGAACTAAAATGTAATTCAAGCCTAAATCTTTGTGATTTCACCAGTCTGATTAATAGGAGATAAATAGGTACTTACGTCCATTAGATGCGGTCCTGTTATGGCCCAGACTTTGAGGACGTGCAGCAGTGGTCGCGAGCTGCGGAACACCTTGAGCGTAACATCCCCGATACGATGCAGCAGCAGAGACATGGGCAATGAATCCAGCTTCTTCCAGCCCTTGCTTGGCCACCAAATCCGTGTGGCACTTCCGCCGCCGCCGTTACTGCCGCTGGCGCCGCTGTTGCTGTTGTTGCCACTAACGTTGGCGCCCTTGCGTGCCGCCTGGCTCTTATAGAGCTGATCGCGTGATGCGCGGCACAGATGCTTGAGGAATTGACACAAGGATGGCAGACTCAAACGCTCGGCGGCATCGCTGAATAGATTCTCGGCCTGGTGCGACAAGGCGCACAGCACCTTCGATGTATCGCTCTGGCTAAGTAGCACCGTCTCATTGGTGCCCGAGTAGACCTTCAGTATCGATGTGATGTTCGTATTAGGACTCTGCATCGGCGCCTGCAGGAAGCTATACACATCCACGCTGCGGATTAAGATCAACAAAATGCTTAGTTGCTTGGCTGTAAAACCTCCATGATAAAGATTAAGGAATGCTTGAGTCAGGAGGTTTTATCCTGAACCCAGCTATTCAAAACAATAGTGGTATTCGGTGCTGACTGTACTTTGTTCCATAACCAAATCTGCATTATCTGATTCTGTATTCTTATAATGGTGTCTATTATTGCCATCGAAAATCGATTTGCATCGATATTCGCCTAACTGTTGCAGCAGATCGAAAAAATTAAATAAACTGAAACAAGACTCGAATGTAAATTCTGATAAATAATACATATATAAACAATTTCCAAGGCCGAAGACCATTTCTTTTGCCTGTTACCAATTTAAACTTAAATTTCAAAAAATTCTCTTTCCCATTTATAATAAATTCAGCTTAAAAAGATCCGTTTCTAGTTGATCGGCGCATGTTTGATCTCTCTAGTTATTTGGTGGCTTCATGCACTGCGACCTAGTTAGATCCAAAGTGCTACCTTCAGGGGAAAATGCTAAAAGATTTCTAGGTCTTTGCAGCTGGGATGCCTACGACATTGCATAGTCTTCTGGCTAAGGCTACACCTTCTGCTATGATGTGCTTTGAGGATTGCTTTCCTTTGCCAAACAATCGGTAAATTACTAATGTTTCCTATCTATATAATTATCTATCTACGGCGCAGACGTCATATGATTTGTCGACTGTGGAATATCGCAGCGCTCACCACGTTTCATCATCGTCGATGGGAATGGAAGATAGATTGAGCTTGTCGTGAGCGTTGCCTGCAGCACTGTTGAGCTTCTCGCCAGTTTCCAGATCACGACGGCTGCTGCCTGGTGAGGCGGCTATTGATGGATTCTGCATGCTAAAGATCTCATGCTCCAGCTGGCTGACATGGCGACAGACGGCAAAGATGCTCTGCCAGCAGTCGGCGCTGTAGCTGCCCAAATTGAGGCCACCAGTGAGGACGACATCCATGGACATGGCTTGGCTGGCCGAGATGCGCGGCCCGCTGGTTCGACACACGTTCGAGGCCAACAAATTAAGTATCTTGCCAGCCAAATGCTGCAGATTCAAACTGTTGCTCAAGGTGGCCGCCTAAAAGTTGGAATGTTTGAGAGATTAGCTCTAGGAATAGAAATATGAGTGTTGATTTTCCTTACCGAATGCAGTCCATCGAGACACATGGCGTAAAGAGCCTCACCGTTCGACTTGTTTGTTTTGGCCTTGACGCGCAGCGTACGCTTGGAAAGAGCGACCAATTTATTGGAGGCGGTACTCTGGAGATCACCCAGCCCCGAGCTAAGCACAATGACCATTGAGTCCCAGCAGCAGGTGAGCAATCGACGCGAGAGTTTCTTGGCGGCCTCGTGTCGCTTCTCGTGCTGTTGCTCATCGTCGCCGCTGTGCTGCTGCTTGACTGTGGCCGTCTGCAGACGCTGCCACTCGGATAGCATTTGGGTGTTGGCCAAGCCGCCGGCATCGCACAGCATATCGACAAGGGCGCATCGTGGTCCGCTCCCATCGAGCTGTTGACGTGTCATCGATTCGAGCACATTCGAAATGATCACCGATTGATACAGTTCACAGAGCCACGGCGATGAGAGATAGACGAGCACGCCCGTATTCTGTACGGATGTGACAAACTGTTGCTCCGACATCGGCACTAAAATTGTATCCTTGGTCGATTGCGGCTGCTGCTCATAGTAACCGGTGCGCATTAGCTGCAGGCTGAGCAACAGCGACGAGTAGATCGCCAGATAGATACCATCCGCATTGATGGCGGTCAGATTATAATCAAAATCTGAATAGTTCATGCTGTTCTCCTGACAGACGGCAGAGGCAAACTCCTGCATTGCCTCGTCCAGTTCGACGCAGCTGCGCAAGCGCAACATTTTCGGCACCAGATCCAAACGCAGCGCACGTGCAAAATCTCTTGCATGCTGGCGATCATTGTCGCTGTCCGTGCGAATTGGGATGACGGGTGCTTCCAGATGTGAGTAGGGCCAACGATTCTCGACACGCGACGTCTCATCGCTGGAGCTGCTCGGCTCATCGTCTTCGGGTCCCTCAGTATCGCCGGAGCCATTCGATGCGGCATCCGGTTCGTTCTGCGGCTCACATTCACTCTCCGAGCCCGACGATGTCTCGAACACATTCTGCCGGAACTCAACGATCGCATCGCGATACGGCGCTGGCAATCTGGCCATGCTCTGATATGTCAACGGGCCCGAATAGTCGGCGTCCTTGAGCAGATCATGCCGTCCATTCACCACCTGTACAATCTGATCGCTGATCATCGATTCGGTCAGTTCGCCGCTGCACAACACCTGCAGACTGTCCAGCAGTGCCACCATGCACTCCACGCTCGCCTGCAGACTTGCCTCCGTTGCGCTACCGGCACTTGCACCATAGGCGCACTCCTCCATTGCATCCACCAGCCTGGACACGATGCACACGAATAGAGAGATTTTTAGAGGGGGCATTGGATAACGGAATAATAATATACTCACAGTCGAAAGAGGGCCATCTCATCGCTGCAGCCCTGAGCGGTGTTCTTGTCCACATAGAGAATGACGGCCAGATCGATGAGTCGCTCAGGACACTTGAAGATCTCTCGCACACAGCGGAGTGGCTCTGTGCGATTAAGTGGCGCCGGCAGCAGCACCATGCGATGGAAGAGCGCCTCCAGCATCGGTCGCAGCGACCCATGGGCTCCAGCAATTCGCAGCAGCTGGATTGCCGTCAAATAGACGCAACGCGCCTGCGGCCCATCCAAGCCCGGCCCGGTGAAAAAGCCACGCGCCTCATTCTCAATTAGGTGTAGTGCGTCCCTATTTGGATAGATTAACAAATACATGTTTGCATTGTAAACAAGAGGAATAATCATTTTGCTTACTTGTAGGTAAACTTCTTGTCCAAGTTAATGCGTCCTGGCGATCCGAGCGCAGCGGCCAGCGTTGGGCAGAACTTTTGCCAGAGGAACGAGGTGAAGTGTGGATTGGCATGAACATTTCTGGGCAACGCAGAGCTAAGCGTCAATATGCATTCGGTTAAATACAGTGAGCTGGGATTCTCGCATTTTCGATTCGGGGACGCATTGTTGACGTTGGGTTCGACGAGTCGACTGCAGAGCCACTGCATCACCGGTATCACCTCATTGTAGACAGCCGATGCCTGTGTCTGTGTCATCAAGCCCGCCGGTGCCGTCTTCTTCACCTCCTCGGCCTCCTCGATGAGGAAGGCGCAAAATGTGCGCAAGCACTGCGATGCGGCTGCCAGTGATGCCGCCTTAATTGCCCTGGATCCCATCTCCCAGCATTCACCACACCGCGACAGTATCTCGATGAGCAGCCGGCCATTTAGGGTGCAGGCGGGGGAGCAGGCCATAGCCAGGAACAGGCGCAGCACATTCACCACAGTGTCCTCGCTGCTAGTCGAAGGCAATATCCCGTTTGTTGCTCGCAACAGCTGAGATGGCAACCACACTGAATCATCCTCCGGCTCCAGACCAATGTAGAAGCGTTCATCCTTGATGACGCGCTGTGACAAAGAAAACCCAAGATTTCTGTCAGCTCTTATTGTTTATTTTATTTTATTTATATTATATTAATGAACCAATTATATTATTCTATATACACTCTGAGAGCAGAGCAAAGTTCTCTTAGAACTAAGCTCAGAACCAAAGCAAACACTCAAAATTTCCCAGATTTTCTAAATTTCGATTCATTGAAAGGGAATCAAAGGGGAACCGTTAACCTAAATTATCAGATTGATACATTTCGAAAGTGCACCAAAATGATTTGCTCTCCAATGTCCAAAAGTCATTACGCATGCTTTTCTAATTCCATTTCGTAACAGTTTTTTTCCTTCCATTTCGAAAGTGCATTTCAATCAAATTAAAAACTTTAAACGGTTTAGTGACTCAGAAAATGGGCCGAAGGGAATTTTTAATACTTGTTTTGGCCTTGCTCTCGCATTTCAAACATTTTCCTATTTTCAATGCGCGAGAGAGAAAGAGAAAGCAAGAACGGTTGGATGGGCTAGTGGGAAAGATAGTGGCAGGTTTTGGGGTTAACTAAATTCCCCCACTTGACAATTAGCTAAACCCATTCACAATATGCACATATTCCGTGACTGTCCGTCGTCAGTCCGAGCATTTCCGGTGCGGAAACAGCAGGGTGCACAATTGCCTGGGAACCTGTTCGATAATTGACTTGCCTGCCCTTTTGTATTTCTTGAAAGCATAGCTTTTAAGGATATTGAAGAGTATACTTGTGCAATGAAATGACTTCCAGACTTGGAATACATATATAAATACATATGGTGCAGTCGAAAGGATTCTAAATGCAATTTTTGGCATACGTTTACCAACAACACATTTACAATAACAAAGTTCTTAAAATATTAGCACGGTAAAATGTGGCTCTATTAAGATATTAGACTATTAATATTACTGTGTTGTAGGTATTTGTTTCCATTAACAGGTATCGGCTTGGTTGGGTGGACTTTACTTTTCAAAAGATCCATATCATTAGATTATAAAAAAGATAAAAAAAAGTTGAACCGATCATTAAATAAGCTCCGTTTTTAATATATAGTATATATATATAGTATATATATAGTATATATATACTATATATAGTAGTATATAAATATATATATATATATATACTTTTAGTTATCAGTGCTTATGAGCTGTTAAGCTACGAACAGGTTAGAGTATTAAATCGTCGGCATGCTTTCTGTTAGTTTTTTTTTTTTTACTTTTTTATTGCACTTACATGGAGGCCATTGAGGCCCATTGTGATGAACTTTGGCCGCTTCGTGTCCAAGGCCATTTGCAGGGCTGTAAAGCAAACGGAGCGCAGTTCGTGCGATGGATCCCTGTGCATGCCATGCTGTCGATAAAGTTTATCTGCAAACACAAATGGGGCAACACTGGGAACTGATTATCAGCACACATACATATAAAATGACTGCTAATGGAGTGAATGAAATGAAAAATCCGTTGCCTACTTTTGTGCTGCTGCGGTCAGTAGCAAAAATAAACAAGAAAGGTAAATGCGGGTATAAAGAAACAAAGGAACGGCCAATGATTGTGTCCCAGAAAGAGGCCAGGGGGCGGAGGTGGCAGAACAGTACACGACAACAACAAAAACAGCAAATACTGTAAAATGAACAACAAAGGCTAAAAAGGAAATTGCGTTTTTGCATGTTACTAATGCGCGCCTTATTGCCTTTCTGTCTTCGCCTTTTTGCCGTTTAATAGTTGTGGCTACTGTGGTTCCGTTTGTTGTTATTATGGACACAAATTTAGATATAGAAAGATCTAATATATATATATGTGCAATTGTTTACCGTAAGCAATTTGTGCCGTTTGTCGCAGCGCATTATGTTTGGTGCCCGTTGACTCCTTAATAATTAGCAGAAAAAGGTCTTCCATATTGCACACACACACACATATGCGGCTTCTCACTTAGTTGTCGTCTATCTCTCTTTCCCACTCACGCGATCTGACTGATTGCTGCTGTTTCGGTTGGCGCTGTTGCTTTAGGTATTCCCGTTGTTGTTGTAAGTTGCCTTTTACGCTTTCGCTTTTGCTGTTACTGTTTGGGGGGTTACTTAGGCAGGCGCGAATGTTTCGCCTTTGCATGTCATCAACATCAACTCAATTAACGTCAGCGCCTGCAAAAAAACAAACAAATCTAAAATTATATTGGAGTAAAATCAATAATCAAGTGTAACGGTAACAATATGCACTCAAACGGCACATTGTTAACCGCTCGCCATATTGTTTATTTTGAATATGTATGAGTGTGTGTGTGTTTTTGCATGGATATATATTGCTGTTGCTCTTAGCGACCACTTGCAAGTCTCATGAGTCACACGCCCACTCGAGCGATAACAAAACGCATACACACTCACACACAAACGCACGTCGTACGCACACACAAAAAACAGATGAAAAGAATCTACTCTTGCATTTTGCACCTTCATAAAGTTCAAACAGTGTGTATCCGTTTTCCTTGAAAAACTTTTTCTACATAAAATGGCGCATACACAAACACACGCACACACACATACACTTACGTGCACTTCTGCAACGTTTGCACTTTAAAATTGAATGTCCTGTTTTATCCCATATGCTACACACACCCACATACAGATACAAATCACAATCGCCGACACACTTTTGTAATTTTTTGTTTGCTTACACTTATGCGTTTCTTCTTCTTCCTTTGCCATTGCGGTTTTTGCAGTGTTTATTGTTCAACTCTTGTCTACCACTTGTGGTTTTTCAGCGCAAATTCCTTCTGTTTTTTTGTTAATCGTTTTTTTTTACTTATGCATTAGAAGTAGCGCCGCAGTTTTTAGTCAATTGTGTGCTGCGCGTCAAATGCTGACAGCAACTAAAACTGAAAACAATTTCATTTTACGCTGCTGCTGAAGTAAAATACATGCACATGTATATATATATCCCACACATATGCAGATGAACCGTTACTTGTGCCCAAAGCGCATGCGCTTTAAACGTAACACAACTTCGTCCTCTCCCATTTCGATTAAAAAAGTAAGATTGTGTTGGTTTATGCGTTATACTCCTTGAGAGCAATGTCTCACGTCACGACTTTTGTGTCTGACACTGTACGCTTATGCTACGGAAATGTCATATAATCTTAATTATATTTGCTATCATAATTTTGTCAAATTTAACACTTTTTGGAACACACTAAATTCAGCAATTTATTTCATTCACATATAACATGTTTGGAGTCTAATGGAAATTGTGACGTACTTTGTCATATTCAAGCGTACAATATCGTGTTCCCCGTTTACCGTTGTGCCATCAACAGCTGATTTGTTGAGCTGCCCAATTAATGGAAAATCAATATGCAACGTCCGGAAACAAACCCAAAACTGACTAAAAACTGATTTGCAATGAATTTGTATATTTTTATTACCGATGTTAGCTAGTGTCGCCACATATTGTCAGGGTACGCTTAGTGCTGATTTGGGTAGTACAATAATGTAGCGATTCTGGCAATCTAACAAACTAACTGGACGCTAGCCATCGCCACAGGTGGTTGTTTGCATGCATAAGCGCGCATGTAAGTCCTTCGCACACCCCCACTACTTCTTTCTCTAACCATTTTGATATGCAGTTATTGTATTTGTGTTTATTTTGAATTTAATTAGTGATAACTGGGGAAAAAAAAAAAATGTAGTAGACAAGTAATAATTAAATAGGAAGAAATATTCCTGGCACTTAGCGCCTGATGAGACAAGGATTACATGGCGAGTGTTGCTCCAAAGTTGCCAGATTACTAGTTAGTTCATTGGTCTACTATTTAACTGGCCTCGATTTCCATAGTCCATCGTTGAGAAAATGATATGTCTCAATGCCAATGCCTTTATTTTCTTTTAATCTGCAACAAAATCAAATCAATAATATATATGCATATAAGTATATATATATAAATATATTAACATTAAAACATACATGTCCTCTGTGGATCGCGTGAGCAGGCCAATAGCCAGCGCGTGCTCTTTGCCCTCGGCCATGATGGCGACCACTGTGCCCTTCTCCGACGCCGTCATGCAGGCGCCTGGGGATGTAAGGCCCGGGCACATAACATTCGCGCCGCTCAATACGAAACGTATGGCACCCTTGTCCACTTGCTGCATGGTCACAAAATATGGAAACTTGTGCAGCAGACGCAACGTGGGCATCCATGGTCCATCCCTATGCCGAAAAAATACTTGTTCACCAACACCATTTAAAAGCAGCTCAATGTGATCGTGACTGTAATGGCAATTTGTTGAATTGTAATTATTGTTATGCTTTCGTTTAAATGAGCTTACCATTTGGCAATGCGATACGAGTCCTTTTTGGGCAGGATTAGGTCAATGTGCGTCTCCAGTTTTGGATATGCTTCCAATAATTTGGCACGTATGCCTTTCTGTACGGAGGATTTCAGCTGTTGTATCGATGAGATACTGTCCTTATCTTCGAATCTATATAATGGTGTTTCAGTTTCAATATTTACAAGTTGACTGAGCAGCCGCTCATTTATACGTACTTTTTAAACATTTTGCTATATTTTTCTTAATTTTGCCAACAATATTGGCACAAGTAATAAGCGAGTTTTGCACAAAATAATTCCAGCGTTACCATATCGTTCTAACGATGCCGCATTGTCCAAAGAAAACCATCGATATCATGCTTATCGATAAATCGCGAGGGCTGCGTAAATATCATAGTTAGACTATAAGAAAACTATAAAATTAGATTGTTTTTTGTTGTTGGCAGAGTTAATTGCATGAGACAGTATCGCTTAAAGTTAATATTAGAAATCAAATGAAGCTAGCATCAGGTTTTTCAGTTATCGTTTATTAAATTAAATTTACTAATCATGTGGCTATGTGGCAACGCCCAAAGTGGCGTTGTGTTGCCATACTTCTAAAACCGAAGACAACTACAATTCTATAAACATTAAAACCAAGTCGACAACGTTTTAGTCAAAATAAAAACAAATCGACGATTTAATAACAATAATAATAATGTCACTTTTTCCGGCATACGGTGCCGATGGAACAAATGCAAAAACGGATGTTAAGAATGCAACAAAACAGCAGCAACCACAGGAATTAAGCGGTGCAGGTATCTTTGTTATTTAGTTTTGTTTGTTTTTGTTTGATGCTCTGAAAGTAAAATTTGATAATCTTTTAGCTGGCGAATCCTTCGATGCGGAGTCTGCCAATTGGCAAAGCAATCGCAGCTATGAATTGCCAAATGACGTCGGTGAGACTGTGGCCAATGCGCACCAAGACAGCAAATCGGATTCCGATTCCGAATCGGAATCCGCATCAAGTAAAGACGGCAGTGCGGGATGCAGTGCATCCAAACGTCCACTCGAATTTGCCAGCAACGTTGAGTTTTACGTGGACAAGTCGTCAAATAAGGTGCATCTAGAATGGCAGACACTGCCGCGCCTCTCGCGTCCTCGCTACAAAATCAAAATACGTCGCTTGGCAGACGCACAGTGTCCCATTCATCATGGCCAGCTGTACAGCACAGCGAGCTCCAAGAAACATAAGCCCCACGTCAGCAAATTGCTCAGCAAAAAATCTCAGCCGATAGCCAAATCAAGTGAAAATGAATCAATCACAACCAGCAGCCACATGGAGCGCATTCGAGAGCTAAAAATTGCGATTGGCAGCGAGCCTCAGCACTTGGACAGTTGGCTCGAGCTGCATCGGCTGCTGGGCGAGACTGTGTCCAAGAGCAACCGCTTGGCCGTTGCAGAGCAACAGTTGCATCAGCTAGAAACTGCACTCGATCATCATCATCCGGGCAATGAGCGACTGCTGCAACTATATGTGGAGACAACTAGTGCCACCTACCCGGATAGTCAGGTGAGTGCTGCTCCCTCAACACCTTTGTATATCATTTCGCTGGCGAATATACAATTTCAAATTCTATTTGGCTGAATATTATTGAAATAGTAGCGAGTTGCATAACATAAGAAAAACTTTTAGATAAAAGTAGATTATATCAGAACTGAACTGCTCTATAAAAATAAAGTGTAAGCTTTTAGATTAAGCAGAATACACCTGAAGACACCCTAAGTATGACGACATAGTTTCTTAATGAAAATCAGAAAAGGCTGAAATAGTCAATCTACTTGGCAAATTTTATTTTTTAAAAGTGAAAAATATTAAATTTTATTTGAGCTGGACACTAAAATAGGTGCGAGCTAAGATTTGAATATATATATTCATTAAAACAAAGGCTGAGCTATCAGAATAACACATTATTATAGATCCAGACCAATAAATTTATTAAAAATTCAATCACATATTTTACTGGCCAGATTGTGATTTATTTTTGTGATTTTTATTTGTGATTTGCTTCAAAGTATATATATTCTTGATCAGTATCAGCAGCCAAGTCGATATAGCCATGTCCATTTCTGTCCGTCCGTCGGTTTTTCCGTCTGTCTGTATAAGCACACAGATCTCAGATCAAGAACATTAAAATTGTCAGTATATAGGTTTTCGTATATCCAGCACACATCGAGGTTGCTTTATTTGATTGATACCTGCCACTTTTTCTTGATTATCGATACTTTTCGATTTCCGATTTCAATAAATGGAAAAATTTTAATCTTGTGGTTAATACTTAATGCATATATAAAATATGCATATTATGAACCAACAAACTAAATTTTATCAAGATCGGATAAGAAACACCCACGGTCAAAAATATGTTCTCAGGAATCTCTGGTTTCGTTTCAGTCTTGGTGGTTGGTAGAATCTCCTTTTGTGGCTTTTGAACAGCGACCTTTAGCCGAAACATACTGTTTACTTCGACAAGACGATTTCGCCACAGTTCAAAATAGTTACAATCCTGTTGATTTCTTTAGTTGCCATTGGCTCGGACACAACATCCTTGACATCCACCAGTTCCAAGTGACCATAGTTGCAAGGCAGTCGACGATAAGGATTTAATGTTCACCCCCAGCGATCTGCTTGACATCTTTCAAAACCGTCTTTATCGTCTATCTGAGAAACTTAGTTGAGCCGTAAATAAGATCTCTTAAATTCAAAGTGTAAAGTCGATCTCTAAAATTTGAAGTGTATTTTTGAACTCTTTAATTTCATGTGTAAAGTCAAACTGTTTTTATTCCTTATAATCCTAGGCGTATACGATAGCCAACAATGTTCACTTGTTTTGTACCCGATGTACAGATAAAGCAGGGAATCATTTAAACTTATACAAATGTTCTTGTTACATTTTATCGGTTTTTACTTAAATTATCCTTTACTTAAGTGGTCGCTATCTAAAAATTGTGTTCAGTCGAAAACATTATCCTTGCGTGAGTCAGCTGGCTGCAGTATTTTAGGGCCACGGTCCAAATATTGTCATTCTTAAATTATGTGCCAAGTAAGTCACAGCCACGAGCCGAGTCAAAGACCGGGCCAACTTCCAGCAAGCAAGCCGAATGTGAATCACCCGCCGAAATGGCGAGTGCTTTATGGGCTTGGCTACAAAATGTATAGACAAGATTTTTAGTAATCTTTGCTCCTAGTTTGATAATTGTTGCTATTGATTGCTGAAGGTGCAGCATTTTATCTTTTATTGAATGGTGTTACAATTTATATACCTCTCGAATTTGGTAGATTACAAATTGTGGGAAATCTGCGCATTTCTGGGTGAGGGCGGAATCTGAAAATTTATATGTCGATCTTTGAAGGTTAACTTCCAAGTTTGGCGATCTTTGGAATTGTGAAAGATAATTATTTATCGGTTCTAAAAGGCGACTTCCAGTAACATACCAACCCAAAATTTGCGGAAGATATATCCTTTTTAAATAATTATGGGGAGGCGTGGCCGGTCTGTGAATGACATCGTCAACAACCTAAACTTGGTGACTAAAGCCCCAAAATTGTGACATATATGTGGTTTTTTATCGATTTGCGAATATGGTTTTTATCGATTTCCTAGCCCCTAGTGAACGGACAGACAGATAGATGAAAAAAAAAAGATAATGATAAAATATAAAAACATGAATACTTTAATTATATTAATCAATACTAAAATCAAAATTAAAATTAAATTCCTTTAATTGAATATTTTTTATAGTTATTATTAAATTATTATTTACATTTCCTAACTGTTTTAATTTATTTGGAAAAACATTGTATTTGGAAATATTCCCCGAGGACAAATTAAATATTTGTGGTTTTGCAAAATTTAATCGATTTTATCCACATAAAATGCTCATTTTTGATCATTTTTTGTATTGAATGCAGCACTACTATTATTATTCGGTTAAACAACACTGCTCCTCCTCCTCCTCCCCTCGTTCCAGGTGGCCACAAAGATTGAGGAGCTGCTGCGACGCACTCCGTACGACTACACGCTGTGGACGGCGCTAATAATGAGCACCCAAGGCACAATGGCCCGTTGCAATGTGCCGGATGTGTTGCAGCTGTACGAGCAGTGTATGCGACGCATGCATCTCGGTCCCAAGGATCAGGGTAAACAAACGGATGAAGTAATGCTCAGGCTGTATCACAATTGTGTCCTCTTTCTGCGTCAATCATCGAATTTTGAGCAAATGTTTGCGCTGCTTCGCCTCGCATTGGAATTGAATTTTCCCCGCATGGATTTCGTGTGCTTCGCGGCGTGCGACGAGGATGAGCTGCCGTTGCTGGATTTTGAGGAGCTGGTGCTGCGCTCGGGCATGCCCATGCCAGAGATTTGGACACGTATCGAACGGCTGCGACAGGCCTATCAATTTCTACCATATCCACATCAAAAGCAGGGGCAGGCGCAGGAGCAACTTGATCCGCAGCGTTGTGTTTACAGCTCGGATGTTTGCCATTATATCTACCCGCTGAAGGAGCGTGCGAACACGCTGCACTTGCTCCTCTCCACGGTGCAACTGACCAAAATGCCGCTGGTGCGCAGCAATTCGCTGGCAGATCGCCTCGCAGCGCGCATCTCACAAATCGGTGATTCGGACGCCATTGAAATGCTGCTCGGCTCTTTGGGGGATCGCTTGAGTTATGCGCTGCCCCCGGAGCACGATGCCGTCTATTGGTCGGCTGTGTTGGAGTTGTGCCGGCAGCTGTGCGTTACACCCACTTTTTTGCCCCACACAATCGGCTTTGAGGTGTATCAGCAATGTGTGGCCCAACTGTTGCTGCAGTGCAGCAATGCATTCGACGACGATGATGAGTCCAAGCGACGTATTTTCATAGTGCTTTCGTTTCGCTTTAAACGGCTCTGCCTGCGTCTGTTGCAGCTGTGTGGCAAGCAGACGGATCGCTTTGTGGCCAGCACCAGGAAGTCAATGCGTCAGCTGCTCATCTGTCAGTCCAATCGGTGCGTCACTCGCTTCTTCACCGAACTGGCCATGTTTGATTTTGAGGCGCTCTCAAACAAATCTAGCGCTCTTCAAACGCTTCAACGTCTGATCAAGGGAGACCAGGATGCGGCTGCGGATGTGGATGTGTCTATGGATGTGGATCGATTGCACGCTTTGCTCATCTGCACAGAGATGATGATGGGGCAGCAACGTGGCAGCGAGGCGCTGCAGCTACTCCACACCAGCTTGCCCAACAGTCACCAACTGTTGGATGATGCTCTGTGTGGCGAGGCAGAGATTGAAACGGCTATGCCGCTGGAGGATTACTTTATGACCGATCGTCTGCTGCTGTTGTTGCGCTTGCATTGCCTGCAGCTGCATCTTGAAGCGCAGACGGCGGCGGCAGAGCAGTTGCTGGAGCAACTTCTACAGCATCCTCGTTTTGCACTGACGACGAGGTCAGACTCATGCTCCGCACCGTCCTCGTCCTCCTCCTGCCATCGGCGTGAGCAGCTTCGCGAACTGCAGCTGTTGCTGTTGCAGTTAGTTGCCGGCAAGACAGCATCACAACGGCTGGTTGGCTTCCTGGAGCAATCACTCGTTGAGTTCCCGCGCAATCTGTCGCTACTGCAACGCTGGAGCAGCCTCGTCTCACTGCCCTGGTACAAGCTACGCATGCGACTTATGCACACCGGAGCCGGCATACTGTCGCTGCTGCATCTCGTGCTTGCCGCGCGCTGTCGCTGCTTGAAGCAGCAGCAACAGCAGGAACAGCAGCAGCCTGATCTTGCCGAGAATCTGCATTCGCGTTCGCATTTGCAGCAGCTGCTCCAGAATCGTTTGCTGAGCATCTTTGAGACACTGCTGCCAACAAATCCGCATCGCACCCTTTTAGAGGCCGAGCAGTATTTAATTTTGCGTCGCAATTCGCTTTATTGGCGCCTCTACTTGCGCACCCTTTCGACAGAGCAGACGAGTTTTGAGCGGAGCAAGCGTTGCCTGCTGATGGCATTGGATGAGTGTCCCTGGGACAAGGCGCTCTACATGGATGGCGTGACATATGTTCCACAGGAGTTGGCTAATCTGCAGGACGTCATGATGGAGAAACAGTTACGCATGTTTGCCATTCCCGAAGAACTCAATGTTCTGCGCGATGCATAGCTAAAATCACACAAGAAATATTTAAAGGTTAGTGCGCATTTTGAATTTCAATATGTATATTTGTTATCGATTGTCAATCGACAATTGACGATGTACATGTGCTGTTCATGTGTAGCAACAGTGTAACAGCACTGATAAGCGCAACAAATTGGCGCCAAAAAACAAAATATTGAAAAGTCAGGCAACAATGAACCAGCAATTAACAACAAAATATGGAGATCAACAAATACAAGAGCATCTAACGATATTAAGAAAACGAACTGTGTTTTTACCCAAATAAGAAAATGTAAATAGTAAATAAGCGGAGCATACTTTTAAGGTTATTTTCATAATTCATTGTAGAAAAACACAAATCGATTGCATTTTTGTGCTGCTACATAGAAAAATTGAATATAATGCTTTCGAATAATACGCTGAGTAGAGTTTTTAGTACAATTTGTACACTAGACAACACTGATTATAATGTAAATTTTGTGCGTGTGTGTGTGTGGTTGTGTGTGGGAGAGTGTAATATTACATTTGAAACTCAGAAGAGACTAGCGTGCGTTTTATGAACTCCCATTAGAAAACATCCACATTTAAAAAATATTCATTGCTTCCGCCGTATAAGAGATTAAAGAGCAAAGAGTAAAGTTAAACAAATATTGCGTATACGCTATGCAGACAAAGCTCACCCAAAGCTTACGCTCAAATAATATCTCTGACCATGAAAACAACAGCGGCAGCAGCGAAAGCAACAGCAAAAGCTCCTTGAGCTCTTGAGCCAAAAATGGCCCAGCTGTATGACATCTAACGCCTCTGCGTCCTGTAGCCCGTTACGGCCCGGTCTGGACACTGTTAAACTCGCTGGCGTGGCTGTTGCGTTCGACGCTAGTCGGTCGACAGCAGTCCAAGTCCAAAGACGTCGGAGCGAAGTTCTCATTTGTAGCCGGAAGCGCGAAAGTTACAAAAACGCAATTTGCGTAAATATCACCTATGCAGTTGGATATTGAGTATATGTATATGTATATGTATATGTATATGTATATGTATATGTATATGCAAATGTAAATGTATATGTTTATGTATATGAATGTGTACACATATATATGTATACATGTATATATATATAGAAAGATATATATACTTATTTTGTAGCCCGGCGACTGTTGTTGTTTTGTGTAAGTGTGTGTGGACAGCAGAAGTAACTTTGTTCACATCGAAAGCTTAACGGCAGCCAGTGTGCTCTCTCTCCCTGTCCCTCTCTCTCTCTCTCTCTTTCTGTTTTTCCTAAGCACCTATTGCCGCCGCTGCGTAGTTGTTGCTGTAATACAAATAAAGAAACTCGCATAACATAAAAATTAACATAAACTACCGTTAAGAGAAGCGAGGCAACTGAGTGTGTGTGTGTGTGAATGGAATTTATTTTTTCTTTGTTTTTACTTGTTATCCTTTTGGCAAGTTTTGGACGCAAAGACTTCAAGGTCTCCTCAGTGCTTAAGCGCCCACTCTAATAGTGTTCTCTCCCACTCCAAGTGCTTTAGTTTGCTTTGATATCGCGCTCTTCCGCTCTTTCGCTCTCTCTTTTTTTATTCGTGTGTGTGTGTCGAAGCTCGCTCGGGGCAGCGGTCGAGCTGCTGCTTGGGCTGATTAGTTTAGTTTGTGATTTCAATATAATTAATTTCTGTTTCTGTAGCGGTTCGTTCGGACGTCGAACGTACGCTCGCTCGCTCGCTCGCCCGTTCGCTCTTTCGCCCGCTTGTTCCGATTGCTGGCTTTGCTTTCAGCTTTAGCTACAGCTACAGCTACAATTATTGTGTTTCAGTTTCTGTTTTCTGCGTTCCGTTCATATCGCCTCCGTCTTCGTAACTATTTTTTTTAATCTTTTTTTTGCATTGGTGCCGTTTACTGTTTCGGTTTTGTGGCCGCGCGCCCGCTTCTTTTCCAAAAATGTGGGCATCGAACTCAAAATAGGATTTGCAATATAAGGGTAATCAAAAAAGTGCAACAATTACTCAAAAATTCATATTCCCTGTATAAACAGCTGAGGATAACTCCATCTTGTAGTTTAAGAGCGACTGCAACAAATGTTCATCAAAACAGCATTCAACAAGAAATACATGTATATATGTGAGTGATATATATTTATGTTAACATGTCGCTTGATTGTGCCCATGTGCGCCTTTTATGTCCCTGAGTGTGTGTTTGTGTGTGCATTAGTGAGTCACAAAATTAAAACATTAACGTATTAATGAATTTCCAGTTTGTTTTTTTTAATATTCATTTTAAATTTAGCTGAAAATATTTATTTAGTTTTATCTGCCACCAAATCAATCAAAATATCAAAGAACAAAAACAAAAAGTACAAAGAAACATGATATTAAACACAATAGGAAACAATAACAATAGCAAAAATGAACAAAACGCACTCATTAAAAATCTTATAAAGTATTTCGGTTTCATTACTATTTTTGTTGTTGTGTCGTTTTCAAGGTTTGATTCGTTTTTTTTCTTTACGCTGTGCGTGTTGCGTGTGATTGTGTATGTGTATATTTATATATATTTTCAATTTTTTTTTCCATTTTATTTTGGTGTAAGTTTTGTTGTTTTTCTTCGTCTGCTGCTTCTTCTTCTTTTTTAATTTGAACGCATGTTAAAAATGTCGTCGACGCCGGTGCTAATAGCTAACAGTAACGATGACTGCAGCAGCGGAACGACTGCGACGGGCAGCGCTAACGGTTAAAAAGTTATTAATTTAATAGCAATTAGCTTGACGTACTTGTTGCAAAATTCTCCTCAATTCAGCAATAAACAACTTCTACATATACCCACAAACGCATAGACAGTTTGAGTTATTTTGTTATAAGTATTATTGTTTTGTTGTCTCGCAACACAAAAAATTATTGCTGACGTCGCATCTGCTGCCGTCGCTGCAGCTGCGGCGTCGCGTCGCAACGCCTCGCCTCGCGTCACGCAAACAAATATGAGACAGAGAGACAGAGAGGCAAAGCTCATACACACACACACGCGTACACCCATCAAGTGCTTACCAATACCAGTGCAACAACAGCTGCTAAAAGCACAATACATCATTTCTTACCGTAGTGTTTCAACACACATACTGAAAACAGCCTTTGATAAGCAAGTGAGTTGCGCTTAACAGCAAGTGTTCTCCGAATGTTAATCCAGAACATGATTTTCTAGTTACACTTGCTAATGTTAATGTTACTCATTATCAGCAAACGCTCAATGAACTTAGCTTGCTAAGCAATCTGATTGAATAAAGAGATAGCGAGTAAGATGGACGCAGCAGCAGCAACAACAAGTGATCAAGTGAATTTTTTTTTTTGACTGCACGATTTCATACACGCAGCATGGACCGCTAAGCGAGTGTGCAGTGTATACAACCAGTAATGAAAACAATGCGTTCTGCTTATGCAGTAGCCACAACACAAAAGCAACAGTAACAGCAATCGAGATAGAACGTGCCGAATTGAGAAACTTCTAGCATACAAGTATGCACAAGTATGTATATATATGTATATGCGTACATACATAACAGTCTCGTCTCTCTGTGTGCGCCTCTGTGTGAGTTAGTGTCTGTGCAAAGCTATTTTTGCTACGGTGAATTTTCATCAGCAGCAGCGGCAGCAGCAGCCGCTACCACCTGATGTTGTCGTTCGACGCTCAACGTTTTGTCGTTAGGCCAGGTCGAGGCATTTCGCAACAGCAAAGCGTTTACATGAGAAGAGCAGGAGTAGTTAAAGTGGGGAATGTGTTGGGAGTCAATATTACATTTTCATGGGTCAATCGTCAAATAGAAACGTAAATTTTTGATTTGTTTTTGCATATAATATACTGTAACTTTGAACAAAAAAAAAATTTATATATATATTTTCAAATTGATCACCAATCTATTTATTATAATACAAATTTAATAATTTATAAATGAAAATTTGCAGTATTATCAAAAATTCATATTTTTTTTGTAACGGTTTTATTTTTTGTTAACATTTTATAGCTCTGTAAAAGTAGATAAAAGTTAAGCAACTGTTTTTCAAAAGGATCCGTGGAAGTGTGTATCTCACAGAATGTGACAATAGCGAAACATTCGCAGTTGCGTGATGTATCAGTTAGACTGCGTTTGGTATTCAATCATGCGCTCCCAACGACAACAATAATATCAACTAAAAAGATTGTCACATCTTTTGCTCTATTTATAAATTAGTCGTCACACACACACACGCATAGCTAAACACGTTCAAGCATCTGTGTCTTGTGCTTGGGGATATGTGTTGTATACGTAATATGGTAACGCCAACTATTTGGCTTAGTTTTGAGTGCGTTCTGTAATTGACTGTCATACCATTAGCATAAACACACGCACACATATCAAACAGAGCAGAAGTAAACAAATGCTGTTGAATGAGCGGGAGGGAGAAAGGGAGAGGCGGGTACTAATAAGACAAACTGGCGAGAATAAACGAGAACAAGCAGCGGCCGCATATTATATAATTTATTTATTGTTTTTTTTTTGCGCTCACAAAAAACTTTAGTTCATTCTTGTTGCTTGTTTTTTTTTTTGCGATAATCTGCGTCTCCGTCTAGCAATTGCGATGCCGCTTTACGGCACTTTAGCGTAATGTAAATATAGCGAGAGAGTACGAGAGAGAGCGAGAGTGGCTATTGCTCGATGATGGCTGCGACTGCGATTGCGACTGCGACCCAGGTGATTGACCCAGACCAGAGTCACTTCCACAACTGCTGCTGCTACTGCTTCTTCTTTTACTACTACTTCCCATTAATTTTGTTTTCCGTGTTTGTTCCGCAATGTGTATAAGAAATTAGGTCGCATATTTATTTGTTGCTTGCGTATGCCTCAAAAAGGCCACCCTCCACCACCCAGAACCTTCCCCCCCCCCCCCCACACTACAAGTACACAGTTATTTTTCATGCCTGCCTTAAGAATTTTTCCGACATTTTTATTTACTTTAAAGAGAAAAAAGCGAGGTTATATTTTCTGCTCTTATACTAGTTGTATGAGCCTTTTTTATAACAGCACACACACACAGATGCATACACACGGAAATGCATGTGACAACTTGCGAACTCAATGTCAAACTCAAAAGTCAAAGCTCTCGCACAGAACTTTGGCGCTTTTTCCACTGACATCCAAAACACACACACATGAATTCACAAGTTGAGTTTTGTTTGGTGCTAAATGAAACAAGCAAAGACGCAGCTTTAACCGGTTTCCAAAGCTTGTTTTTTTATTTTGGCTTTTATTGTTGCTTTTCAACAACAACAGCAACAGGTGACAACCAAAAAACATATTGATTAGCTATACATATATTAAAATACGATTATTTTTTTTTTGTTATTTTATTAATTAGCAACAATAACAAAATCCGAAAAAAATGTAAATAAAGTCATTAAAACGAGCTAAAAGCAGACGACAAACTCTAAAAATGAAAAAACAAATCATGGAAAGTGTAATTTAAAATAAATTAAAAATTTATTATAATGCTTTTTTTTTTTTTTGGATGTGTTGGTCAACAACATGAGAACTTATAATAATAATAATAATAAAGGATTATATGTATGTGCTTAAACTATTGAAACAAATTGAAAAATGTAATAAAGCAAATAACGAATAAAAAAATGCTCTTTAATCAACATTTTTTTTTTGTTTTCTTAGAGTTCGCAATAAATTAATGTAAGAACAACGAAGACCAGTCGGCAGCAGTGCGACATAGCAGCAACAACAACAATTACCTCTACTCCACAACAGCTGTGCAAATATTAACATACAAAATAAAATATACAATAAATTAAAGAAAAAAAAAACAAGAGCAAAACTCCCAACTCAACTTAAGAAAAATAAGCAGCTGCAGTAACAAAAATATGCAAACATAAAAATAAAATAAATAACAAACAAAACAACAACAAAAAAAAAACGACCAAATAAATACCAAAAAAAATAATAAATAAAATTTAGAAACAGCATCAATAATTACTGCAGGCATATTTCTAACGAAAAGTGTATAAATTAAAATTCATAACACATATTAAAAGTTTGCATAGGTGTTTTGTTGTTTTTACATACATAAACCATACTAAGCAACACAGTGAGGAAAATATAACAAATAAAAAAAAACCGAACAACTCAAAGCTCAACTCTGACTGCAGCAGCAGCAGCCCAAGGAAAAAACTAACAAATTAACGGCGTCTAAGAATAAAATCAAGGAGAGCAAAGTGTGTTGCGGTAAGCGTGAAAACCAACGATAAGCAGCGCAGCAGGCGTCGCAGCAGCAGCAGGAAAAGCTTCACCAACAGCAACAATAAGGCGATTTGCACTTCATGCAGAAATATAAGAAACAGCGCCAAACATGTAAGTGAAATTGATTTTTTTTATGATTTATTTTTTTTTATTTACGTGTACGTATATATATATACATATATATATATATACAGACATATCTGTGTTAAGTATTTGTTGTTGCGGCGACTCCCAACCTACATATTTAACATTTGATGCTCTGTTTCTCTCTTGTATGTGTGTGTGTATATGTGTGGGGCGTAAAGCTCCTGTCAGTCTGGCAAAGTATCTGGTTGAGTAATGCCGCAAATAACCAGCAACAACACCTGTCAGTAGGCGCTGTGCTGAATGGTTACAGTAACTTATTTAGCAGCAGCAGACAAAAAGAGAGCAAGATAGAGAGTGGTTTGCCACAGACAAGAAGGAGAAAGTGTTTCTACGGCTTATCAAAGCAATTTCGTATTATATGTCTGCCTTGACACTTACGAAGATCATTATTATAATTGTTGTACATGAATATATGTATATGCAAAATTACAATACGCTTTAGCACGCACACAAAAACTCTCTTTCTCTCAAATGTGTTTGCACACCGATTGATTGATGGACACATTTTGTATTGTATTTTGTATTTCAGCAGAGAGTAGGTGTGAGAGTTGGACAACTGATAGCTCAAGGGGATTGACCTGTACCCTATTTACCACTCTCTCTCTCTCAGCTTCCTTTATCGTTCACAACATTCGCTGCCAAGGGCTCAATTCACAATTTATGATATTGTGGAAAAATTAATAAATTACGAAAATAAAAGAATGAATACCACAATTTTTTATTTAGACAAAGCATAACTAATTAATAATTTTTTCCCCCGGGTGACTGACCGTTCTCACGCCTCACCTTCTAAAATAAGGCATACGATCTGTTTAGAAATGAGTCAATAAAAAACATTTGAATCTCAAACCAAAAAAAAAAAACAAACTGAAATGCAAAAACAGAAGGGATAAATTAAACGAAATGAAACGAGAGATAAAGACAACAAAAAGGTGACAAAGATATTGAAAATGGCAAGTGAAAAGTTAATACATAATACATATATCTGGATATATATTTATTTGCTTTGCTGCTATACTTGAGCACGGTGTACATAAAGATTATTGTTCATAGGCGTCACTTGCTATATATATATATATATATATATAAATGGTATATGAGCAAGGCATATATATATACAATATATATATATATATATATATATATAACACCTATATATATATATATATATATATATACATATATATATATATATAAGGTATATATATTTACAATACAAATACAAATCTATATATATGTAAATAAATAAATACATATATGTGTGTTTATCACAAATAAAGACTCGCACCATACGTTTAGAAAGCATTTATGGCATTTCGAATTTTACGATCCTATCCATAAAATCTACAAATACAAGTCTACTGAAACTGGCTAAGGGATCCTTTACCCCTGAATCGCAAAAGTTCCAGACATTTATTTGTTCATTAAAATAATAAAAAATAACAATTTATTTGCAAGAAGGCGGCTCGCAACGACAGCAACAAACCAAAAACAATAAAAAAAATAACACCTAAATTAAATAATATTTGATAAGCGAGCATCTTCAAATAAATAATAAATTATTCACGCCAGCTGCAGTTCCATTTGTAAATACTCTGCAATCAGTCTGTAATTATTAATGCTTATCATGTTAATATGTTTGTTCATCTATATAAATGTGTCTCTTTTTGACTTTAAATTCATTTTTGCCCACAAGATTTATTATTTGTCATTTGTTTCAGTGTAATTTTGTATAATCAAACTCTAAACACATTTTATGACTTCAGGGTATTTAAAACTAAATCTTTTTAGCAAACTAAATCTTATCGGATTGTTGTTGCTATTAAGGATGTTTTGCATTGATTCTGGGGGCTAGGCCAACCAAGTTTGAAGTCTTTACTCTTTTCATATATATAGAAATCCTATCTCTTATCTCTTTCACTCTTTCGATTTCAGTGCACCGGTCAACAACAGCAAAATGAACGCTCTTGATGCCTATCTGAAGCGACCAGCGAATGGAGCGAGTCGGACGACAAGTCAATCCGGTCAATCCGATTCGGCTACGGCGATTACGGGTCCGCTTCTGGAGGACGCTGAAGATCTCAAAACAGACATTCCGTTCTTTGATGATCCTGCGTCACAGTCGCAATATGCTTCCACATGGAACAAAAATGCTGCGGACCTGGAGAATGCTGGTTGCACACCGGACTTAGATTTAGAACCGGATGTGGATGCGGAAACGGAATTAGAACCGGAACTAGACGATGGCTACACGGACTCAGATTATGCCAGCGGTAGTGCCGCAAATAGCTATTATCAATCCCCGACACCGTCCATCAGCGACATAATGCTGCGTCCGCCCTCAAACACCACTTTCCAGTATACCTATCCATCGCGGGTCTCAACGGGGACGGGTAGTCTCAATACGGGTCCCATCGCTGCCGGCAGATTGCATCCAGTTGCCTATGCACATTCCCAGACGTTGCCATCATCTTCCACATCATCATCACCGGCAGCGTCTTCAACGGCCTCCAGTTTCTATCCCAACATGTGGTATCCGAATGCGCCGTATTGCAACGGTTCGGCATCGGGATCCGGATTGGGATTGGGAGGCGGGCACACCTATAACCGTTATGGTGGCTATGCGGTATCACCGGCTGGCGCGCCCTTTCCGCATGGGATGCTGCAACATCATACCGGCCATGATCTGCAACCTCATCATCATCCACAAATGCATTCGCATCCACATTCGCAACATCCACATCCGCACCATCAGCATCTGCATCCGCACGAGACAATGATGGAAATGTTTCAGCTATCCAATAGGTAAGTTAAGCCAAGATTGCCCGAATATCAGATATCCCCTACACTTTTATTTGTATGCATATCCAAAACACACAAAACTCTATCATCATGTCTATAGATATGTAAAATCGATACTTATCGATAGATGTCAATAAAATCAAAAAATAATTAGAGTGAAAAAAGTCAATAGTTAACGTTGAGCAATTAATTTATGTTATGTAAAATGTTATATGGCTTACAAAACCAAATAGCAAATCTTCATTAACTTTTAAAATTTTTTTTCCAAAGTCGATATTTATCCACAAATGTATATATATATAAACTTGAGCTTAAATTATAGGTCTCTTTTGGAAATATTTTATTTTCGAACTCTTTATTCAATGGGCGCAACTGATAGGCGCAGCACAACAGCCTCCAACAGCAATCTTTAAAACCACACACCCTACCCCGACACACAACTCCCCATTCACCAGCCACCAGCCACCTACGATGGCCAATGGGAAACCCCTGCTGTTCAGTTTGTGACCCGTGCAGCCAATTTGGCCACAATTGTTAAGCCACTTGGTGCTTGCCACCCGTTGTTCCTTGTGTTTGTCTACGGAACAGTGATTGGCTGCCTTAGCGTCTTGCCTTTTGTACCTTGTCCTTAGCACCCCATGCAGATCCCCTAATTGCACGTTGTCTTGTGCCCTCTCTTTTCTCTCTCTTACAGCTCCCTTGTGGCGTGCGCTGCAATTATTTTGCTATATTTGTATCAATGTTGTTTTCGACTTTGCCATATTTATTTTCGTAACACATTTGACGAGGCTGTAATTTGGCCCAGTTAGTCATTGACTAAACCTCTACTCCACTGTATACTACCACTACCCCCCCCCCCCTGGCTTTCCCCTGTAATACCCCTGTAATATCCACAGTCTAACAAGCTCCATGAACAATAAATTATTGCACTCAAGTGTTGCATTTGTTGTTGTTTTTGTTATCGTCTGTTGAGATTTATGGCACGCGTGCATTGAGTGGCTCACATTAAGTGCTACAAGTAGTAGCCACCTAACAAGTGCATACCAACCCGCAGACCGTAGAAATCGAACCAAGCCACCAGCCCAACATCCTCCAAAGCAAATGAGCAATTTGATTGGTAGCAACCGTAAACAGAACAAGCGATACGCAATACCGAATACTGAATTGATTTTCCTATTTACATAGCAATAAATACCCCGGAAACAAGATTTCTTATCGGGTATATCGTGCGACCCGAACATTTGCAGTTCTTTATTATTTTAAGGTGGCAATCCTGTGATTATTTTTAGACCAAAAGAAGTACAACTGAACCAAGAAAAACACCTTTTTTTTAACCCACTTCAAGTGTTTTTTTTATAAATCGATTGCGATTTGACTTGAATTACATTTAACATAAATACAAACTAATTTATATGATAAATAATAACTCTCTAAGCTTCAACTAAAAATAGAAGACAGTATATAACAGTCGATCATAGGCATTAATCTTGGGGCTCAAAAACTAATCCGTTCGACTGCAATTCATTCCAATATTTACTTCTGCACAGTGCTCAAGGTCACTGCTGCAACACTTCAATATAAAGGAAGTGACAGAGAGATAGACAGAGTGGGTGTATTGTAAGTATGTAATTGATAAGAGCTCAATAACACCGATACGATACAATACACGCATACAATCTAACTGATGAATAAAGCAGAAAGACAGAGGAAGAACGAAAAAAAGAGACGGGATAAAATACAGTCGCTTACAAATGATGTTGCCCGTATTTGAAATGTGTTTAACTCTTGACACAGATATGTCAACTAAATTCTAGAACAACCTTGTGAATTATTGTTAAAATTTAAGAAAACATCCAAGTTATGAAAGAAAACCGTTAAAAATAATTAATCAATCAAATGCCACAGCTAGATTTGGTGATTAGGTGTGACATCTGTGCATTACTCATTAAGTTTTTATTATTAGAGTACGCATTTTTAGATACATTTCGTCAGTAAAATGTTGTGATGGACCATACCAAATTTAAGACTATTTCCAATATTTAGTAATCATTCCAATTTTTTATGGGCGAAATAAGCTCTTACATTCAATTAATTACGTTTTTCTTTCAGTTATTGATAAAATAATGTTTTTAATATTTATTTACTACTTTGTTGTGTTTAGGTCCTTCTTAGTGTCTTTATGCACTCAATACTCTTTTTTTTGCTTTGTGCAGGGCGAACTACTGACATTATATACATACGTCTGGCAGCGATAGTGATGACGGAACAGAGATAGGCAGAGAGAGACAGAGAGAGAACAATGTGTCAACCAATTGCATGTTAGCCCAACTATATATGTATATATATATATATATACTGCATTGTTTGCGAGGCGCCGCACTCACAATCAGCAACAAAGTAGTCGCGTCGTCTGGCGCGAATACCTTGCACTTCCTCGTCTGACCACTTGGGGGATACAAAGCGAACGTCTCAAGGGCAACACACCTAGCCAACCAACTTAAACCACCCGAACCGCACTCACCCCTGATAGAGTTTCAACGATACTCGCGCACTCACTTCTTTTACCTCTTTTTCATATTTAATTCTTGCCATCCTGTGGTATTTACTGCATATTTTCAGTAATAAAGCTAAATGAATAATTATTTGTATTACTTATTTACACCTTAAGCAGAGTTTCTCATCAGTATTCAGTGGCCTTCTGATTAAACTCAAGAAGTCGACTTGTATTAATATATAACTTATTTCTAGTATTAACATATCGATGGTTTTTCAAATAAATAAGTGATCGATATCTAAACAAATAAAATAAATTTTCAAACAAATAATATTTATTTCTATAAGTAATGCTGAATTTGAACCAGTGTAAAAATTAATTTGTAGCTAATATATATATACCGTTTGCATACCGTGCGTTTGCGTGCCTGTGTGTGTAGTGTGAATAGCTGCACTTAAGTAAATTCGCTGCAACGCTTTTGCGCCTTTTCATGTTTGCATGTATGTATTGGAATTAGTTGTTGTTGTTGTTGCTGCTGCTGGTTTTTTTTCGTTTTGACACTTACAAACTAACAATATTTCTTATGTATACTTTTGCCTTTCTTCTGCAATTGCGTTTCAATTAAATTACATCAGAGTGAGCAATAACAGCAACAACAATTTGCTAATCGAACAAAATAGTTTCTCATATTTCCGTATAAATTAGTCATACGCCCCCTGGGAACCTCATATCAGCAGAGAGCGGGGCAAAGAGAGCAAGAGAGCGAAGTGAGGGCAGCTTTGGTGCAGAGAGCACATTTATTAAACTCTGCTTGGGAGACATACTTCTAGCTATCTCTCTTTCTTGCTCTCTCCGAATTTTGGCGCCATATTCGGCTTTCCACTTCGATCTACCGTAAGCTGCCAGTAGCCGAAAGCGACGACAATTGCCTTGCGCCAGCTGCATTTCTGCTGCTGATAGCTTTTAACAACTATTGAGCTGTTGGCCATCCAGTTGTATGTGTGTGTGTGTGTTGTACCCAGGCTGTTATGTTATGCGCTTTAAGAATTCTGTAGTCGAAAGACTCGACTACAGTATACACTGAACACAGTTATTAAATATATATATATATGTATATATATATATATATATATATATATATATATAATTATATTCGACTATATCTTGTGTCTTTCTTATCTGATCTTGACCAGTTGATCAATAATATGCATATACATAGTTTGAATTAATTAGAAGATATTGCCTTTAAAATTATGGCATTTATTCCTATTTGAAGTCGAAATGTATCAGTATTCGAGGAACCGAGGCGGATATACAAGAACCCAACAAAACATTCACTCCATTAACACCAGACTGTCCCCCTTTAGCCACTCACCTTAAGCCAACCCATAACCAACCGCAATTTATTTATTTATACAAATGCATTGCATTTGAATAATAATCCCTACATTTTGTACTCCACTTTAGCGGTCGGGAAGCACGCAACAGGGCAGAGAAAAATCGGCGGGATAAACTAAATGGCTCTATACAGGAGCTGTCGACAATGGTGCCGCATGTGGCGGAGTCGCCGCGACGCGTCGACAAAACGGCAGTGCTGCGTTTCGCTGCGCACGGACTGCGGCTTAAATACGGTAATCTACAGCAAACAAGCAGACAAACTCGTCACAGTTTCAATTATTTCTATTAAATTTTCGTTCACCATCAATCTGGCAACTCAAGTTTAAGTGCACTGTGGCTCTTACTAAGACCGTTACTATCTGCAAATCTGCCAAATCTTTAAATTTGTGGCCGGTGTTGCTGTCAGATCACATGAGAAATGTCTTGCACTATTTAATTCGAATCGAAATTTCCGCTCAACATACAATTTAAATTGGCTTGTTTTTTTTTTCTTTAGCGTTTGGTAAAACACTGCATCTTCAGAGGCCCCAAGTGACGGACACTTTAATGGAAATGTTAGACAGCTTTTTTCTCACGCTCACCTGTCATGGCCAAATACTGTTGATATCGCCGAGCATCGAACAACATTTGGGCCATTGTCAGACGGACTTGTATGGGCAAAGTATACTGCAGATCGCTCATCCCGAGGACCATGAAATGCTTAAGCAACAGCTCATCCCCACCGAGCTCGAGAATCTTTTCGATGCCCATGCGGATCCCACGGACGACGATAGTGAGCCCCGACAGCGCAGTAAATCCGAGGAGGATTATATCGATCGCAAGTTGCGTGACGACAGACGCAGCTTTCGTGTGCGGTAAGCGCCAAAAGGATATCTTTTTACTAAAAACAGACATATCGATACATATTGTAATATAATGTGCTTGGCATCGATACACAATGCAATTCGTTGAATCTCTTTTACTCTATTTACAGCTTGGCACGCGCTGGTCCCCGATCCGAGCCAGCCGCCTACGAGGTGGTCAAAATCGATGGTTGCTTCCGTCGCAGCGATGAGGCGCCGCGGGGCGTACGCTCAAATATGTTCAGTTCCAGTTTACAGCTTATAAGACGAACACGCGGACGGGACGACGCGATACCGTTGCACACAATTAGCGGCAACGATATTGTGAGTATCTAAGAATTTTTGCTGTATGCGTCATCCCAAATAAAGTAATTCAGTTTAGTTTAATTCGTTCCTTCTCTACACATCCCCGAATAAAATTGTTTAATTAACATTTGATTAAAGCTTACTTAAAGAACAGAAAGAACAAAGCTCTGAAACAACTTACCTAAATGATTAAACTTAACGATTAAAATGATTTACTAAAATGAATGCACTTAACGAACGAAATAAAAACCTGACCTAACGTAATGAGCTTAACGAAGGAACTCGGCAACTGCCTTAAATGACTTAACTTGACGAATGAACTTAAGTACTTACTTAAATGGATAAACTTAGCGAACGAACTAAATGAACTAAACGATTGACTTCAATAAATGAACTTATCTACTGATTTAATTCAATCAAACGAACCAAATAAAAAAAAGCAAGTGGTTGTTAAATATATGCACGTATTGACGCCTTTATTTCACTTGCAGGTTCTGACTGCCTTGGCGCGGATTATACGCCCACCAAAGATCGTGAATCGTCTGTTCGATGCGAATACGCTGGAATATCGCACCCGCCACTTGATAGATGGCCGGATCATTGATTGCGACCAGCGGATAGGCATCGTTGCCGGCTATATGACCGATGAGGTGCGCAATTTGAATCCGTTTACCTTCATGCACAATGATGATGTCCGATGGGTGATTGTTGCACTGCGTCAAAGTGAGTACGAGCGAGTGGAATTCCAATATCGAATATCTTAACCATTTAGGGCAATACTTTTCTTTTAGTGTATGACTGCAATAGTTCGTATGGCGAGTCAACGTACCGCCTGTTCACGCGCAACGGCAACATTATATATCTGCAGTCAAAGGGATATCTGGAGATTGACAAGGACACAAACCGGGTGCACTCGTTTGTCTGCGTGAACACGCTGCTCGATGACGAGGAGGGCAAGCGACGCGTGCAGGAGATGAAGAAAAAATTCTCGGTGATCATCAATACACAGATACCGCAATCGACCGTCGATGTGCCCGCTTCGGAGCATCCAGCACAACTGGAGAAAGCTGTACTCCGTCTAATTCATAATCTGCGTTCATCTGCTGATCATCATCAACATCGTGCCCTGCGGATGTCATCTGACAAAGATGAGCTAGTTGATGACAATGTTGCTGGTGCTGATGATGATGATGAAGATGTGCTTTGTGTTGGCCATGATGAAGCCGATGATAATTATGATGGCGATGTTGAGGATGGACTGGCGAGCAACGATGCCCGTTCCAAACAGCAACCGCATCACAAGTCTCTATCACATACACATTCTCAACGTGGCCATTCGTATCATTTGGAAGGGGCATCGCTTTCACGAATGGGCAGCTCCAAGACGCCGCCGCTGGCGCTGGTGCCGCCCGAGACATCATCCGTGAAGTCATCAATATCAAAGAGTGTCAGCGTTGTCAATGTCACGGCAGCCAAGCATCTACGTGGCCTCCACACCGCCAATGCCAATACCAATGCCAGCTGCTCCTCAGCAGCAGCAGCAGGAACAGCAGCGATACCGTCCCCTCGGATACGCTGCAGTTGCTTGGGTAACGGAGAATGCGACTACTGTCAACGACCGCTGACGCCAGAGACATCCAGCATGCTCAAACGTTGCAGTGCATCCCAAGATGTCCACACAGCTGACGATGATGTGAAACAGGCCAAGCGACGTTTCATGCCTAGCACAGGTGAGATATAGATATAGTCAGCGAAAGAGAGAATGAGTTAACACCTTGTGGTTTGCCTTACAGAAGACATCGAGCATGTGCTAAGTAATTCACTGGAGCAAATCCAGCGGGATCTGCACCAACAAGTCAATGTAGCTGCCAAGCTGCGGGATCAGTGCAATCGTTATGAGCTGCCCGATGCCAATCAGCGCATTGATGAAATCTTGGTTGGTAACCAAATTTAAATCCAAATACTCACACAAATAGAGGCGCAATCTAAGCAATGTTTTTTTTTTTCGTATATAGGAGGAGCATCAAAAGCAAAGCAAGGAGTATGTCAACATCAAAACCAATTTTGAGGAGCAGCTGCAAAGTAAGGCAGCAAATACAACGAAAAAGGGTAGTGAAACGGAAGCAGACACACAAGGAAATAGCAGTGGTTCTGCTGGAGGTGCCACTTAATAATACCATACATAGATATATATATAAATATATATAACTGAGTGGTTTCAAACGTTGTGATAAATGTGGCACCAGCAAATCTTGAGCAGCGACTTGCATCGAAATGACAAATGTTGATTTGAAGTAGAATTTAATGTGGATTGATCGAGGAGCAAACTATTTACAATTTACAACTGCTGAAGTAAGCACTGTAGCATCTTTATGCTATCTATATATATATATATATATATATATATATATATTTATGTATATATATATAGAAAACATTGCTTATATACATATGTATATAAATTTATATATGTAGTCTATTTATAGACATATACAGTATGTAGGAACCGAACTAACGAGTGAGCATGCAACAAAACTACTTAAGGATGGGGCCCTGGACACTCGACCATTGGGCAGCTTTATTTTTCTATATATTTTCTGCTCTTTTTTCTAATTACAATTGTTTAATTTTATCCTTGATTGTTTTTCCCTCGGATGTAATTGTAGTTAAATATAGTGCAAAGTGTTTGTTGATTCAGTTAGATTAAAATTGTATTGTCACCCAATTATATACAAATATATGAGATAATCGTATATATCGTATATACCTGCTGACACAGGTTGGCAACTTCAAACTAAACGTGATAAAAGACTGTTAGAATTAATGTTAACATAAAATAATCTATATATGCATATATCTATGTGTATATGTACTTAAATTAGTCTAAGTTATATGCAAATTTATGTTTTAACAATTTAAACAAAGTGTACACTTACATATATACATATATATATATATATATATATATATATATATATATATATATATATATGTGTATATGCTACTTACATAGCTTAATGCATACATGTTTTAAATGTTTTTTAGGCTCAACGAGAGAGAGAAAGTGTGTGCGAGAGAGAAAGCGAGATATATTAATATCCCACTCCCTCTTCTTGTTACGGTATGCATAAATAAATAAATGTTACTGAATATATATCCAAATATATTTTTGATCACAAATGGAATTTGAATATAGCTACAACTTCAAATAGGAATTGTGTTATTAACTCAGGGCAACTATTAAATAAACACAAGCGCCAAGTACAATTTACAACAAATAACACATATATATAAGGTAATTAAATTTTATGTACAACTAATTTTATTGTAAAAGAAGGAAACAATTGTTAAATGTTTGTTATGCATTTTTTTAATAATTAATTTAATTTTCGTTTGCAATTTTATTATGATTATAATTTTTTTTGTACTATTAGATAAAATAGTAAAAAACCTACGCATACATTTATACAAATATATTTATATATAATGTATCTATATATATATTTATATAATACTTGATTGTTTGTATCAAAATTTATAACTAATTAGATCGATTAAATGTTTCGGACACGTGAAAACACCTTTAGGGCAAAACTAGTTATCTAACTACCAAATGGTAAATACTTGTGTTTATTAAACCGCCACAAAAAAGAAATTATTAAATAACACAAATTATTAAAAAAAAAAAAAATATAATAAAATCAATTAGTTATATTTGGGAGGATATTCATTATAAAGCTGTTACGGAAAACGGCTTAAAAGGTTTGAAAGTATCTGGGAGCGGCTACAAATGAATCATTAGATTAGAGCAAGAGAAAGAGACGTGATAGGAAGTGAAATGTTAACACTCGATAGCCTCTTCATAAACCTAAAAAATTATAAAGAACAGTTAGGTAGTTTTTTTTATTTATATGTACGATTTAGATATATATATATAGAAGTCAACACAAAAATTGTATGGTAAAAAAAGTGATTCAAATTTTGTGTGCAAACTAAAAGTGTGAGAGTGCTCTCCTAATTTTAAAATACCAACCATTTTGGTAATTTTTGGTAATTCTTTGCTTTGTTTTCAGCAACGAAATATATTGCAATTTCGTATCCAAAAGTTTTCATCGATCTATGAATAAAAAACACGCTATCGATATTAAATATTTGGCGCTTTTTATATATCGATACAGGAGAAAGAGGGAGAGAGAGAACCACATGTCCAGTGTTGAGCAGCACTTGCGCCGCTCTGCGTCGTCAACTAACACTTTTTTGCAGATGCAGCACAAAACATTTGTAGCAATATAGTTTTCACATCTATATATAAATATATATATATGCTGACAACAAAGTGACGTGAAAATCGGATAATAATTGTTTATTCGAAGCAGTATTAAGTGTGAATTGCTTGTTTGTGTTTCACACACACACATTGTAGGCACAGCTTATGAACATTCAAAACGCTTGCGAGCGAATCATAACAATAACAAAAACAAATGCCAGTCAAAAATGGGGAATCGGATGCGGAAGGCGACGTCTCTGCGGCGGAGTCGGAGCGCTCGAACTCGAGCCAGGCGCACGACACCTCCGACGAGGAGGAAGAGGCCAACGAATGCGACTCAGATGATTCCTCTGAAATGGACGCCACCGAAATCGAGATGCGACGCGCCGAACACATCGAAGATTTGGGTATGAAAAACACAAAACACAAAAAAAAAAATTAAGAACGGCCGCCAAAAATTTGCAAAACTTTAATTCAAATTTACAGCAAGCTTAGAGCGCCAATTTAGCCAGCTGCGCGAGCAGTATTATTATGAGCGTATCAGCCTCATCGAGCGCCAGCTGTCCGATGTCCGTTCCGGCCGCTCCGAGGAGTTTGTTCATCCCCAAAAGGAGCTGGACAAGGTGTACAGGACGCGTATTGAAGTCGCCGATGTGCTGCGAAAGTTTCGGCTCCAAAATATCGAGCACAAATATTTATCCGAGGAGCAGGCGGCATCCCAACACTTTGAGGTATGATACTCCCATTGCCACCCACCCCCTTTCCTTAATTCATTCCATTTAATACTTTGATACCGAAGGTCTCATATTATATTGGTTTTGTGCAATGTCCGTCATTTTTCAGTCTGTCATTATAAAGGCAACTCTTGCTGACACCCTGTACCCGGGTGAGATAAAGTGTAAAAATTGCGGCTAGGAAACCAATCAAATTGATTCTTAATTACGGAAATTTAAAACTCTGAATTGATTAGTATTGAATAGTAGTACAACGATTTAGAGAGTGTGGCAAGAAGTAATGAGACGGTGTAGAGGGAACCGAACAATTTATTTGGCCCATCAACGCAGCTGAATCGATATCATCAGAAGTAATTTAACGACAAACATAACGCCTAGCATAATAATGCCAAAGTATAATTTACTGTCAAATGTGACTCCGAAGTATTTTACCTCCTTGTCCGTCTTTAATTGACTTCCTATAAGCCATATTTGCTTCATCCTCTTTAGCTTATATCGTCTAGTAACGACCGTATTGTTTAATAGGTTGAGTCCAACCTCCGTATTGTCAACTCCGCACATAAAGTACGCCGTAGTTGGTAAATGTGTTTCAAAACGGGGTTCTAGTTTCTACATATTATTGCTCGTTAACAAGTCATCTTTACGTTTCAATGCTGAAAGTGCACCTGGCGCCCGCTTGGCCAGCGCTCTATGAAGCTTAGCGCCTTCGCCGGTGCTTGCTATGCTTTTGCAGAAGCTCCTATAATGCATCCGTTTAGCCTTCCTAATCTTTCTGTTGTAGAAGGTCAAATCCGGTACCGTTCCAATGCTCTCCAAGGCTATCGTTTCACCAGGGGGCAACCTTTTCTATATGCTTCTTCCATACCGGGCAATTGTTTTCGAAAGCATCAATCATGCTTTTCTTTTGATCCCCTAAAGCCATCTCTAGTTCCCGAGAATTGTTGGGTATACCAGATGTTCCACTGGAAACGTTTGTTTGCCCGGGGTATCAAAGTATTTCGCAGTCGGCAATTATCGACTGCAACGTTGTGTATTTTTATGAATGCAATTCTTTCACAGAGCGAGAAACAAATGGCTGTGGATAATCTGCGCGAGGAGCTAATGGAGCGCATACGTCGCCTGGAGGAAGACCGACACAATGTGGACATATCCTGGGATGATTGGGGCAATGACAAGCGCCAGAGTAAGGTACGCGGACCGGGACGTAAGAAGGCCGTAACTGTGACCGGCCCGTATGTTGTATATATGCTACGAGAGGAGGACATCATGGAGGACTGGACGATCATACGAAAGGCACTCAAACGATCATCCGGTGGTAATGTTGCAGTTGCTGCCGCTGCCGCAGCAACAACACCACCAATGCCAACGATGCAAACGCAGCTGGGCGGAGGAGGAGCTGGTGGTTTGGTCGGTGTGCCGCTAACGACAACAATGATGGCGGGTGCAAATGGGTAGCGGTGGCGTTCGGCTGCAGCTGCATATCACGCTCGCAACAAGGAGCTCACCTGATGGCAGCGTAAGGTAGCAAATGCACCGCCACCTCCCCTCGGACCGCATTGCACCTGCTTCACGCCACCACCACCACAATGATTTGGTCAAATACAAACACACAGATTTTACTGCTTTGCTTAAGTAATACCACTAAGCATACAACACATAGGGGCGTAAATCGAGCGAAAATCTGCTATCAATTTTTTTTTAACGACATTGTCTAGTGGAAATCTTAAATAGGCTATCATTGGCATTGGCATTGCCGTATCCTAACCTGGTTAGTGACTTATTGCATTTTTAGGCCTTTGGCAACGGAGAGCTCATTACTTAATGATCTATATCTGGCTGTGTGCTTAGGAGTTGTGCTGTTGGTCTTTTAAAGAGTTGTTTAAACTATTTGAATTGTCCGTGCGGTTATTTTCCTAATACTTGGAACAAATGATTTGTTATTCCTCTGTTTAAAAAAGGAAGCAAATCAAGTGTTCAGGTTTATCCATAATCCATTTAGATCCTTTTGCAATTATTGCATGCTTTCCAATTAATAAGATGAGCTCCCTTAATAGCTTCTATTAAAATTGTTGTATTATGGCATCTGCGCCCCTCGGTTGGTTGGAGTGGGATTCGAGGTGGTCGCTGACAAGCCCGTGCTTGGTGTCGTTGGGAAACTTGGATGTGCAATTTGACTCTCCCATGTGTTGTCTGCTTAGTTTTTATACTTATTACTTATTTTTGTACATACATAAATACATATATCCACAATATACAAGAACTGTACATGTACATTGAACGTTGATGTTATGGTTTAGCGAACGACGCTCTGTGCGTATATGTAATAAATTCACACACACACACACAGAGGCATTATACACACCGTCAACAACAAAAACTCCAGAAATGCATAATATTTATTGTATATATGCATTTTCATATACAAATACTAAAACGTAAGTAGAAATTTAAAAAGATATCAATGGAAACAAAAATAAAGCCACATTTATTTTTCTTATATATTAATTAAATTTGTTTCGATCGAGTGGCGATCAATTGTCTAAGTCCTGTTTATCTAAGATTTAATTATATATATATATATATATATATATATATATAATTATATATATATTTATATATATATATAAATATATACATAATTATATATATATTTAAATTATATATATATATATATATACATAATTATATATATATTTAAATTATATATATATATATATATATATATATATATATAATTTAAATATATATATAATTATGTATATATATATATATATATATATATATATATGTAAACGTGTGTGTTGTATATGTTAATCAAGTAATTCATGTTTAACAATGTCGAAAAATTATTCATAGCCATAATAAATGTTTTGCCCATAATAAGTAATACCAATTAAGTAGCTGAGTGTAAAAATATAATTTCGAGATTCGATATTGTTCGCATTAAACAATTATCAGGTATGTTCTGTGTACATCTAATCTGTGTCTATTTATATCATATATGTATCTATGTGTTTCCTAACTAAAGCACTACAAATTTTAAGCATCCACCAACGAATTTTGTATAGTAATGTTGTGGTGGAGAAATAATGATCATTATAAAAACTGGCTCTTCCTTTAACAGAGGATTCTTGTAATTTATGGAGCCTATAAGCGATGTGAAATAATAAACTATAAGTATAAATATATAATTTGTTATATTGTATTTAAGCACACAAATTAAATATTCCAAAATTGTGTGTCTAAAGTTCGTACAAACAAAACTTTATGGAGCTTAAGGTCGATCTTAATTAACTGTTTAAAAGAATTAATTAATATTTGTGTAAATATATATGGATATAGATATGTGTACCAACATGAATATGTTCAAAATTTGTGTCTCTGAGGATAACATAACTATATTTCATGTAAAATCGCAATAAATAAAGCAATTGCTTTAGAAAATGAAACCGACGATCGATCTAAAATAATTAATAATATTTTGAGTGAGCAATCATTTTCCAACCTACAATTCTCAATTAAGGCATATCCCCATGATTAAATAAAATATAGCCGATCTTAACATCGAAGCAGTGAAAGCAAAAATTATGCATAATCTCTTAATACACACAAATCCATATGGAGAGCTTAACATTTAAAGATTTATTGAAACAAAAGTATTTTGTTTACTAATTTTTTTTAAATTTAAAAGCCCTTAGATTTTAGGTGCTCACGGAGCAGATCGACGTAGTCGCCATGGATGTGAATCTGACCACTGAGCTCGTTGACTCGCGTCGCGCAAAGTTTCCCATTGCGTGCATGCTCCACAATCGAGCGCAGATCGCGTTCCAGCGCCCAAATGTCGCCTTGGACGCGTCGGACGACGGTCAGTCGACGTTGGCCACGGAATCGTGTGTGCAGATAGACGGGCACCATGTGATTCTTTGTGCGACCCACATAATATCCACTGGAGCTGTCGCCGTTTGTCTTTTGCGGCTGCCAGCCGGAGGGATATGCCGACTTAGCGACCGGCTCGGGCACCGTGCTCGGTGGCAACAGACGCTCCACATATTTCCATTCAGGGGGATTGTGCAGCACTTCCACTTTTGGGTACGCTTCTAACGGCTGCACTGGCTGCGATGACCGAAAGCTGGACAGACGCGCCGGTTGTGTGTGCAGCGACCGTACGAACTACAAGTGTAATCATATACTTAATTAATAGTAGCTCGTTTTTTGCCGCGTAATTACTTACATGTCTAATCATCACTTTTGCGCTGGCTGCCATTCAATTATTCAAATATTATTAACAAATTCTAACACAGCAACTATAAAAGTAATTGTGTTACATATGCGCTGTATTGTGTAAACTGGAACTGGCACCGGAACTGGAACTTTCTCGTATTTGACGTTGCCACAATGCTAATGTTGAGTGTTGTAAAAGTCGGTTGATATTTTGGCGCATTTTTCTCAATTAGATAACACATTTGAAAATGCGCGTGTGTGTGTGTATGAGTTTCTATGCAACAAATGCCGCCCAACGACGTCATCGCTTAAAGCTAAAGCTCTTTTTGTGCATACAGCGACAGAAGCACACACAAGCTTATTTTAATCATTAACGTTGCAGCTGGTGCTGTTTGCCGCAATTGTTGTTGATTCTGGGCGTCAGTTATTTGGCATTGTTTACGTTGCAGCTTTTATTTGTCAGCTTTTTTTTTGCCTTTTGCGCTCAGGTTTGGTTTTCAGTTTTCTCAGCGCTTTCGTTGCGACAAGTTGTAAATGCTTGCCATTTTGCAAAAACAAAATAAATACAAAAAAATAACTACTAGCATATATATATATATATATATATTTTTACCGTTTGTTGCATTTGCTTATGATAGTTCGCGCCGATGCAAGCAAGCGTACATGCAGGCTAAATAGAGATTGCAGGAAGGAGTGCGCGCGCAAATTTTGATAATAATAAAAAAAAAATAAAGGCTTCACATGCGCTTTTCGTTTCGTGCTCCTTGCTGCCAATTGTAACGGGTGCCGCGGCACCGCATTAGTGTTGTAAAGCGTGATTTTAAGGCAATGGCCCGCAAGGATGATCCCGTTTTCAATGTGAAATTCGTGCAGCTCGTGGAAAGCCAGCCCTGCCTGTGGAATTACACGCATCCCGGTTACAGCAAAAAGGACGAGGTGCAATGTGCCTGGCAACATGTGGCCAATGAGATAAAGGATACAGGTGCTTAAAACATGCCAAAATTCCCCCACACCTAATCGCAATTACAACTAAAAGCAACAGAAAAAGCAACATTTTCATTTCGCCTTCCGCTGCACTGGTAGATTGCCATTTGCGTTTAGTTATTATTGTTTTTTTTTTCAATTGCAATTGCGTGCTCATTTGTTGTGTGCGACTGTGTATGTGCTGGCGCGCGCGCCTATGATGCAAGCTTTTTTGTGCGAGTGTGTGTGACTTTTCAATGCAATCGCAATTTGTAGTCGTGCCAGCTCGCTTGCACTTGCACACACACACACACTGTGCGTGCGTGTCCGCTTGTGTGTATGTAGGTGTAGGTGTGTCACTGTGTCACAGCAATAGCTGCATGCAATTAGTCGTTGTTGTTTGGTGCTTATTGCTGTTTGCATGTAATTAAAAAAGTTCAGCAACTTTTGCAGCGCAACTGTTGGAAATACCCTGCACAGCCTTAACCAACACTTGTTGCAGCAGTAACACATCCAAAGCAGCGCCAGCGGCAGCAGCAGGGCCCATTACATTTTACAGCACTGCACACTGGGACATTATTAATAATGCACTGTTTTGAGCTTTCTCGTTAGAAATCCACTTTTTTTTTTGTTAATGTCCTAGTTGCATTTTAATAAAGATTTTCATTTGCTTTTTTCTTACACATGACGTGATATTTATGCGATAGTATAAGCTTTTCAAAGGGGAGGCCCATTTTCCAATTACGTTCAGCCTTGCCTATTAATATTAAATTTAAAGCAAAATAAAGTGCTTTCTGAGCACTTTGAATTTGCTGCAGCAACTCGATCTAGATGGCATTGTATAGTTTAAGCAGCATTTTACGTGTCCCATTTATCAAATGAATTTTGCTCTTCATACAATCCTAATTAAAAAAAGCGATATTAAACTTAAATCAAACGCAAATATGGCTAAACTTTTTAGTTGATTGTATTTTATAACAAGGACAACGAATTCAAAGTCGTTCATATTAAGGACTATCTATAGACAGTCATCGTTATAATAAAATCATTTAACAAATCATGATTTCTGACGCTAAGCAATTTCCTCAGTATATAAACAATATTTGAGCCTGCCTTTGTCTTGACGTTCTTTCATATGATGTCATTTTTTGTTTTTAGTTTTGGACATATTTAGGATAATTATAAAAAGGAATTTGCAATAGACAGTCATTGTGACACAATGATCTGCGATCCTTATCTCTTCCATTATTATAAAGAAAACTAGTGAACTGTTTTTTGCTATTGCTATCTGTTTGGAAATATGTAGTATAAGACGGGGATCGTTGAAGCTCTCTATATGAGGGATATAAGTAGAAATTTTTTTATTTATAGAATTGCGTAGAAGATAATGTAAGAAGGTTCAATAAAGCGTCAATATTTCCACTCATCTCTTGAAATAACAAACAACTTTGCTTATTTCATGCGTTATTTTGTGTTATTTACAGTTCGAAACTCAAGGGAACGCTGGCGCACGATTCGGAGCAGCTTTTTGCGATCTTTAAAGCTGGCGCGGACACAGACTGGTCGCGGAAAACGCAAATATTATCTATCAAAGTATCTGCAGTTTCTCATACCCTACACAAAGTCGCGGGGCTGCCACAAGTACCAATCGCCAGCTGTCGCCGTCAATGCCCAGCCAAATACACCGAATTCGAATCCCCAGACCGAAGCAGAAGCTGAATCTAATGAAGCTCACAGACATCCCAATCCCAATCCCAATCCCAATTTGGGCATGGTGCTACGCAAGCCAAGCACCTCGACGACGGCAACATTTCTGACGTTAAGCAGCGCGCCTATGACGCGCATTGGACATATGCGTTTAATGGGACACCCACAGCCACATCAGCAGCCACCGCAGCCACAGCACAATCCCAGCGACGAAGACACCAAAGACAGCATTACCACACCAACGGATGTACATCTCTCAGCGCTGAATCGGGTAGCAGAGCAGGATCGGGAGCAGGATCAGGAGCAGAATCGAGTGGAGACGCCGCCACTCCGATTGCAGGCGATTAAAATGGAGCCGGAGAAAATGTTCGCGGCACAGCAGCACGTGGTCACGTTGCCGGTGACAATGGCAGCGGCGTTGCGCAATAATATGGATTGGACCGTTGCCGAGTGGCTCAAGGGCAGCAACCACCAGTTGCAGTTTCACAGTAATAACAACCACAACAACAACAATAACAATATTTTATCCCATCATCATCATCATCAAGCGCTGACACCGCCTCCAGCGGAGGACCCACCTGCACCACCAGCAGCTGCTTTTGCACCACCCGCACCACCAACGCCTGCGCTGACACTGACTGCACAGCCGACATCGCCGGATGCGGATTATTTATTTTTAATAAGCTTACATCCATATCTGAAAGAGATGAGTGGCAAGCAAAATCGACGCTTTCGCCAGAAGGTGGTGGGACTCATCGACAATGTCCTGGACAACCTAGATGTGTAGTCCAAGCAAACAGCAACAAGAGAAAACTTTGCAGTCGGGCGTCACCGACTACGAAATACTTTGATACCAGTAAAAAGTAATAAAAGCTAATAATAGGTGGCAAAGAATAGGGTTGGGGGGGAGGGGGGGTGTTGTTATGAATTTTTGGTGCAGAAGTGTGTGTGGCCGAAAAAAAATGGTTTCTTCCAAGTTTAAGTGGGCGTGGTTGTAAGAAGGTTCCTATTCATTTTTTTCCAAGTTTGGTAAAGTTAGCTCTAAGATTGCGAGAGAAATAGGCTTTTGGAAATTTTGATTGCGGAAGTAGGCGTGGGCAATAAAGATTTGGAGGACGATCTTAGTAATCTATCTTCCAAGCTTAAATTGCGAAAGTGAGCCCAAAAATCTCCAAAAAAAAAAATACAAGTGACACAGTTACGAAATTTGATGGTTCCAACCCAAAAGCTGCGGAAGATATAGCCATTTCAATATTAATGGGATGGGGTGGGGGAACGGGTTCTTGGTGGGGCTGGTGGTTCATTAGTTTAAAATTTCGGAGGTATGTGACTTTATTAATTTGCAATTATCAACTTTATCGATTTTCAATCCCCCTAGCACTCCAATTTGAACAGTTTGGAGCGGCTACAGAATAGTAGTTGATTCAAGTTTCAAGTGTCGAGTTTGCGTTCATACAGACGGAGTGACGTACAAACAGGATGACGGACATGGCACAAAACCAAAATACCTTGATTCATTTGGTATCAAAGTATTAAAAGCAACAGCAAAACAAAAAAAAAACCGACAGTGCCCATTATTGTTATGCATAGCAACTAAATATGTAATAGTATTGTTAAGGCAAATACTGCATTGTTTTTATTGAAGTTAACACACACACACACAAACACATTTGTAATGTCTAATTCAAGTATGTCATACAATGCAATGCAAATAAAAAACGCTTTTTAAAACCAGAATTCAAATTTAACAAGTGTATTTTACAGCACTGCTGACACAGCGATGACAAATTTAACGATAGTGTAAGTGACCTGTTTCTAGCAATTATTGAATTGTTTTAAATTGAATGTAATTTTTAAATAAGTTCAACGTTAATAAACTTATTTTTCTCAAATTTAAAATTATGAAGCACAATTTTGCAGTAAAGCGTTGCCAGACCATGCGAGTATACTAGCTAATGCGCTAGTTTGATAGCACCAGCTGTTCCAACTTTTTTTTTTGCTTTTCGTTCAGCGCTGTACAGTAATAAGTTAAAGTAAAACAATAAAATACACTATTTTTCATATTAAAACCGAACGATTGGATCACTTTGAGACTAGTTACTTTTATATTCTTAGAGGAGTGGGTAATATTATTAGCTGTAGAATTCACGTTTGATGGTTTTACCAAGCAGATAACGCATATCTGAATAGTGGTTAATGCTATATAATTTGTTATATAAAAGCAATGCTGTAAGCCACGCACACATACGCTCAGATTAGAGAAAGTTCCATATTTTGTCGTTTGATAGCTGTGTATTTTACAACTAAAGTGCAGTTGGCTTTGGTGGCGGATTCCTAAAGCACAGCCCATGGTTCAACATGAATAAGTACTGTATTCAAAAACCACAACAGGCAATGATAACAACCTCCACCCAAATTGTTGATAAAATATATAGCAACGGCAGCAGTAGCAGCAACGGGTTGGTGACCAAGCGGAGCATGTGGAACAATCATAATTGTTGCCACCCTGTGGAAATCACAGATGCGATTCGCGTCCACATCGGGAGACAGGTGGAGACTGCCAACGAGTTCTTCGATCAGACTCTGCGTCTGTATAGCGTGACGGAGTTGATATTTTGCTTTAACGGTGGCAAGGATTGCACCGTTCTGCTCGATCTGCTGATGCGCCATTGTCGCCAGCACAACATCGCCAGCTGTGAGATACCAATGCTTTATATTGAATCGGATGATTCCTTTCCCGAGATCGATGAGTTCGTGCAATACTGCGTTGAAGTGTATCAGGTTAATTTGATCAAGTACAAAGACTCGCTGAAAGTGGCACTCACCCACATGACGGAGGATTTGCCGCGCATTAAGGCAGTCTTTGTCGGCAGCCGCAACACGGATCCTTATTGCGAGCATCTACAGTCTATGCAGGTAAGTCCCTCTCTCTCGCACACACACCCTGTCTTACACTCCGGGATGGTATTCTAGAAAACGGATAGCGACTGGCCGGATATGATGCGATTGAACCCGTTGCTGGAGTGGACCTATCACGATATCTGGCATTATATACACATGTACAATGTGCCCTATTGTCGCCTCTATGCCGAGGGCTACACATCCATCGGCTACAAATCAAACACGCTGCCCAATCCCCATTTGAAACAGCACAACGGAAACAGTAACAACAATTGCAGTAGAAGCCACAGCAGCAGTTTCAAGCCGGCTTGGGAACTGACAAATCCAGCGCAGGAGCGCGACGGTCGCGTTAGTCGCAAATAGCAATCGTTTTACATTACCTCAAACATCTAGAAAATTTTATCCCTTGTAGTGCAAATTTATTGTGAATATCTCTTTTTTTATAGCATCCCTGGGGAAGTGTCCATTATGTACTTAGCCATACCACAGAAGAGAATATGGTATATACGCGAAAAATATTCTGCACATGTTCTTCTCAATCATTTCCATGTATGCCACAAACCAACTCTGTTGTGCTCTGTAATCTGCAGTCAGAAGTTTTAATTACTGTTTTGCCGTTGTAACATTTTGATGTACTTAAGCAATGTAACAGGCCACAGCTTAGACAGGAATCACATCTGTAAAAAACAAACAACACTGCACGTAACATGCCTGATCGATATTGATATCGATAGATAACCCAAGTAGCCTGGAATGTTTTTGGCTTTATTAAAGCTGTGACTCCTGGCCCTGCCCGAATTCATAGCTAGCGTTTAGCACAATGTTATCTGCTGTTAAATAGTTAATTAGTTATAAGAATATCGTTCAGGTCATTGAAAAAGAATGCAATATGTTAGAATTCATTTCATAATTGCTGGAAATACGGCTTTAAGAACACGTTTAGCAAGTTTAGTTAAGTGCTAAATAGTAATTAGGTATAAAAAGTGGCTTTAAATAATTAATTTGATAATATAAATAAATAAAACCATTTAAATACGCTTTAAATGTTTTTGTGTGTCTTAAAGATCTATGCTACACTGACCAAGAATACATAAAAATTAGTGTTTCATGACATCGGAGGTATATCATCATTTTTTACTACAACAATAAAAATATATATTATAGTCGATATTGATACTGTTATTACCTATTACTATCCATTCCATTAAAACGCAGATAGTCGGATTGCTGAGTCGCCTGCTGCTTCTTGTCCGCAATGCGTGATCCGAACTGGATAGCTCGCTTCTTAAGGAGAGCCGCAGACCGCAGTCCGAGACGGTGACCATACAGGCGGAGTAGTAGCTTATCACCAATGCCCTCTGGCAGGGCATAACAACACCGCTGTTCTGGCGCCAGGGAGCGTACAAAGCTAGCCACATGCTCCTCTATGAATGGAGCACGTGCTGTTTTGCCGCTGTCCGCAATGCAGCGATCGTCTCGTGCAAGATTGCGTGCCGGTATGCGTTGCCAATCCATGTCGAGTTCGTGACGCAGTGTGTCCAGCCGCGTCTGCTGATCACCCACAGCCCGTCTATAGGCGTTGCGATGGCGGGTATACCCGCCAAAGAGCTCATCGGCACCGCTGCCCAGGATCGCGACACGGGCCGTTGAATTAGGAGTGGCGGCGGCAAACCAGAAGGCGCCACCCAGGCACTCATCAAGCACCGTTTGCAGCGGGTAGATGAGCTGTCTTACGTGTCCGCCGAGCTGTTGATGAAGTTCCTCACGGCTCACATTTACCTCGAGTAGCTGCCAGTTTCTCCGCGGACACAGTCGCTGCAATTCCGCAAGGGATTGCCACGCTGTCTGGCGATCGGGCACTTGCCACAAGGAATCTGCCTGCTTCTGTTGCCCTCCCACTCGCTCAAAGGCTACATTGATGAGCTCGATGGATTCAGCGTGTGGCACACTGCGATCAGCGAGCAGCGCCAAAATGCTGCAGTCAATTCCGCCGGAGAATAGAATGCAGATCTTGGCATGCGCGCAGCTGTCGACGCTTTTTGCAACACAATTGCGACAAATTGGCGCCGTTTGAATTACGCGTGCTGCCACCGAACGTTGTAGCAATTTGTCCAGTGTCCCCAGGGCCTGCTGCAGTGACGCATTCTTAAGTGATTGATTGTACAGGTGCTCCAGCTGCAGCTCTAGCTGCAGTTGCATTGCATCTTTAGCCAAGTCATAGAGATCATAGCTCGCCTGCTTCTGCGTGACACCACCGCCGCCGCTGAGCAGCCAAGTCGGCTCGATGGATTGCTTGACAAACGTGCACCAATCCATGGCTGCATCCAGTTTCGCTAACTGCTGCTGCATCTCTTTGTTTAGTTGCTGCCAAGGATAGAGCACACATTTACACGGCTCATTTACATGCAGCTTGTACAAGCCAAGTGGCGGAAGTTCCAGCGATGTAAATTTCACCTGCGGGTCCTCATTCTCCAGGTGGTACGAGGTGCTCATCAGTCTTAAGCAGTTCACGTTGTTCTCCACGATTAGCGAATTTCTGCCAAGTGCATCACGGCAAAAGTACAAAACTTTATCACGTCTGATAAAGTAAATGTTAACGTTCATATTAATGGTCAAACTTGCTAGAAACTATCTCTGTTCACATTCACCTGTTGTAGAGAATGAGGCAATAGGGCCCCTCCAGCTTCTGCAGCAGCTTCAGCAGACGCTTATCGTCGTCGTTGCATTTGACCAGTTGCGCTAGTAGCCACGCGCTGTCCGCTTGCGCTGCTGGCTTCTGTGCATCCAAATTGTACAAGTCGCCATTGAAAAGGAGCACCAGATGGCCATCGGAAATGGGCTGCTGTTGGGGCGCGGTGCCCTGTTGCCACAGAACGTTGCCGGCCAGCATCACATTTTCGATTTGCAACGTGTCATTCGCATCGGGTCCACGATTGTGCAGCAGTGTTGCCAGGGCTAGGTGTAAATGACAGTTCGCGTCATCTTTATTGCGGCTTATTGCACACAAAATGCCGCACATTGCAATTACGAATTTAAAAAAAAACAAAATGTAAACATTGCCATGTGCGTGTTCCACAGAGCTGGTTCAATTGAATAAGTGATGTGGTTGCCAGTTGGCATGAATATTTGTGGCGCCAAAATAAAAAAATGCATATTCTGCCTGTTTTTCGCAACACTGCCATGAACCATGCACCAGTGAACTTAGCTAACCTGCTTCCCCGGCGACTTTTTGCAATACCGAAACTTTTATGTAAATTTATTGGAACATGTTTTTTTTTTTTTAATTTGATGGCTCTCAAATTAAATATACCACACACTGACCATGCCCCTTATTTGTATAAAACTAATTCCAGCGATAATTTTGAAGCTTATGGGCAGCACTGGCGTCTGATCCATGGGTAAACGAGCGATAGAGAAGAGTTGTTTGGCGCCCGAACAGCTGTTTTGTAGTTTCGCAACATTTCGTGTCAATTTATCTTCTTTTACGTAACTGAATACAATTTTGGGCAGCTAGTCGTGTGCCAATCAGCAAAACGCACAACGCACAGCGTACAACGCATAAATGCAGTTGCGCACATAAGTTGTCCTCGCCTTTATTTACCGGCCAAACAACAACAACAGCGACAACAGCTGAGAGCGGAGCGACACCCACTCGAAGAGAACTGGTTGAGCGGTCGATTTGGTGATGACACGCAGGGGGCAAGAGTTGCTGGGGGTGCTGCGAGGCCTGCAAATCGTTGCGGAGGCGTGTGGTCGCGAGCATCTGTCGCTGACAAAGCATCTGTGGAGCAATTCGAGTGTGCGCGAACTGCTTGCCATTAATGTGAGTCAGAGCGTCGAAGCGTTGCACACGGCAAGCAACAATCCCATCGAGGAGCTTAAGAAGGTCCAGGATTTGCTGCAGGAGACTGGCGAGCGTGGTTACGTGGTGGCTAAGGGCTTGTGTCAGCTGCTCGAAACAAAATCTAATTGCAATTCGGGCGCCTTGCCGCGCATCACTTGGCCATCAAGTGTCGGTGGTGCTGAACCTGCAGGCTCATCCACTGCGTCCGACGAATCAGCAACTGGCAGCAGTAGTCGCAGTCGTAGTCATTTGGAAGCTGCAGATGCAGCTAACATTGATATATCATCGATAACGTTGACCGAATTTGAGGAGATTCTCTCCAAACGCAACATGAATCGCAATGTCAGTCTACGCACGCCCACCACACAAAGCAAACAGCTGTCCAGCGAGCCGCAGGCTCCTCCAGCCAAGGCTCTAGTTACAGCAACTGCTCCTTCTCCTCCTGTCAGCGCTGGCATCATCGCCAAGGATACTGAGTATGTGGACAACGTAATGCGCTTTGTTGCCGGTAGCTCGACAGTGGCAAGTTCGAAAACTTTGGCAACAACAACAAGCCAAATGGGTAAGCTTAAGAAGCACATTCGATTTAATTTTCCATTAAATCTTAACAGGCTTTGTCATTTGTAGCTGACAGGTCGCCTGAGGAGACGCTACCGGAGCTGAGCAAGGTGGCGAAACAGCGCCGTGTACCCGCATCGCGTCTGGGGCGGTTGGCCTCCTTTGGTGGTCTGTTTGCTGGTTTGGGATTGGGCACCATCAACGAGCTGGCGAAGGGCGCCTTGGGCTTGGGCGGATCGACAAACATGCGGGATGCGCTGCTCAGTCCGGCGAATGCGGAACGAATTGTAGACACACTGTGCAAGGTACGCGGTGCCGCACTGAAGATCGGCCAGATCCTGAGCATACAAGACACCAATGTGGTGTCGCCACAGCTGGCCAAGGCGTTTGAGCGTGTACGCCAGGCGGCCGACTATATGCCCGACTGGCAGGTTGAGCGCGTCATGAATGTCCAACTGGGACCCGATTGGCGCCAGCGTCTGACTAGTTTTGATGATAAACCGTTTGCGGCCGCCTCGATTGGCCAGGTGCATCGGGCCACGTTGCTCGACGGCATGGTTGTGGCCATTAAGATTCAATATCCAGGCGTTGCCCAGAGCATCGAGAGTGATATTGATAATCTGGTGGGCATGCTCAAGGTGTGGGATGTCTTCCCGCAAGGCTTCTTCATCGATAATGTGGTGCGCGTTGCCAAGCGCGAGCTGCAATGGGAGGTAGACTATGCTAGAGAGGCTGAATACACGGAAAAGTTTCGTGAAATGATTTCGCCCTACAAGGAGTACTATGTGCCCAAGGTGATCCGTGAGCTGACCACCTCTAGTGTACTAACCACAGAGCTAGTTCCCGGTGTTCCACTCGACAAATGCTTTGACCTCAGGTAAGCTGACCAAATGTGGTTGTCATTTTTTTTCTGTAACCCACTTTTACCACTTACAGCTACGTGCATCGCGCCAATATCGCCGCGTCTGTGCTGAAGCTGTGTCTGCGCGAGCTCTTTGAGATCGAGTGCATGCAAACGGATCCCAACTGGTCGAATTTCCTCTATGATGAGAAGAGTCGTCGCCTGATGCTTATCGATTTTGGATCAACACGTTTCTACAAGCATGAGTTCATTCGCAATTATCGGCAGGTGATCATCAGTGCGGCGGAGAATAACCGCGACGGTGTGCTGGAGATGTCGCGTCAGATGGGCTTCCTCACCGGCTATGAGACCAAGCAGATGGAACAGGCGCATATCGATGCTGTGATGATATTGGGCGAGATCTTTCGCTATGATGGCGACTTTGACTTCGGCAAACAGAACACAACAGAACGCTTGGCTGCCCTGGTTCCAACAATGGTCGCCCATCGCCTCTGTCCGCCACCCGAGGAGATCTATTCGATACATCGCAAGTTATCTGGAATATTTTTGCTGTGCGCTCGTCTTAATGTTCGCCTTAACTGTGTTCCCTTCTACAAGGAGATCATTTTGGGCAAGTTTAAGGACTAACTAGCTTATATTTTGTGGCTTATATTGCCCAAATCCCCACCCTACAACCAAGTGCTCTTAGTTTCTACTTGAAACATGGAATAAACTAAATATTTGGATAAGCGAAGAACACTTGCAACCAACGTTTTATAAATGCTAACAACTTTTCAAACAAGTTTAGAAAGAAACAACTTTTTCTTTGTATAGTAGATGGCAAAATATTTTTCTTAATAAATGAAATTAAACAAAGTGAAAGTATATTAGATTTTGTTTAATTTGCGGTCAATTTGTTGTTTCAATCTAATAGAATACGCAGAGCAAGCAATTTGAATGACTCAATAAAACCACTGTAAAATTATCAAAATAAAGACCGTACTTTTATGCTGATACAGAAAAGCAAAGTGACGTTTTGCTTGAAACATCAAATTTTTAAAGCATACCCTTAGGCGAAAAAAATAAAAGCTTAGCGCAAACAAATTCTTGAAATTTTAATTTTGTGAAACATGCCTTTGGGCTGATGCTGGTGGAGAAATATTCATTCAGTAAAAATAACATTAAGCTTGTTGCAATAATTTATCAGTCAGTCAGTTTAAAATTAATTGATTTGTATGTGTTTTGATATCTTTACTAAATTCAAACGTCATTGTCAATAAGAAACTGTGCACACATTCAAATTGAATTAGATTTTAATGTTTTATTCGCTCTCAGGTATTGGTAAATATATACGTAGTTCATAAGTATATTTAGTGCTTTTGTATTTGTATGCTAGTATGTTGTATTATATGAAAATATATCTATTTTATTTTAGCATTTTAGCAGCGCTTTGCGCTCCAGAACAAAATGCTAATAGGGGAGTGGGTTTGTGTCTGTTGTGGTTTATGGCGGGGTGGGGGGTGGTGGTGGAGATGGGGTGCTCTTGGGACGGTGTTCTAATTCTGCAGTGATCGCTCGACAAATTACAGCGCTTTGTTTCCGGAAAACTGATTTCAATTCGCGATGGTTTGCAAAACACCAATTACCGAACGAGACGAAATTAAAAATAAATGTCTGCTTTGGGATTAGTTCTTAGAAGTTCAACAAGCTCCAATTTGCGAGTGATCGCTGCATTTGTGTTTGTTAATTTTTATTGGTAAAGTTCTGTGTTTTGTTCTTGTAGATTTGTATTTGTCGTTCCAGGTCGTTCCAGTATGTTCCAGGACTATTTCAGGTTATTCAAAGTCGTTCCAGGTCATCTAAGAGGTGCGCGGCTGACTGGGCACATATTTCTCAGACGGCTGATATTGCCATTGGGCGCAAATTGCTTCCTGCTCTGTCTCATTGTAGCCGGCTCTGAAAGTGGAAAAGACAGAGAAAGCTAGAGAGAGATAGAGAGAGCAAGATATAAAATGATAAAGGTTAAAAAGCAGACTCCACACGACAATATAGAAAATCACCTTCAACTTGAAAACCATTAATACAACTTTTCAATTTCAATTTAAAAAATAAACTTGTTTCATTAATAAATTCAAGCTTTAAGAAATTTGATTTTTTTCTGAACTTTTGTATACCAATAAAACAAGGCGAGTAGCGTTGGGTGATTTTCCAAGTTGCGCGGCATATATATTTAGAGTGTGCTATGGGACTGCATATAAATAATTAAATATAAATGAATTGAGTTTTACCATGCGTGAGTTTCGTGCTCGTGCTCGTGCTAGTTCTTTTACTCGTGTCGTGCTAAAAACAAACCAAAAAGGAACTACTTCTAAAATGGGCAGACTGAAATCCATCTGTTCACATCGAGTCTATGTATATATATCCTATATATCCGAGTTCGAAAAATGTGTTCCAATTCTCACAATCATAGATTCACTGTCATTTCAGTTTATATATCAACCATCCGTTATTATCGGAGATTGGCGATGTCTCCTTCAAAGTTATATACGAGACTCGCTGCTGACTTAAATGTTTTTTGAGAAAGGTGAAATACATTTAAATTGCGGTCTTAATTTATTTGTGCAAAAAAAAAAACAACAACAAATAATGCTAAGCTTAACATAGAAGAAAAAGAGAGCAAAAGAGACATGCCTTGGACTGGATATGTGCGTATGACTATATATGATATATGATATTTGATATATGATAAAATGTAATATGTGTGTGCATGCTCGTAATACTGTCGAGACTCAGCTCCAGCCATAGCCATAATCATAGCCATAGCCATAATTGTAACGGGTTCGCGGCCTGCTCGGTCTTTCGTAGTAGTATCCTCTTTGGGGCGATGGCGGCGGCGCTGGTCGTTCTGGCGGCAAGTCGCGACTGACTGGGGCATGTAGGCTATCCCAGAGGAGGCGTGGACGTTGGACAACCTCACGCAGTAGATTGACTGCCGCCAGGCCAACGCTTGCCAGCTTGACGCCAAAGCGGGGTAGGGGATGGGGATCCGCGATCAGGGCGCGACCCTGCTGCTGGCCATGATCAAGGAACTTGGCTATTAGATTATCGACATGTGGCGGCACATAGAGATCAGCCTGACGGTATTCGGCAGGACATTGTGTGCTCCGATAGAAATAATCCTCGAACCTTTGGTGCGCAGAGCATGGACTGCGCTCCTGGAAGCACGTCACCTGTACCACATTATAAAAAATGGCGCCCAACGTGTTCGCCGTCTCTGTATTCGCTGCTTGCAAACATCGCCGGAATCTCGCATCACAATCGCAATGGGAACGTGTGAAGGTACCCCGATTGCACAGGCCACGCCTACAGTCGCCCACATTGAGCACGTCGGGACACATATCGTGCTCGCGACAACAGCGATCCTCTCGTACGTGTGGCCCCAGATCATCATAGCTGCTGGCTGATGTACCCGGCCCGCACCACTTTGTGCCCGGATAGATGAATCCCAGTCCACCGCGGAATTCATGTCCGTAGGAGCCCTGTCTGCGACACACCTCCTCCAGCTCGACAACGGATTCACGTGGCACTTGCCGTATCCGACGCGGATCCGACTGCAACAGCATCCGCTGAATATCGCCCCTGTCATGTGAAAACAAGGATGCACTCAAAGATTCTCCACACCAAGTTCACATTGCATGCACTTACCGATCTGTATGCATCTTGCAGAAGGGATGTCGGGATGACAGCTCCACCATCATCGTCATCGTCATGTCCGAGATGAGCACTGCGGAGCTGGCGCTTAGTTTCAGCTTCCAACTCAACAACAACAGGACCAACTGCAGCGTCCTCAACGGCAACGCTATCGGCCCCATCACAATTCCTACAGAACCAAAAACACAAAAAGATCTAAATGTAAAAACATCCATTTGAAATAACTCATGGTTCTAGTTAGGAAATTAAACGAATAATTTTTCTGCATTTCATATACATTTCACCCCATTTACCCTGATGGGTAAAAAGTGTTAAAGTTATCTAGGAGTGTGTAGGAGGCAGATGGAAGAATCTCCGGCCCCATACGCCGATATATACATATGTTTATTATTAACATCAGGAGCCAAGTCCGCCCTTCTCAGAGGTGATAATTCGACATATAAATTCTCTATAAATACACTCAGAAAAATAATAGTTCTGAAAACTAGAACATGTTTTAGATTTTTATAAAAATTAATTAAAAAATACTTTCCCTAAAACTAAAATTTGTATATTTGAGAACTTAAAATACTATAACCCAAAAAAAGTGCATGTTATGGAATTCTTTTTACAATTTTAAAATGAGAGATTTTTTATTTTCTAATTTTTGGATAAAAGTACCATGAAAATCAAATAATACACAGAATATATTAAATTATCTAAATAAATAAGTGATTAACTGTCGCCACAAGTATATCGTACTTGTAAAGTTCAAGGCGATTTTGTTTTTTCTGAGTGTAGAGCAGTGTTTTTCGAGTCTGCTGGTAAGAATAGTATTGTCTCACAGTGTATCATTGAGATTAGCTCAGCAAATTGAAGGACTGGCGCGCGACTCCGAAATGTGGGCCATCATTTGCACCGCTAATTAGATGCTGAACGCTGAATAATCTTTACCAGCTTCTTCTTCATCACCCGCATCTTGAATTTTTGCATTTGACCTCAGACCGAGCACAGTTTGGCGGCACAGTGTGTCCAAGGCGTGCGAAAAATGTGAGAATACTGCAAGAGAGGTATGCAATGAGTTGGTGCCACTGTCCACAAGGAACGTCGCGATCAAAAGAAGGTAATAAAAATGTTTATAAAAAGCACACACGCGAAAATAACTACGAAATCAGCTTTGCAAAGAAAAACAAAACTTAAACAAAAAATAAAACTCAAACAAAACGGAAACTAATTGTTAATTTTGACGCTGCTTTAAGGCGAGTCCCATTGTAAATTGTAGGGTGTGGGCGGGAAGGTGGCGCGGCTAGGGGAAGTTTTGGTGAAGGGGGGGGGGGGGGGGGTGTGTGTGTGTGTGTGTGTGTGTGTGTGTGTGTAAGTGGTATATAATACGCCAAAAAGATTCGCTTTTAAGCAATTCTGGTTCGGCCAACTCTGCAAAACAACTAAAGCAAAGTCAAAAGGTCAAGGCCACAACTTGGCCACAATCTGCACGCCTCTCATCAAATTCGCCACGCCCACTTCGCTACTGCAAATGTCAATGAAGAGCCCGCAGCGACAGCAGTTACCAATATTTAACAAGCTAACAGTTTTCGAATGCCCTCCCCTCAAAATAATAAAGTATTATTATAAACCAGGAACTAAATTAAAGTCTAATTTCACTAAATAATTTAAAAGTTTGAATGATTCGTCAACTCAATATTCAAAATGAAAATTTACTGATAAAATGAATTTAACTTAATCTGCTGGGGAGTAAACGAGGATTATATTTCGAATTAGTTGATATTAGTTCTTAACTGCTGATCGAAAATGTGTATATTAAACTGATTTCTGTTTTGATTTTACAATGTATTTATTATTTGATATTTTCCATTTTTTGTTGTGTTTGTGTGTTAGAAATCTAGAGTATTTCGAATGCCTGCTCCAAGTTATTTTCCACAAATATATTCGAATGTGCGACTTTGGCATTTTGTTGTTTGTTTATTGAATGAGCAAAAATCAATTTTTGATAAATTGTTGGTTTGTTTTGTTTTGTTTGTAAGCAATTGCGATACGATATTGAAAAGTGCAAGTCTTTTAAAACTGACAGATCTCAGTATTTTTTTTTAAGTTTTTTTTTTTGTTTTTAGAGTGCAAGGGATTTTGAATTCCAAGGCGTGAACTTGCTACAGTTTGCGTCACAATACAATAATTAATGATGACATTTTCAGACAGTTGCTTATTGAGTATATTAAGCATATTATTTAGGTGTCAAAAAGACACTTGTCATGCACAGCGAGAAAAATGTGAAGCTCGAATTAGGTACTTTGCTAGGCCAATCCTAAAGTCTTAGAACAAAAAGGAATGACTATAGATCAAAATTAAATGAGAGTTATTTAATATTGGTTCAACAATTATTTTTTATTTTTAACTAAGTAGATTATCAAAATTTGAATTATACTCGATTTTTCCCACTGTGTAGAATGCCCCCGCATTCGGGGATTGTCGAACAATTGCCTGTTGTTTGGAGCTTAAGCTCTGGTGGGCGACAGACAGACAGAGAGGAAGAAAGATATATGCAGAGAACGATATAAAGAGAGAGAGAGAGGGACAGAGAGAGATAAAAACGATCAATCTTAATTCGCAAGTTGTCAAATGGAACTAAGTAAGACAAGTGACAACTGATCCCGATCTCAATTTCGATATTGTGCTCAGATCAGTGGCTTAAATTAGTTACGTATATTTTCCGTAGATATATATATATATATATATATATATATATATATCGGGAAAAAAATAACTAAAGTCAACTGACGACAATTTCATTATGTTATTATTTTATTTAATTCAATTTTCAGCTCTCTGTTAAAATAATAAAGCTTCACCTTTGGCTTATTTTATAGTTTAATCTACAACTTCAGCTATGAATATCTTGATAATAGAATTTGATATTTCCGCATGGTAGTAATTATAATATCTAACATATTTATTGACTACTATGCTTAAACTCTTCGACTGAGTCAGCTGGAGGACATCTTGTGCACAGTCTGGCAACTCTGCCCGATTATTGCTGTCCGCCATTGAGCTGCCTGCTATGAAGTCCGGCGTTTTGCTGCCTGTATCTGTAGCTCGGTTCTGTATGTTCTAAGCTGTTCTGTGGCAAGATATATCACGATATATCAAGATAGATTAGCTAAGTCTACTGTGTAATACTGAGCTAGATCTGTGACTCGATTCTCGGCCTAAATATGCTATATGCATTATGTATAATGTAGTAATATTTATTGTTTGTCTGCTTATACCAAAATAAATTAAAAAAACAAAACAAAAAACAGAAGAAGGAAAAAATATTATTCGATCTATTTAAATTCCGATTCAATTTGTTGTTGTTTCATCTGCTGATCATCAATTGATCTGTATTCGTTTCACTCTCTCTACGTCATTCGCGTTATTTTCAATGTCAATGCTTTTGAATTTCATGGCACAAATTGTATGCTGCGGTCCAAGAGCTCTGATCGTCGACGTCAGCGTCTAGTCAGAGAGCCCTTTCCCCTTCCCTTCCCTTCCCTTCCCCTGCCAAAGACATGGTATTTGGCATACCTTATATTTCTTCTTCTTTTGCTTCAAAGCAACCGCAAGAAAACGAAAACAAAATTTAATTTCGATTTGTTTAGCGATCGGTTTGAATTTTTGGCTTTGACTTTGGCTGTGACTGCGTCAAGTACATTGACCGCGGCAATCTTAATATATAACATATATATATATATATAATTATATATATATATATATATCTACATGTGCCCCCCATACCGTTATCCACCTTAGCCCCACCCCGACGGAGCAAGCCAACTATTGAAGCACTCAACTGTTTGTCTTTTATAGATCTCTTTAACTTTATATTGACATACAACAGTTCAACATCCGATAAAAAAACCACAAAAAATAAGAAAAAAAGGTATTCAGATTAAGAGTATCCGCACTGGATGCTACCCTATACTTTTGCACTTTTTCCAAGCATACACGCATAAAGTTGGTGGGGGCTGGGGGATAGTAGGTAGGAGTGGTAGTTAACGTCGGGTCATGCTCCGGGCCATAACGTGGGCTTTATGGCCCACTCGAGCTGTGAGCTACTGTTAGCCAACTCAACAAACTTGTTCAGTCTGCAATTAAAATTAAAATGCTTAAGCAGGGAATGCTTCGGGGGGTTGATGGATGGAGGGGGAAGGGGAGGCTGGTTTGGTAAAGGTCGTTGTGGGTACAGTGGAGGTGGTGGAGGAGCAGTGGTGAGGGGAAGCGTGAGGATGGGCGTATCAGTTGGATCATCAATCACAGAGCCACATCCACATCCACAAGCTGCCAATTACAAGCTACTGTTGCTCCTTAAGCTAATCTGAAACTGAAACTGAAACTAAAACTGAAACTAAAACTGAAACTAAAACTGAAGCTGAACCTCAAACTTAAAACTGAAACTTTAAACTTGAATCTGCGGCTGTAGCCGTCGATAAAGCTAAAGGTAAAGTCGTCCCTTTCCGGACATGCCCCTGCCCCACATATCTCCATGTAACTGGTTTTTGTTATTGTTGTTGCTTGGATACATTTTTATTTTAGCTCCCGCTGCATTTCGAGCTGTCAGCTTCAACATTGGATTCTGAGGCACTTTATAAATAAACAGAAAACACTGAAAACAAAAAACATAATAAAACATTGTGTAGAAAAAAAGATTTCTTCTTCAAGGCGAAGCGATAATACACTGTAAAATATAATTATTGCTTTTTGAGCTCAAAGTTAAACTATAAAAAAAAGTTTTGAAAGTAGAAACAAGATTATTAAAATGAAATAAATAAAATATTATAAGCAGTGACATTTGTGTGTTTACTCTAAAAATGTATATATATTGCAAAAAAAAAAGTTGGAAAAACGTATGATGAATTCTGACTGATCAGCGAAATACAATTTAAAATTTATATAACTTAATAATACAAGCACCGAAAAAGTTAACTGGCCAATTTATACTGTTCCACTCCAAAACTACTCTAAATCTAGCACGCTGTGAAAATTACAGCCTCAAGACTTGTCCGGCAACACATTCATTCAATTAATTCCAAGCCCAGTTATTAACTTTGAACGTGTAATTGCAGTAACTCCCGTCCCTCCCCTCTATCCAAACATCTCCTCACTTACTGCAGCCCTTCTTACAGTAAAGTAAACTTAATCACCTTGCAAAAGGCCACAGAAAACGTGACAAACGACGACAAAACCACAACCCAAGCCGAGCTGAGTAAAAATCCTTGCCAAAAAACCAGAATGAAATCCTCTCTCTCTCTCTCTCTCTCTCTGTCACTCACAATGGGGTCAAGTTGAAGAGCAACAAGTCTGCCAGAAAATAAAAAATATAGCTGGCTATATTTTATAGATGTCAAACATAGAATAGTTGGGAAAGGCAGATTTGTCTGATCGGAAACCGATGAAATGGAATGTTGGCTAGAAAAAGGGTTTTGGCTCAAAGATAAAGGAAACTATAGCCATAACTATAACTATAACAGAGAGCGGCCTCTGTGAATGGACAGATGGAAAAGGTGGGGACAGGCGGACACTTGGGCACATGGACATTTCGACAGTTGGAGAGTTGGACAGGTGGCAATGAACGACAGTGGCGGTCATTGAACGTGTCTGGTGTCACTGTCTGTGTCTGTGTCTGGGTTGCCAGGTGAAGGTTATAACCGAAAACCAAAAAAAAAAAAGATCAATAGCCAAAAACCAAAAACAAAAGCCGGCCACAGTTGCCGCCTGTTTGCACAGACTTGTCATCTGCATTCGGATTTTCAATTTCAATTTCGAATTGAATTTCATTGCTTTGCTAATTGATGGCGGCTAAATAGAGGAAAAAGGGCCAACAAGAAGCTAACTAACGTGTTAACCTGAAGCCTATTTGCCAAGTCTCAGCCGCCGACTTTTGGCCATTGTTTTTGGGGGCCAAACGCTGTAGCCACCCGCTAATCGCTGAGCAAATTCCACAGCCAAGACGAGGTGTGAAAATGTGTGGAGGGGAAAAGCGGTTTGGGTTGGATGATTGCTTCCCATGTCAGTCATGTGGCAGAGCGCTGGAGGCCAAGCTTATCGGAGATACAAATATTTAATATTAATATCTAATATTTGCTTTCTTGTATCCACAACATAAATGTCCACAAATAGTTCTACCCAAGCTGACATCAACACTAACCAAAAAGACGTAATAAAATAAGTGCAAAAAGCTTCGAATAGAAGAATTCGCAATTCTAGCAAACGAAACTCAAATTGTAAACTTTCCGTTTAAAACTGAGCAACAGAACTGATTTCGAAATTCGACTTTTCTTGGAAGGGAATCAATTGAAGCCGAAATTCAGAACTAAAACCAACACTGAAATTCAAATTAACTTGATTACCTATAAAAAAAAATAAAATATACAAATAAATAAACTTGTTGAATCATTTACATTTAAGTTGCTTTAATCTACACTTGACTCGACTTTTGTAATTTCTATCAAATAATCGGAAATTTTTTAATCAATGTTAAAGGGTACGGCCAATAAATCATTATTTATTTTTTTTCCTACATGTGCAATTTTTTTAAAATTTTATAAAACACGCAAACCAAAATACTTTCTGAGTTTTGCCTCAGACATACAGCAAAAATTGTAAAATATACACAAAACTTTCTTTCTACTTTTTAATAATTTTTGCTGTTACATTAAAAATATATTTATAAATACATTTATATATTTTTTGAGGTGGGTTCTTTTAAAAAATCCAAAAGAACTTGTTAAAGCAATTTGACATTTCCCAATACCCATAAAATGGATAAAAGAAAAGTTCGTTAAAAAATCTATTAAATTCAAGCGAAAAATAAATAGTTTCTGGGATATGAGTACTCGAAACAGTGCAAATTGAACTCAATGTTGCTTTTAACTTTTACAAGTTTCAAAATATCACAAATTGTCTTCTGGTCTGTTTTAGTTTCAAATATTTTAATTTAAAAAATACAAAACTAAAAACGTTAGTTAAAATCACATCATAAAACGACTGTTATAATTTGTTTCACATTTATTTTGGGATTGTTTTTATTTTGCACCTTAACATTTAGGGTTTTTATTTTTTTAATTTTTTAATTCACAACTTTTGCACTTGCAGCCTCTACGCTTTCTCTCTCGCTCCCACACTCGCGGTCCTTTGCAAAGCTCAAGGCTGCCGCCATCACCTCTTGACATTTGCGTTCGCCTCCCTCTCTGCCACCACCTATTGCTCCTCGCTCTCTCTCTCTCTCTCTCTCTCTGTGGCGATTGGCCAGCTGTGGCCTTCACTCCTTGTGCGTAATGACCTTCAAAAGGCAGCAACCGCAACAACAACAATAACAACAACAAAGCAGGCAAAACCACGTGCCAGGCTTACACACACCAGAAAAAAAAATGCAGAGCAAAATTTTTGTTTGAAATCCCGGCAACCCGTTAGGCGCAAACCGTTTCGCCCGTTTGACCGTTTTACCTGTGCGATAATTTTGTTTCTATTAATTCTTTTCCTTAATATTTTACGTTTGTTTTTTCCGTCTTTCTTTTATATATATTTTTTTTAAATTAGCGGCGCGTAGGACCAGCCAGGACGTGCCGTTTGCAGCGGTTGTTGCCGACGTTGCTCACAACAAAACATTTCCGCAACGCGTTTGCGGCGCGACTGAACTTGATTCTGGCGCGCTAAGCGCTGTTAAACTTGAGACTTAGCCAAAAAAAAAATTGAAAAGCAACCGTCGATAGCAGCAGCAGCAACAAAAAAGACACATCAACGCACGCAGGCAAACACACACGTACACACTAGCAAAAGCAGCAATAGCAACCGCAGAAATTGTCTTGGCGGGGGTGGGAGCGGGGCGCTGACGAGGGACTTGTGTCCCTCGGAAGCTGCAGCATACAAAAGCGTAAAAAAGAATGCGGAGATGGGGCGCGCTTTAATTTGCATTTACATGGCAAAAAGCCCAATAAGCTTTCGCAAATCAGTGGGACCAGTTCACTGTGTGCATGACTTGTTCGTGTGGTGCGTGTCCAAGCTATCAACAAAAGCTTTGCTACTATCCGATAGTTAGGCTTTCTCTAGCAGCCTCTCGAGCTTAACAGTGTTGGGGCATTCTTTTAGGCGCACCCTTTTAAAAAATATACAAATCCCAATCTGCCAAATTACAGATTTGTGATAGAATTGCCAAAATAGCTTCCATCGAGTTGCGTTCAATGATTGTGGGATTATTGAATAATAGGATCCTACTAATATTTACCGACCTCTGAAATTGATTGAAAAAAACTGTTGTTTCTGTTCAAATTGTAAAAATTTATTAAATATACATGTCTATTTCTATTACAAAATAAAAAAAAAAAAACAAATATTGCAATTGAAAAATCTAGGCGGCCGTAAAAGCTATGCAGAAAAATATAAATTTTTAAGTTATTTAGTTTTAGTACACAACAAAAAAAAAAATAAAAATTTGTCTACAATATATATATATATATATATATGTAAATCCATACGAATAGAAGTAGGAAACTCTTGCTTAACTTAAACCGTTTTTTTTCAGTTCTGGTTCTTGGATTAGATTTACAATTAGATAATCATTGTTGCAAATGATTCAATTAGGATCGGCTAAGTAATCAGTATGCTACTTAAACATAAACATTATTATATTTGTGGTTGTTTTTCTCATTTTTTGGGCTTACCAGCAGTTGAGTATCCGGGGAGTCGGAAAGGGGTGGGGTTTTGACTAAGTTAAAGGCTTGGTATTTATGTTTAGTGTTTATACTGTACTAACTGAAATTTGGCTGTACTTGTTAATTTTGCTCTTATTTTTTCATTTACTTTTTTCCATCTTGCACACATTTAAGCCAATTTTTGAGAGCTTGTAGACCTAAATATATGAATGGATTTCGAAAATGATTAAATACAAAATAAACACACGCTTGCTCGAGCCCATCAACGGATCTGCCTTCTCCGCCAAACCAGCAAAGTTTAACGATTGACTAAATGGTTGGTTGGTTGACTTTAGAACTGCTTTGCCTTTGGCTCCTTGCTCAGTCAACGGATTTGGGCATTTTGGTATATGGGTGGTGGCTGATTTGGTTTTGTTGCCCATCCCTTCTGCTCATTGCTCCTTGCCCCTTTACTGTACACGCCTATCTGATGTTTGCAAATAAATTCAGTACAGACTTGTTCTCCTTTTGGCTGCGCGCCTTGCTGAACACATTCCAGAAGCGCAACGTCTCATCGCCGGCACCGGTGACGATTGCCTCGCCATCAGGACTTAGGGCCAAATAGAGAACGCGATAAGAGTGACCGGTCAGCTTGGCCACTTGCGTCAACGATGGATATTTCCACACGAGTATTTGGTTCTGCGAGTAGCCGTGCGTGGAGACCAGCTCCGATGAGTGTTTGGACCAGGCCAGATTGCACACCTGGGAACCGGTGTCCACGCACTGCATGGGCTGGCCCGTCAGCGTATTCCAGAAGCGGATGCAACGATCGGCGGTGCCGCCACCACTAGCCAACAGGCCGTGATGATGTGGTGACCAGGCGATTGCCTTGACGGCGGCCATATGTTCCGTATAAGATTGCACCGGATTGACAGAATGCTGGTTCCACACATAGAGTCGATTATCGTTGCCCCCACTGGCCAAATACTGATTGTCTGGCGACCATTTCAGACCGCACACCTCCTGCCGATGGCCGGCCAATCGTCGCTCCGATTGTAGCTGTGGCGTTCGCGTGTCCCGCTGTATTATCCAACGATCGCGTGACCCACTCGACAGGATATCACTGTTCCAGGCCAAGGCGCCGACGCGCGCCGAGTGACCATTCAGTTTGTTGATCTGCCACACAAAAAGTAAAAGAAACAGCCGCAATTCAAATTAGTTGCCTCAGTTTATGCCACACTTCGAACTCACCTGCTTGTTGGCTGCCACATCCCAAACGGTCACATAGCCATGATGGGTGCCGACGGCAACTGTGTTGCCACGCTCGTTCCACGACACAGATGTCACTGTATTCGAATCTGGACTGAGATCGCACAGCCGTGTTACCTATGGATAGTTGTCAGTTGAATAAGTTCGATTAGTTTGTCCAATTAAAATTAACATTCGATGTGCGCTTACCTGACTGGTGCAGGCACTCCACAGATAGACACAGCTGCCGAGGCCGACGGCCAGCACATTCTGCGATGACCAATCGACCAAATTCAAATAGAAATCATCCTGCAGCTCAGGCGCATCCAATACCTTAAACGGTATCCTCGATATTTTTCGTGTCGCCTTCCGCGGTGATCGCAACAGTTTTTGGCTCTTGGCACTCACCGGCGACAACGAATACGGGCATTCCCCATTGTAGTCCTGCAAGATGTGAAAGGCGATGACGATTATTTATTTATTTATATAGGCAAAATTTAAATTAAAAGTTACTGCGTAAGCATATTCAAATAATAAACAAAACAATTTTTTAAATTTGGTAGAGCTCGAATGAGACTTAGATGGAACAGAAACAGATTCATTTTGCATCGATTTAAACAATTCAACTAAAAATAGAATACGAATTTTAATTGGGATAGATAAGAATGAAAACCAACATATAAAAAGCAAAGATAGATTTCACGAATAAGGGGACATCGGGAAGATTAAAAGGCTTGCGTGGCACGACCCGAAACGAATAAATGTTCGCCAGAAAGAGAGAGAGAGAGAGAGAGAGAGTGAATGGAATAGCACTGTTAATGCCTAATATTAATAACGCCTAATTCTAATAACAGAAAGCAATTCAAGTAAATGAAGGCCGCTGCAAATGCCAATAAGCCACTTAAATCGTCTCTGATTATATCTGCACTGGTTGCTTAGAGCTAAAACTTAACATTTAGTTATTGGGCCAATTGTTTTAGTTGCAGCTATGCGTTAAAGTGCTTAAGTAAATCTATTTCTATCTCTCTCTCTCTCTCTCTCTTGTAGTCAACTTCAATTTCGATTGCGATTTCAATTTGTTTGCTCGTCGCGTACTTGGCCCGACGGACAATTAACGCCAGCGTGCTAAAAGCAGCGACCGCAACATAACCATTCACATTTGATCTATTCCCCCCTCTCTCTCTCCCTTCTCACATCGCTTTTAATCTCCTTCATGCATTTGGCACGCACTTTGTGTTTCTGTTTTTTTTTTTTGCTTGTGCATAGAAAATGCGTGCGGAAGAAGTGTGTTAAGCGTATGCGTAGATTGCTCCCCTGCTCAGCAAGGTTAGATGGTAGTGGGAGGGAGGGAGAGGGGTTGATTAGCTTACGAAATGCGCCATTTGAAATGCGTATTGTAACCGATTCATTTGCTGTTTTTGCAGTGCGTGCTTTACTATTGCTATTGCTTTTTGCTGTTGGCAACATTCAATAGCTGCTTCTGCAAATCTGGAGTGCCAACTATTTACATTAAATTTGTGTATATTTCTATCAATCGTTGATCTATCTACAATCTACACTCAGAAGCAACCGACCTAGATTTTAGAAATTCGCTAACTGCCCTTATTATTCAGAAAGTTTATTTCTAAAAACCAAGGTTCTTTGTTTTCTTATTTTCAGGGAACAAGAGACAGCTGCACTTTAATATTAAAGACGAATCAGTAAATTTCAAAAATCCATTTTCATTTTAATTCCTGTATGTATCTGTATCAATATTTGAATTGATTCTTGTTCATTCTTGATCTACTAACAATCGAATGGTTAAGCCTAAGTTTGATATGTATCTGTCTATATTTAGATTTGCATCGTTTTCTGTCGGATATTAATCTGAATGTAAACTTTAGAGTTGGTTTAGTTTCAGATTAGAGTTTAGTAATTGAATTTTAGTTGGCTTCTGCTGCGATTGCAAGAGTTTACTTTTACTCACTTGTGGATAATTCCTAAATGTTTGTGGGAATGCGTCATAGCTGGAGCACACAGAGATAACCCCACAACCAAGAAACCAACCAACCCACCTCTCCCCATGAGAAAAGCAAACACCAAAATGTTGTCGATTGTTTGCATGAGATATGAACGCAGGAAAGTTCAATGGGTTGGCTTTGGGATGGGTTGGGTTGGCTTGGCTTTGGGATGGGTTGGGTTGGCTTGGCTTTGGGTTGGGTTTGGTTTTCCAGTGTACTCTACCCTAGCAGAAATTTTGGTGTACTGACTGGGGGGAGGGGGAGGACAGTCCACTTGACGCTTAAGCGGAATTTCGTTATGGGTCACTCGCTCTTAATGCGTATAAAGCAAATTAAAAATTTAATTCAATTACCAAGCAACGCTGGGAACTGAGGCAGACGCATCGGAAGAAGGGAAGAAGGAAGGGGTAAAAACAATTCCGAGTGCGTGGCATGCTATGAGCTAAGAGTTCAGTTTCAGTTCCAATTACAGCCGAGACTTAATTACAATACCAGCTAAGAAACTCGACTCTCGCAATTTCGCTCTCTGTGACTCTGTCTACTTGTCAGTCTGTGTGCGAGGAGAGAGTGCCGAAAGGGTTTGGAATTCGCTTAGTGCTGCCCACTGTACACCGCCAGTGGCCACTGGCCAGCGACATAAACATAAGTGAGCACACATGTTTTTATGGCTCTCTTTCAACGCATTTTTACCCAGGTATACCCTGTAACCCTGTGAGTATTGAGAAGGTGTCTGTTTTGCTATTAGTTCACTTTTGAGTTACATTTTTTATTTACGCGGTTTTAAACCATAGTTGCAAATCAAAATTCAATTATTTATTTAGTTTTTATTTTTATGTGGAAAAACATTTTCCATTTATTTTTATTTTTTATTTTTTTGTTGGCTGATGGTTTTGATTAAACAATTGTGTTTAAAAAATCAAGCTTATAAATTTATATCTGCTGTGGACAATAGAGTTTACAGAACAACATTAAATAACACAGAAACTTTACAGGGTATTTTTATTCTTTCACGGAAATAGTCTGGCTTGTTTGCTTGTTGTTAATGGTGTTATTACTTTCTGAGAATGCTGTGCACACGGCAGTTAAGCAGTTTCAAATTGCTGAAAGTCCGGTAACACACACACTTAAATAAAAATGTATTTATATATATATATATTCATTTGTATATATTTATACACTTATAGTAGAAGAGCCCGATGGAGTCCGTGGATCACATAAAGCGTACAAGCAACTGCCATTAAATTTAAATGCTTTTCGATGCCAAGTGCCTGCTACAGGGCCTATCTGTGTGTGTGTGTGTGTGCCAGAAGAAGCCTATTAGAAATTCAATTGTGAAACAGCCAACAGCGGAAATCCAAAACTCTGCACAACAAAAGCAAAACATTGTTCGGAGCTTTTTTTTTGATTAAATCTTTCTGGCGCTCTTCTTTTTTTTGTGTCTAACAATTTTTCTTCTTCTTCATCTTCTTGTTAATATGTTGTCGCGTTTGTTGTGGTTGTTGTCATTTAGAGTTTGTCATTCGGCAACGGTCAACAACAGTCGTTGTCACTCTTCTTGCCGTATATACCCTGTTTATATAATAAAATTGATGCAGTTAGTTAAAAATGCATGTTCCCAACGATTCTTTTATTTATGAACACAAAATCGCTGCTTTTAAACATTCTAATATTTTTATTCATTAGATCGAATGCATAATCTATATTTTAATATATAGAGGGTATGTGGAAGTGCAGTAAGCTCTACTAAACCCCACCTCCTTACAGCTTTCCTATCTCTCTCTCTCTCTCTCTGTCTCTGTCTCTCGCACATCTGCAGTCTTTGCCTCGATCTTAGTTTATTATTCGAAGATCTCCACCAAAATGGCGACCAATGCAATGAAAGAGGGCAAAGAGTGGAGGTAGGGAATGAAATGCTCATTGGTAAAGTTACCGGCCGGCATTTGCCGTTATTGTTGTTGTTGCTTGAAGTGCTTTTTTGTGGGCGGCGCTTTGGCAAGGCAGCTTTAAAATTAAATAAACAAACAGCCAACCACAGCAGCTGAAGAAAAATAAGTAGAATGCGCAACATTTCGAAGATCGGTAGGGGAGGGGGTGGTAAAAATGTTAATGACCATGTTAATGGGAAAGGCGGATGACTATGGGAACGTCAAGATAAATGTGAATGTGATTTAAACGACACACTGACAGAAAATCCTTGGCATTTAAAGTTTAAATTTAAAACGTAATATTTTAAGTGCAATTATCATAGTATGCAAATGTTATTGCAGTTTAATCAACACTAATTACACAAAAAAAAATATATATATAAATATATATAAACTTATTAAAAATTGATCAGATTGTCTTTACTTTTCGTAAACATAACTGAATTTAACTTAATCTCAACATTTTGCTCTGCTGTTTTCTCACTGTGTAATGAGTGTGAACCTGTCGCAAACGTTAGCAGCCACAGCTGAATCACTAAATTAGCCAAGTTGGCCAAGAAGTGGCCAAGTGGCTTTTTGAGCTCTCAGTCATTGGCGTTAAGCTCGAGCTTAATTTAATGCTAATGCAAATGTCTGTTGCATAAATTAATAATAAACATAAATATAAATACACACATATACAAAACACAAACAAACTCCACAAGTGATTGTCTCTAGTCAAAGGGAGAGAGACCTTTTTACAAATTATAGAATTATATTATGGCTTTTCGAATGCTTCTTTGCAGGTGGCCAAAACTGGCAAACAGGTGCAGAAGACACAGAGCAAAGGCATTTGTATTTTTTTTATTATTTTTATTTTAATGTTTAATTGGAGACGGCTCAGTAACTTTTAAGTGAATGTGTTGGGAAAGATTAGGAAAACCACAAAACCATAAAAACATTGCATAAATTGAAGAACGATTTACAAAAATATATTTTAAATTGTATTTCTGAATACTAAGAAATTAGTCGTTGATTCCTAAGTTGTATACAAAAATAGATTGTTTTATTATCCATTGATTATGCTTTTAGATTTAGATTCTAGGTGTACAGTGTACATAAAAATTTCCATATCTTAGAACAAAATTTTAATTATTAATAAACAATTTGGAATTTTCTATAGTTCAATTATCGAATCAAATTCATCTGATTTGTCATATCAAAAACAAACCATAATAGCAAAAAAAAAAAAAACTATCAACAAACATATTTGAAAGTTTTTGATTGCTAACAGATGGTGTGGGAGGAACTGAATAAATTTATTAAGAAACTCAGGCATATAAGAAAGGGAACGGGCCCGAAAGCCAAGTTGTGCTCCTGTGTGTCTGCCAATTGGCCATTATTAATGGCAGCTATATTGCGACCGCACATAATTGAATTATATTTTATGACTTGTTATTTGCTATGACCAACAAAACTTTTGGCCCAGAGAGATCAGTGTTTTGGCAGCAGGTAGCGGGGTGTGTCCACAATTGTGTGTTAATTGAATGGGCGTGCTATAGATGAATGCCCACTGATTGAGGCGACAATTTCCATTAGAATTGCCCAAACCAACCACACCAGAGAGGGGAAGATGGGGGGGGGGGGGGTGTTGGCCACCGTTCAGACTGACTGCAAAACAATACAATAACCACAAGAATACAAGACGTGAGAATGGGCGAATCGTAGAAGTTTGAATACTCTCGCATTCCGATAAACGAATCAATCTTAATTTTAACGATATATTTTTCTCATCAAAAATTTCATCAAGAGTAGAGTAGAAATTTTATATGTATTTTTACCTATCTCCAATATCATTAGGCACTAGCATTTTCAGTGTATTTTTTTTCTTTTTTTATATTGAGCATCTAAGATGTGTACGATCTAAAAAAAAAATGGGTGCAGTGTACCTCCCGATCGATCATTCTCGATTATAGTACTCTGGCTTATTCAATTTATGAACGTGCTGTGCCTATTTTAATAGCGTATTATTAATTGCTGGTTGATTGATGATTCGTTACACATTTTGTGACTTAATGCAAATACCCGACTTCTTCGTCCTCGGCAAGGGTAGCAAAAGACCTAACTGAGCCCATTAATCAAAAACCAAACAAAAAATGTGAGTTGTGCTGCCAAAAATATGAATATGGCCAAAAATAATGTTAATGTTAATGGAACTGCTGCTGATGCCGCCGGGCAACAAATATAACTATATAAATACCCCTTTACCCGCAACTGTCTGCCTCACTCTTGCGTTGGTTCTTCAGTCACGATCTGGGTATTGTTCGTATTCTGACCGCTTTAATTCACTCTTATTGACTCAAGTGTCGCTTTAGCCCACTGAAGTAGTAGTCAAAATAGTTGTTGGAGTCAAACGCAATTTTTCAGCTTCAATCTCAGACGAGCAGAACAACTTGAAGGCTTTGTTCTTTTTGTTTCTGTTAGTTGTTGTTGGTTTTCTTATTGCTGTTGTGGCAACGTGTCAACTGTCAAAAATTAGTCAAAGCAAAAGCTGACTTGGACCCCGACTCGTACTCGGAGACATGCGGCTGTCCGCGCAGCAATTGAGGCAACACAAATCAGATAAGCGCACAAATATGTCAGTCAACGTAAACTTATGACCATTTTGATGATGATAATACAAAAAAACGTACCCCCCAAAAGCACACACACAAAAATAAAATAAAATAATAAAAAGCTGTGAATGGAGTCCATTTACTTACATCTTGATTTCATTACTATGGAAGCTTTAGGATATTGAAGCGAGTTATTGGTAGTTAGTTGGTCAAAATGTGAGGCAAGAGTTTCTTTTAATATATTAATTTTGGTATATCGTTGCACAGTATACAAATATATTCTTATTCTGATCCATATATATTGCTACGGCAATATTTGAACACCCCGAAGAGTATAAGAAAAAAGTTACCAGTTTGCCACTTCAGCAGCAGCGACAAGTGGCAACTGTTGAATTGAAATAGCTGACAAAAAAAACTGATAGATGAAAACTGAACAAAATGTAAACGTCCAAACACGGTCCAAACAGTTGAACAAATCAACCAAGAACCAGCTGTACCAACAACAACACCAACAATAGCAACACAAACAGCAACAACAACAAACAGCAGCGGGTAAATCAAAGTGTGTTAACCCCAAATCGAGCTGAACCGATCCGGTCTGTAAGCAGAGAGAGGGGTCATGGAATGGAAGGGATGGGGGTAGGGATAGAGAATAAGACAATATTACATGCATATATATATATATATAAATACATATATATATGTACGTAACACCATCATCTACACACCTGACTAAACAGTTTTCTCAACAAATAACCGGTTGGCCACAGATTAATAGAGAGACAAAAAGGCAGACAGACAGACAGACAAATAGTTAGATAAATAGTTACACTGAGATATTGATGAGTGGATAGATTCATATATATCTTCGCTGTATGCATATAGAATGATCGATTATGATATACTTTAAGATACAATGGTCGACATTACCAAAAATTGGTTTAGTTTTAGCTTCAGCTTTGCTGATTATTTTTCTTTAGTTACCTTTGGGCCAAAAAAATGAGTGTATGGAATTTTATGGAATTTCAATCGATGATGCAACAAACACTTTTCATAATAATTATTAATTTCCTTCATTTTCATTACTCAATAAAAATTGGCAGCAAAAGTTCGTCATTGAACATCTCGGATAACCACTAAACAAATAAATGGTATACAATGAATTTTTCGTAATTTTTTTTCAAAGCTTGCGTATGGGTTTTCTTTTTCTTTCAACATCTCAGCCCAAAAAGAAAATTTTAAAAATGCCAAACAGTATCTAAAAATGGAACCAGTAATTCAAACCCAAAAACTGAATTAGAATCGAAATTGCCATCTGTTAGCAGTTGGTAGTAACAAGAGTATTCCCATTGTTCTCACTTGTTTTCAACAAAGACAAAATCAAGCTAATTGTTAACAGAATTGTTGTGAGCCAAAACTTACATTTTAGATTCGGAACTATGACTGGGAGAAACTGCTATATATGCTAGGACAGGAACCAAGATTCCATGCTTCATATTTTGCAGTTGGTTACTTTAGGCATTCATGTCAATAATACAACAACAACTGTTTAACTTGTTTCCAGGCTAGACAGACAACAGACAACAGCAAGTAATGAATGTGATAGAGAAAAAGATATAGAGAGAGAGGGGGGAGAGGGAGAGAGATGTTGTTGTGGTGCATTCAACTCTGGGGACACACTCTTGAGACGCACCACAGATAGCTTTGATAGCTTTTTTAAAAAGAAGCCAATTAAATGTTTCACACAAAGGCTCGACTGCAAATTCAATTAGTGCAATAAACACAAAGTATATCTGGCCTGAGAAATCCACATATATAAATATATATATATATATATATATATATATATATATGTGTGGATATATATATATATATATAGTTGGTCAGTTAGTTAGGCTTACCTGCTTGGTGGGTGATTGAAATTTGAAGAGGCTGCGCTTGGCAGTTGGCGTATATGAATTCTCGTTGCGCTCCTCGCCGGCGGTCTTCACGTCGTCAATCGCGGAGCCGAGCAGCTCGTTTTTGAGCAGACACGAATAGGCCAAACTATCGCGTGCCGTTTCCCCACAATCCCTCTGCTTCTTGCTCGTCTGCGGCGAGTTATCATTGGACTTGTTAAGGGACGCAAAGTTCGTCTGCCAATTGTTGTGTGCCCTTCACGATGGAAAGAGAAAAAGATTAGATATATATGCATATGGTAATATTTGCAATTATTATATGTAATGAAAACATATATCCGGAAAAGCGAACCGAGATTGTCTTTCATATATTTTGTGTCTGACTATTCGTTATGCTGAAGTACCTTGACTTAAAAACTCCCATTTACCCATAACATCATATATAATATCATTAAGATGAATATAACTCCACATTCTCAATATATTTTGAGCACAAGTATTCTAAGACAAAATATAGCGTGAAAATCCGTTATTCTCTGGTATTTCTGAAATGATTTTGTGAAATTTCTATAAACGATCAATATAATGTCAACGTATCTAGAGATATATCTTTAAAAGTGTTTGAATTTCATTGCTGTCGGATACCGCGAAATGGGTATAGTTACCGATCAAATAAATGAGTATGATATACGGAAACATATACTCAAAATTCGAGGTATCCATTTGGTTCGTTAGTCTGAATAAGAATTTATACATACGTTATGGGGTTGGGATGCATTTCAATATGAAATAGAATTGTATTTAATAATTTACAGACTACTTTTTACTATTTTATATCTTTTACATATACCATTCGCATCTTTCACATGGAGAGTGTCTATGTCGATTTATAGTAACTTTCAATCGAGCACATTCTTACATGTATTTTCCTCACGGCTTCCTCAACTTTTTTTTTAATACTTTGTGTTTTTTTTTTGCAACGTAGGCACAACATACAATGGCAAAGAAGTTTGTCAAAATATAAATTATTTTTATGATCAACAACAACAATGATTGCGAAAAATAAATTTATGCAAACGCGTTCAAATTCAATTGTGTGTCTGGTGCGAAGGGGACCCCAATGACTCTTAACACTCTTCGTGTCTGTGTCTCCACCAACCAACCTCGTCTTGTTTCCCCACTACCTGACTGCCCAAGTAATGCAAACACAATGAAGGTGGGGGCATGCTTGCTGGCAATTGTTATTATTTTTGCTCATAAAACATAATAAACGTGTGCAACGTGCAAAAAAAATATTGAATGCCAAATTTGCAAAAAAAAATTGCAAAAAATAAAAAAGAAACAAAAAATTGGCAAATTCACAATTTGCTAACTTGGCAAATTCACCATGAAAATTAATGTTGTTTGAGCAAGTGTGAGAGAATTTTAACCTCCCCACCGACTGGGGTTAGATAAGGCAAAGCGGAGTGTGGTGGGGGAGAATGGAGAGGGCCAATTCAAATGCAACGCAAACCTATTTAAGCATGCAGCCAGCGTCGATTGGCGACTCAACTTCCCCCGGCCTTCCCCAAAGCCCATGCGTCCCTCTTCCTGCCTCCTTTTTAATTTCAGTGCTCATCTGGGGGCAAACGCGTTTCAAGCACTTACTTCCACCTACAATAAATCAAAACGGGCAAGGTAAGGTTGGTTTGTGGAAGGCAAGGAGGGGAAGGGCAGACCGACAATTCAATCAGGCAGGCAGGCATGCAGAAGGTGACACATTGCAACATTGGAGGTGGAAACAATTAATAACAGTGCAGCCAGTTGCAGATAAACACTAAGAAATGGAAACAACAGCAAAAGCAACTGTTCATAGCAAAATTAACTATGAACAGTTGAATGACAAAAATGAAAATTTAACATTTACAAATGCTAAATTTAAAATCTTAGGCAACTATGTTTTTTATCTGAATTGTGTCAAGCTGAGTGAAAATATGCGGTAATGTTTTTGCGGATCGTTGTAATTAAGAATGCTAGAGATTTGAATATATTTTTATATGCGTATGTTTGTAAGTTTAAGTGCTTTGCTCAACTGGTTTTCACTCAGAATCTCATTAGCAGTCAACTGCGGAAGAAAGGGAAGTAGTGGCAAAATGGGAGTGGGGAGTGAAACGGAATGAAAAGGGAGTGGGGTGTCTACAGTTCCCGTTAGCTTAACGAAGCGCAGCCGGGCGTCAAATTTTCGTTGCTAAGGAAAAACTACTGTTTGTGTTTTTTTTTTTGTTATTCTTGTTGTTGTCGTCTTTTCTTCTTTACATTTTATTTTCTAGTTATTAATGCCCTGCCGAAGCGAGTCTAAACATGCGCATATTATTAATACTAATGTTGGGGCGGTGTGCGTTATGGATATATTTATATTGCATAATTTACAGATATAAACATATTTATACTTATATATATTTTTTTTTAAAACTACCCACGACTTCTCACCAACGCATCGATTTAAAATCGCAAGTATTTTGCTTTAAGTCTCAACTATTGCAGTCTTTAAAAATTCAATACAAATCGATAAGATTACTAAAAAATATTTCCGATTTATCGATAACCAATTCTCCATTAAAAACTTTTTCAAAAATCTATAAAAAAATTCGTTTGTTTACCTAAACTAATGCATATTTTTGTCTACAGGGTAACAAAGAGTCGGACCCCTGCTTTATTTTTTATTATTTTTCCTGCACGCCGTCGCAAGCGGAACAGATTAGCACAAATAACGGGCAAGCAGCAAAAAAATGGTAGGGCAGGGGAAAAGAGAAAGAGAAAGGGATTTCGAAAGTTCACTCACCTGCAGGGTATAAAACGATCCAGCGATGTTGGTGTCGTTGACGATTCCATGTTATCCAATAGATTCCTGGCCAACGGACTGTAGTGCTTTAAGATGCGCTTCTCAAACTCCGGACTGAACATTGTGAATGATTTTTTGGTGGATCCGTTTTGTGTTGCTTTTGTTTTTTTTTTTTGGTTTTATTTATATTTTTTACGAAGTATTAACAATAAAAATATAAATTTAAAAACATCAAAAATTGGAAACCAACAAGACCAAGAAATGTCTTCTTATTCAACTGTTCCTGCTGCTTATTTTTCTTCTTATAGTGTCAATTTGGTCGTACAAAATATAAATAAATATATATACAAATGTTTTAGAACTATTAGCTAGGAAGCTACATAAGCGTATGCTGCAATGAAAAAAACGGAGGGAGTTAAGAATTAGAATTTAATTTGGAATTGATTTAAATGAGTTTCGCTTGTTTTTATTCAGTTGTTTATTGTTTCTACAAATACCCTGCACAGTACAAGAATATGATGATTTGCTTAAGTACGACGATCAATAGAACTGTTTATATTGGAGAAAAAAAATAAAAATAAAAATAAAAATATAAATATAAATATAAATATAAATATAAATATAAATATAAATATAAATATAAATATAAATATAAATATAAATATAAATATAAATATAAATATAAATATAAATATAAATATAAATATAAATATAAATATAAATATAAATATAAATATAAATATAAATATAAATATAAATATAAATATAAATATAAATATAAATATAAATATAAATATAAATATAAATATAAATATAAATATAAATATAAATATAAATATAAATATAAATATAAATATAAATATAAATATAAATATAAATATAAATATAAATATAAATATAAATATAAATATAAATATAAATATAAATATAAATATAAATATAAATATAAATATAAATATAAATATAAATATAAATATAAATATAAATATAAATATAAATATAAATATAACAGAGTATCTTTATCTAAGGCTATAGCGTTTGTTTTTCTTTATTTTCTAGACAAAAATTTAAATAAAATTGTAATTTATATTTTTGGTCGACAGTTTGCAAGCCAGCTCATTAATCAACGTCTTCTGGAGCCAGCATGGTGCACATGGTGGTTCTTGGCTATAACTCGACATGGCCAAATTGGGCGTCAAAGGGGGATCACGGGAGTCTAGGAGATGGAGAGAGTGATATTTTTGGCGCTTATATACTGGTCTGGCATGGCTAATCAGTTGCCAATGTTCTGGTGGGCGTATCAATCACATAGATAATACAAAACCAGACGAGCTGTATTAGTGTATGCGTATATATGAGAGAAAGACAGAGATGGAGGTAGAACGTCTGTCCGTCTGTCCATTTGTAACGCCTGTCATGTTATTCGAATGTTATTCGCAGCGAATGCGATGCGCATACTGAAAAGATGCCTATTAAAATAGAATCTGTATTCGAGCTTGGCTTTTTTTGTTTTCTGGCACGAGTTGCATTTTGAAGAAATTGGCCAGCAATTGTAGCGTGTTTGCTGGCAATTAGTCGAAAGGGCGTTAACTGTTGCTTGTTGTCTGAAGCTGAGGCGGGCTAGAACAAGTCCAAAACAGGTATTCAAAGCATACCGAAATCTAGATACCCATCCTCGACGTAAACAAAAATACTGATTGATTCTATCACAACCTAATTTTTGTACAACGTTCATTTTAAATATATCAAACTTCAAATAAAAAAAATTTTTAATGAATAATCTTAATTTGGACAAATCAATCATCTCAATGCCCATGATTTCGACTATCCAAGACCACTTTTAAAAAATAGAATATTATTTGGGAAACCAAACAAACACTATGAATAGTATAATATCATACATGGTTTTTAGAAAGATAAGAAGACTCACAGCGGTTCTACTATAATTTATAAAATTATAAATTAAAAAAATATTATATATTTTTAATTGTATTCAAATGATTATTTGGAATGATTTCCAAAACAAATTTGGGCATTACTTTTATTTCGACATAAAGTAAAAAAAAAATATCTTCTGGAAAAAAAAATACAGGGTATACAAACAAATAAGCAGGAGCGGCGTCTAGGGGGCGTGAATGGGTCGGGTATACGTACTCAGTGCAGCGTGAAATTTGAATCAGCTATTGAAAAGACTTCCGCGTTGCAGTACACAACACACACACATGCACACACACACGCGAGAGGGATGCAGTGTTTTAACTTGTAGTAAATGTTTTTGTGTTTTAATAATATTTTTTAAAAATTTTATATACGTAGTAAAATATATAGGAACAGTATTCAACTGGCAACGTAGACAAACAGCAACTAACTGCCTTGAAGATTTTTGACATTTAACTCGATGGGTGTCTGTGTGTAATGTACCTGCCCTAATCTACCTGACTCGCACACTTATACAGGCACACACAGCTATATTTATATATCGTTAGGATAGCTGCAAAGCAGCCTTATTGCTTATTTGAACCTCGAGCTCGCCGATAAGGCGCTTATCGCACATAAACATACAATGCCGGGCAACCCAAAAATTCAAATGAAATACAAAAATGACTCAAACGAGAATTTATTCTATACTCAGAAAAAACATTCTTAATAGTTTCTCTGGCATATACAGTGAGCAAAATTAAAAACATATTTTTACTTTATTTTGACGTGACATTGATCGAAAGACAGGTCCAGAACCGAAATCACAATTCGGTTCGATTTGCTGATTTTTCCAAATACAGAAGATAACAATTTTATTTTTAAATAGTCGTAAAACAAGTTTCCAGGATTATAGGTAAAATTATTAATGCTCAGTGCAGGAAATCCCCTTTCTCCTTTGCCTGTTTAAACATGTCACGACCAACTGAGTGGCCCGATAAGCGGCAAATATATCTGTCTCTGAGGGGGTGGGTGTGTAGAACAGGAAGAGACACTTGGTCGCTGCTTGATTGAAAGCACAGGTCAATATGTATACAAAAATAATGACTCCCGTGGAAGAAAAAAAACATCTTTTAATGTTCCATATAAAATTATGTTCCGAAATCAATTAATAGAGATATTTTTTTTGGGAACTTTTTAGAAACCGACATATTCTGTTTGCAGTTCTAAACAAAATATTTTAACGAGAATGAGAACAGTTCATCATTGTATATTTATTATGACATTACACATGAGCCAAAAATACAAAAAATTCTATGGTAAACTCTAGCTACAAAGGCAACAATTTTATAAGACGGATGATAACAGGCATAACCTTAAAAGGTTATACTCTTTAAATTCGAGGATGGCTTTAGCACGGCAGCTTGTGGAAATAACATCTGCAACATAATATGCAACACTGAACGTAACATACAATATCAAAATTGATACTTTTCAATATATCTATATTGATATTTGAAATAATACACTGAATAAATCTCAGTTTTATTATTATGAAAAGGCATTAAGATTAACAAAATTCAAATTTCTTATGAATTAATACTCTTATTGTGAATGAACTAATAACTCAAGTTCAATGCTGATATAAATCTGTTAGGCTTGTTTTTATTATTACACACAACATGAACTTATGCAAATATTTTTTATTTTGTCCTTTGGTAGCTGCCTGCAATCGAAAATAAAGAAAACTTAAGCGCCTGTTGTTTTTAATTCTTTAAGGATGAATGTTATCTTCTGCTGATGCTTTAATATTCTGCGCTGTTGACTTTTTGTTTTGTTTTCTTGACGCTTGGGGTATTTTTATTTTTTTCCTTTTTTTAAGTCGAAGGTCATCACGCCTCGTACATTTATAGACGCTGAGATAATGTGAAGCGCCAGACTCCACAGACTGACGACTAACTGTAAATAGAGCCACCACCAACTGGGGAACATAAAACAAACAGCTGCCTGAGGCCTGTTTGGAGCTCCCACAGAGCGATAAATAGACACGCACTGCACTTGAACTTTGACTGCTATAAATATAAAAATATAAATAAGAGACGAAGAAGGGGGCAAGTTTTTATCGCACACACCTCATCCGTTTGCGCCGAATTCGCTTGTGGTTTTGACTCTTATCAGCAGCGCGCAAAAAAGCAAAAAATATATAGTAGCATTCTTGGTGGGAAAAAGATAAGCACCATGATAAAACAACAGCCAAATTTACATGTGCAAAACAAAAAGCAACATTAAAAAAATAATTACTATATAATAACCATCTAGAAAGTGTTTGCGAGAGCGAGTGAGTTGGCTGTATAGAAGCAACAGCAAGTGAGTAATCGATAGGAACACACACACAAACATCCTCTCAGCAAAGCCGTAACAGATATCGTAATAATGTCAAGGATTTGGATTCATTCCCAATAGACAAAGCCGATATTGCTGCTGACTAAATATTTAAACGAATAATTTGCAGTAACTACGCTTAGCCGTTTTGCCGCTACTGCTGTTGTTGTTTTCTTATTGCGCACTCATACACACAAACGCACGCACTATTAGAGACATAGATACAATGAGTGGCCAGCTGCATATACGATCAGCACACACACACATGTACATGCATGCAAGCTGTAATCAGGGAGGTAACGCAAACACTCGCACACACACACAATGTACAGCTAGAAAATAGTGCAACGGCATATTTAAATAACACTTTACGCTCTTTCCACACCATTTCACCGTTGCACCATTAAAATTCACTTACGTTTTTTGGTTGCAAGTTTACTTCTCTATTTTATCTTATTAACGCGCAAAACACACCAAACAACGGTTAAATTTAATTTTCGTGGAAGAATGAAAAAAAAAATAGAAAACCCGCTTCTGCTGAAGAACAGAAACAAATGTTTTCGATTGCACGACACGAGGGTAGTTTTTATTGCAATGGCGTTGACGGAGCGTTTTTATGGCAAAGAAGAACGTTGCACTACGGGCGTATTTGGCTTAAAACACACATACAATTGCTTTGGTCGTTTTATATCAATTGTTGTTGCTGCCTGTACTACGCGTTACCGTCCGCGCTTGTTCAACGCCGCTTGATTTGTCTTCCAAATTCAGCGATTTCCTTTTCAGTTGCTCTTCGTGTTGGGTCGCGCTAGTTGGGGATGTGTACACCAAATATCGATATGCCGACATTAAAACATAAGGAAATGTTAAGTATCGATACATTTTTCAATCGATGGTAACTACAAAATTAGTCCAAAAACAAAAAATGTAAATGTTTATCTATATCTTTGGAATGTGTGTGCAGTTAAATTTTTTTCTATGCCATATCCTTTAATATTATCCTGATAGTCGATCAACATTTTATCACAAGCATCAAGCTGGCCGGCGAATTGGAGCGCAGATTGGTCGCTCGCTGTAAATCGATAAATTCGTTGTTCAAAATGTCACTCGGTATATCCTACATGCAGATTCTGATACAGATCAGTTGGGCGACAATTAAATAACCATGCCTGATGGGCTGAAACCGGACGCTGTTTGTAACCAAGATATCCCTCTGCTCTTCTCATTTAACAACTTTCTGGTTAAGTGCGATTGCAATCCTTCAGTAATCAATTAGAGTATGTATTACTTTTAACGAATCTGCTTGTTTTTTTTTGTCTGCCTATTATATTTGATGGCTAGTTTTACACAAATCAGTTTCATGTTTTTCGAGAGATTCTGTCAGTCGAGTCATGGTCTTTGCTTGAGTTTGCGTCAAGTGGATTGTCGTCCAATATATATATATAACATGCAGCTTACAAAAAGTAATTAGACATAATGGGCATACATTCAGGAAAAATGAAACAATAAATTATACAATGTTTATATAATTTAGATAAATAATAATTAATTAAATAATATTAATAAAATGTATAATGTATTCTAAAAATTAGTTCTTATCTGCCTTAGAGGTAGAGTAGCTCAGCGTAAAGGCACTCACATTAAGTTATATTCATTTAAAATACTAATGCTTAATTAAAAAAATAAAAAAAATCTTCAATGAACACAAACTAAAATAAGAGATATTTTTTCTAAAGTAAAAATTCTGTTTATTTGAAAGCGACATTATTCAATTTAAGGAATTTACTTTATGAATAATAAGATAAGGAAACCGTTCACAAAAAACATGGAGAATTTCTAAAATGAAGTGCGATTTTTTTAAGTGTACATATATGATTGAAATATAAACTTTTGACGAACACGTGCAGATTGAGGGGACAAAGAGTAAGGAGCCCCATTAATTTATCAATTGATTAATGATGCTATTTGCAATGAATATGGGAAATCCTGGCCGCTGACAACGAAGTCCGGTTAGTTCAGTTAAAGTCACTGTCAACGTACAGCTCTTGGTCAAATCGGAGGAGCAAAATCCCAGGAGTTCTCTTTGAAATGATGAACATTAGTGGCCTGCTGCAGTTCGAGTCGATGACATATCATGGAGCCGAAACCCAATCGGCGGCATTGAATCAGTTGGTGGCAAGTGCGCTGTCATTGTCATTTTCATTGTCGATTTCTATCAGCAGATGGCGCCATCCTTTATGCTGATCATCTCGTGCCGTCGCCGCAGTCCATGGAACTTTTATCGCCAGATAATGCAGTTGCTCTACGAGAGCGTCTACAACATGATCCTTTAACTGATTTATTACGATCACAATAACCAATCACTTCGCATTCCAGGTCTACGTTTACACAATCAGCTGCTCGTCGATTCGCTGCATGCCTTGTTGTGTGTAAAAATTGATTTTGATTGATTAATAATCGAGCTGTTTTTATATACTTTACTTTCTTTGATCAAGGACATTGAAATCCATACATCACAGCTCGATGGCAGCGAGTATTATTTAATATTCCTGCATCAGCGCGACGCGCTCATCCAGCTGGAGATTCGGGGCATATTCGAGTACTGTTGGCCCCATCAGTTGCTCAACTGCAACGTGATGACGCAGTCAGCTGGTGGGGAGATTCTGTTGCATACCTATTTTCCGTATGCGGCCACACATTGTGGCGCCATTATCGCCCAGCAGATCAATCAATTTGTTGGCATCGCCTGGGAGCAGAACATTTACTTTCCAGCCAAGGTGCACAATATGCACGGATGTCCGTTGCAGATACTGCTGCGTCCAATTGTACCGTTTCTTGTGCTGGAGCACCGGCTGCTGCAGGAGCTGGGCAGGCGCATGAATTTCAGTATGCATCTCGTCCAGAATAACAGCCCGCATAAAATTTTGCAACTGGTGGGGAATAGGAAAAACAGAAAAGGGGGGTCAAATTGAACTTATTATTATTTTTACTTTACAGCTGATGGAGCAGCGCGCCCACTTGGCCATTGGGTATATGAGAATGCGTTTGGAGGATTCGGTCAACTTGACAGCGGTCTTTCCGCACTACTCGAACCGCATGGTCGGCTGTGTGCCACTGAATGCCCACAATTTAACGAGTCTGCAATTGTTGGGATTCCACTTCCAAAGGTTTGTCTGGCTAGCCGTTCTCCTCAGCCTGCTGGCAACGAGCTGTGTGATGTTATGGTCGAGCATGGAGCACACGGAACGAACAAGCGATCTGTTTTTAGTAATGGCCATCGCCAGGGGACAGCCGGTTTTCCGGAATGCGGGCATGCGGAATGCGGCTCAGCGACTGCTCTCCATCAATTGGCTGTGCTGCACGTTGCTGCTGCGTTCCATGTATACGGCGCTGTTTATTTATATGCTGCGCCTGCATATCCATCAGCGATTGCCGCGCACGCTGCTTGAGCTAATGGAGGGCGGCTATGTGGCTACCATGAATCGCATAACGAAGCAAGATCTGCAGGAAGGAGTAGCAGGTGGAAGTGGAATAGGGGCAGCTGCAGCTGGCAGCTCGCACCTAATTCAGCGTTTGGACGAGCTAATCATCGCCATACGATCGGTGGGCCTGCTCAACTACTGGGCAGGTCAAATGGGCAGCGAGCGTTATTTTCGCAGCATGCTGCTCACCTATCGGAATAAACGGCTGCGGCAACCGGATCTGTGGGCCATATACATCATCATGGCTGGCCTCTATTTGTGTAGAATTTTAAGCGCTTATAGGAATGAAGCAGAATGTTAATTATATTGCCATTATGTTATCATTAATTGAAAAGATATATACATTTGTAACAATCGTGCTGACAGCAACTGCCAGAATATACATTCTCTGTCCCTCTCAATTAATACTTGTTCTTATGGTAAACAATTTCAAATTGAATTTTATAAAGAAACAAAGAAAGAGCACATTACATTGTTTATGTTTTCAGCTGCGATAAGTGCTTCAATTGTATATCGATATCAATTGTGCACATGAATTCAACAGAATGTTAATAACATTTAATTTATGTTATGGTAGCAGCTAGCAGAAAAACTCTGTCTCTTTCTTTCTGTATCTCCCTCTCTAATAATAATAACAGAAAGGTTTTTTAAGGCTTTATCTCATGTGCTTTTCATTCATAATTTTATTATGCAAATTCAAAATTTTTTATTAAATGCTACGTATAGAAAATATATACAAAACATTTCAGATTGAAATGCTTAAAATAGTTAATAAAAATAAATCAACAGCAGCGATGCAATTGATTCCAATTTCGTTTGTTTTATGTAAATGCAATGCTGGCTTCAAAGAATTTGATTGTTACATTAGCGATTTATAGCTTTTGGAGGAGAATGGAGGAGGCGCCACCGCCGCCATTGCAAATGGATGCGCATCCAAGTTGGCCCACTTGCAGGGCATGCGTCAAATGGGAGACGAGTCGGGCGCCAGACATGCCAATCGGATGGCCTAGGGAAACGGCGCCACCGTGGACATTCACCTTGGCCGGATCGATGTCCAATTTGCGTATGTTGGCGAGAACAACCAGTGAGAAGGCCTCATTGATCTCCCACATGGCGATATCCTCCTTACGGACACCAGCCCGTTCCAGCAGCTTGGGTACAGCGAATGCGGGTGCAATTGGAAAATCTATGGGATCCGTTTCGGCATCCTGATAGGCGACAATTCGGGCCAAGGGCTTCAGACCCGCACGCTGCGCGGCATCGGCGCTCATGAGAACGACAGCAGCGCCGCCATCGTTGAGTGTGGATGCATTGCCAGCGGTGACTGTGCCATTCTCACGCTGGAACACCGTCGCCAGTTTGCCAAACTTATCGAAGCTCACCCGCTTGTATTCCTCATCTTCGGCAATAATCACCTCCGGTTTGCGTTTTAGCTGAATCTTGACCGGTGCTATCTCCGGATCGAAGACCTTATCACTCCAGGATTTCGCTGAACGTTTGTATGATTCGATGGCAAAAGCATCCTGCTCCTGGCGACTGATCTGCATCTTCTTGGCCGTATTCTCAGCACAGTTGCCCATGTGCACTTTGTTGTACACATCCCAGAGGCCATCATGTACGATTCCATCGATCATATTGATGCCACCATACGGTGTGGCGCCACGTTTTAAATAGAATGGCACATTCGACATGGACTCCATGCCGCCGGCGACAACTACATCGGCTTGGCCGAGCAATATCGACTGGGCGCCCAACATCACCGCCTTCATGCCCGACGAGCAAACCTTGTTCACCGTGGTACAGCAGACGTTTGTTGGCAGACCCGCAAAAATAGCCGCCTGACGGGCGGGTGCCTGTCCCAGGCCGGCTGAGACTACATTGCCCATGATCACCTCATTCACATCCGTCTTGGCAATACCCGCCCGCTCAATGGCCGCCTCAATGGCCGTTGCACCCAGCTGGGTGGCGGTTAGCGGCGCCAGTTGGCTCTGGAAACTGCCGATTGGTGTACGAGCTGCGGCGACAATAACAACATCGCTGCTTATCTTTGAGCTGAAGCGACGGGCCTGAGCGCACAACTCGCGGCGGGTGGCTTGCAACATGGCTTTTTCTTTTAGATAACTGGGTTGACTAAAAAACTAATTGAATCGGATCACAAAGTCAACGCAATCTTCAAGTTCGACCCGTTTAACCTGTTGCGGCGTTGCGTAACAATCAGCTGTTCGTACTATGAACAGTGCTGGATAACATGTCGGCGACGATCGCAACTACTCTATATTAATCAACATATCTAACATAAATCGGTAAATTTCTATGTTAAATTCAATGATATTCTCAACAAGGTGCTGGGATTAGTATATGCTGTAGAGAAAATTATTTAATAATTTATTTTGACGATTAGCAGAAATGTATTTATTTAAATGTGGAATTATATTATATTTATTGACCAAGGTTAACATAACATCGTTCTAGACAAAAGCTTTATGATTTGCTCCCGACTTCAATAAGAGGGACGAAGCAGTTTCGAAGCAGATTTAACAAGCAGTATCATCTGTTTAGTGTCGTGATGTAAAATAGCGTCTTGCTAGACAAAAGCTGTATGATCTGTATTTGATGTTAAGCTATAAGAACAAGTTTGATTTAAATTATAAAATTTAAATGTGGTGAGTTGCGGATCATAAAAATAATTTTTTTAAATTTTAAGATAAAGATTGTTTGACTTTACAAGAGCAGCCGAAGTAGAAAATATCAACAGTCTGTCGGACCTTTTAATTAAACTGGTTAAATTGAGAAAAATGTGAATTTGGTTTGAATATTATTTGTACTTTATTTAAGCCAAAAGTAACAATTGCAACTGCTAACAACTGAATGTAAAGCACAAATTACCTTTAATAATATTACAATAAATATGAGTACTAAATGCTGATCAGTGCACGATAGTAATAATAATAATATTGTTAAATAATTAAACCAACCTACTTAGCTGCTAACGAAACATATTTTAAATGTTATGAAATACGTAATAATTGTATAATATAAATAGGAAAATCAATTACGCATAATTTGATTTTAAATTAAAAAAATATATGTATTATTTATACATAAATAATAATGATCAAATATATAAATATATATATATATATATATACAATAAGTACAATCAGTCTTCGCAAGTAGAGATCTGGACACCACTTGTACTGTGTATATGTATTAAGATAATAATGAGTTTAGTGTTGTTTTGGATGATTCGATTGTTTAGATTAGAAGCGCATCCCGCCAATTAAGTTGGGACGCTTGGATTTCACATCCACATCGTTTTTGTTGTAGCGCTTGCGGGGCGTTTGTGACCGAAGCGATACAATTCCAATATCATCGGGATCGTCGCTGTCAACGCTGGTGAAGAGTGTGCGACGTACGGATCTAGTTGCCGGCTCCACATCGCCTTCATCGTCCGTGTGCACGTTGTGCGTGAGAGTGGTGCGCATTCGCGTCTGACTTCTGAGATAACCAGTTGCCGCTGGTGCTGTCCTTGCTGTTGGCCTAAACCTCTTGTAGACAATTAGGCAAATTTCGGCACTCCCCACGCCACTGCCATGTCGATAAGCCAGCGTCAGGGTCACCTCAAGTGCATTATTGGTTAATTGGTCGAATCCACCGCCATCGTCTGCCTGATGACATTGCTCAATAACGCCAACGGATTCAATGTAATGCAAATGCGTTCGGGAACGCGGAGGTGTCGCCAACTGATCGGAGTAGCTCACATCAACATTCACTTGATCAACGCTTTCGGCGCCCAGACGAGTTATCGATGACTCTACAGCATTATCATCATCATCACCATTAGCAGCGGCAGGAGCAGCAACTGGATCATCAGTAATACTTTCGGCACGACGACGCAATGAGTTAGGTAATTGAATAATTGATTTCGCTTCCCTTTGGCGACGTCGGAGCACTTCAAAGCTGCGCGCATAGCGATCCTTAAGAAGCGAGACTCGAGCAGCATCGCAGGGATGTGCATCGACAAAGCCGACATGCTTGTAGCGACCAGTTAGGAAGTGCGTTACAGCCGAGGCACCTTTGACGGTGCGTCCAATCAGGGTGAGAATGCATTCATCGGCCAGCTCCCTACGAATTCGATCCTCGCTGATGTATTGTACAAATTGGCGCATCACTTGCGCTGCCGATGCTGTGAAGTGTATTTAATTGGTAGAAACAAAATAATATTTTTTACTGTATTAACTTACGTGTCAGCTCTGCGTCCGGTTGATACATTTTAATTCATTGGTTTTTCCTTCGGTATACAATGCAATAATGCACAACTCTTAACACAATTGCATGTAAGCACGGTTGCATGTGACTCGATTTGTAGCGATAAGTTTGCGTTTGTCGATAGGCAGTGTGACCAGATACGAAATATACAGAATGCAAAAACGTGCCTTTTGAATATTTTTGTTCGCCTAAAATATATCGCTACATGACACAAGCTCGTGTAAAATTTAAATACGCTATTAACTGCATTAACGTTATTTTTATTTATAATTTTTTTTCCATCTTTGTATCGTATTTTGTATTTTTGGTGTGACGTATTCTAAAGAATTCTTAAGTTTGCTATTAAAATCAATCACGATGCATAAGAATAATGAATAAAAATTTACATTTTGCGTGCCAGCGTTGTGGAGAATTTTATGGCAACAATGAATCTAATGCTTGCAAACTAAAGCCAAAACTTATTTCTTTAAAGGTTATGAAAGTGATACCGGCTGCTCCTACGAATATCCAAACTAAGAAAATGGCTGCTTCTGCTGCTCCAATTGCACCAAATCCGAATCAGTTCTGCAAATCGAGCATGCAATATCGAGAGTCGTTACAGCCACCAAAAGATAAGTTTTAGGAGTGTAGGGTTATAGAAAAGGCCAACACAGATGACTTAGAGCACCTAATCTGCAACCTAACACACGAGATGCAGCATATGCAGCCGTACCACTTTGAGTTGCTATCCGAAGATGACTTGGTTGGAGTTGCGCTGCACAATAAAGTTTTACGGGGCGAGGTGTGTGCTCTAATTAGTTCATCGGGAGCCAAGTGTGCCAAGGTACGACCGATATTTATTTAGCCGTACACCGCACGGCCAAATTCAAGCGGTTCGCTTTCTGGATTCAGCTGCCCACGCATATCAGGGTGCAACTCAATACGATATTGTCGCTGCGACTGCACAGCGAGACAAGCCAGACAACCGATGGCATCGAACTGCTGGTGCAACTTAAAGCCGAGAAGACAATTTTCCTTCAATTTCCGCAGCAACTGCTGACCATATATCCGGAGGTTCGCGTTGTAAGAGTCTTTTTACACGATGCCAGTCGCAAGGAGCCGCAAGTGGCGCTCTTGCAGATCAAGATGATAAGCTATCTTATCAACGCTAGTACTGGCCAACAAAGAGCCCGTTTGCACTGTTCGCCTCAACAGATTCCTCGGCCAGGTGCGCGAACTGGACTTGAAGTATTGGCGTGACCCATTGTGCACGGCATCACGGTGTACATCACTCAAGTCGCTACCTTGCCGAGGTCTGCATCAGCATTATCAGATGATTTTCCAGAGTTAGGCTTACAATTATCTGCAGTTTCAGAACATAAGCAATATTTCTGTCCCAATCAGAATCAATAAAAAAAACGTTAAGCGTTCTCATTATCGATACTGACAGAGCACACGATATGCCGGGCAAGTGGCTGTGTATTCCTTGCTGATTTGTGGAGAATTTTCCGGTTTATCTTTGCCGTGCCAAGATCAGTACCATTTGTGGTCTACAAGCGTCTGATGTGTCGACAAATTCGCCTGCTCTGCAATAGCTGATAAAAGTGTGCCAGCAGCCTGAGATGTAAGTGGAATTCAAAGACACGGAACATAGAATTATTAATTTGCTCGACTTAATGAAGGACAAAAATAGCTAACCATGCGCAACAGGTCGTTGATCTGTCAGCCAGCTCCTGTAAAACAACTTGACTTAATTAAAAACACGGTGTTTGCCAGCGAGTTATGGCACAGGAAGGCACAATGTTGTACTGTGACTTGGACTCTGTTCCGCTTGACCGGGTCAAACCGATTTCGAAATATGCTTAACAGTGGGTTTATGCCACCAAGTGTTTTGTCGATAGCTTCAATAAATCCAAACTTTTCTTAAATTTTGAGCAATTTTTTGCAGGGTGAAGTGAAATACTCTACAATGTTACAATGGACCAGAACCTAAAACGCGTAGCATTTCCATTTACAAATTGTTTAAAATGTTGTCACGAGAACTAATTTAATTTTTAAAGTTTTGTTTGTAATTTACCAATATTGACATCTAGTTAACCAGATGAAATTTATTAACTTTCATTTTATTTTTTAAGTAATACACAAAAACTTTATACGAATTTCAACCGATATTTAGACTTGGGTGCCGGCAACAGCAAACGGCAAACCGTCCAAATGGAACGTGTCGAAAATGGAACAAATCCAAAGAAATCTACCGCTGCCGCTGCCGTGCCCACCACCTGTGAGAATTGCAGCCCAATTGACGCCCAAAATTCACCATGCCAACAACAGCAACTGGCCAACGCTGCAACTTTGAAACGTCGTTCCATCGAAATGGAGGAGTCGCAATTTAGCAATATGGTGGACCATGTGCACAGCCTGTTTGGTCAGCCCGTTAAATGGGCAGTAGCCAAAGAGTGTATGGCCGATATTGGTTTAATAAAGCAACAGCTAATTGGCTGCTATCGCCAGTGTGGCAGTGAGTCGCTAAAGTGCGCCCAATTGGCCAACGAGTATTATTCTTTTGTATTTAGTAAACAAGTGGACGCAGCTGTTAATTTAAAGTCGCCCGTTGATGGTCAGGACAAGAAGCATAGTGGAAGTCCTAAACTGAACTGACTGGTCCTTATACTAATCTGCTGGTGTTAACAATAAAATTGTTTAATATTCATCTTATTCCTTCCACTATGTAATTTTTAATATATATAACGGCTCTGGCGTGTAGTAACGGATTGTAGAAACTAATTACTCTAAATTGCTGTGCGTACATATTTAGTACCAAGTCTCTTCTATTAAATCATTGCTAAAAAAAATCTTTTTCAGAGGACTTGGATTTTCAAGTAGCTAATTTAAACGCCATTGCAAGAGCTGTCGTTGGGTAAATTACGTTTGACCGCTACGTGTATTCTTAAGTAAATAAAATAATTAATCATATTTTAAGGCATTAATTCATGGGTTTAATTTAACAGATTATGTAAATATATCTTACGCAACCAACGAATGGAAATATTGAATGAATTGACTTTAGCTTTTTTACTCATTTTGGTTTTAAGAATTGGCGGTTTAATATCGATTTGATATCGCAGAGTTGCTTTACGCAGTGTACGCCGCATCACTTATGCCGGCTGGTACGCCAGGGTTGACGCATGCGTCTAACATACATATATACGGCGGTGACTGATTTTTTTTTTGCATACGAAAATTTTGCTGTAAGAAGTACGAAGCTAAAGTGCGTGAAATAACATAAACTCGGATCAGAAGCCAGACGCATAGAAGCCCATTGCACATTAGTGGTTTGAGTGCATTGCAAACAACACGTTGATCGTCAGTTTCTTGCACGCAACAACCTCGTGCATTTCATTTCTTTTTTGCGTACATTTACCGATATTTTGGTGACTGCACACAAACATAGCGACGACGACGGCGACGACGACGACGTGAAACGCTGTGAAGAAAAAAAAACAAGCGAAATCGAAAGTAAAATAAATTTGTAAAAAAATTGAGTGGATTTAAGAATCTTCGTTGTGTGCTAAGCGAAACGAATTGTAAACACATTTGGAAAATTAAGCGCAAGGTACATGAATTATATACAAAAAAAACGTATACATATATATATATATATATATATATATATATTTATATATATGAAATATCAATTACCAATTGTTCATTGTCATTGTCTTTTAGGAAGCAGCAGCAGCATCCCTACAAAGTAGCAACATAGATATTATCAGCAGCAGCAGCACAACAACAACTACAACACCAGCACCAACAACAAAAATAATAATGAACAAAACACCTCAATACGATGTGGCTCTGTCCATTGAGCCAGAGCATGAGTTGCGCTTTATTGGTAAGCGTATGTGTGGGTGTGAGTGTGTGTGCGAGTGTGTGTGTAAGGGGGCTTGCGTTTCTATGCGAATGTGAATTAGAAGCAGCAGTACCACATACATAGTTGCATTCGCAAATGCAATTGTTTTGTTTTGGACTTACAAGACGGCCCTCTGTCCAAAGGGAAGGCCATTCGTATGTGTGTGTCAGTGTGTTTGTATCGATCACCAATTGCAAACTAGCAGCACCGTTACCGACTTGACTTCTAAGAAAGCGTATTGAAAACATTGGTACAAAGGGACTACGGAGCAAACTGCAAAGTTCACACGCACACAAACACAGACACAGTCGCTTTTGGAATTGTTTCTCTTCCTCTTAATTTTTGACTTTTTTTATTTTTTTTTTTATACCCTTGACGTAGGGTTCTCATCGCTTTTTATGGAAGTGTGAAGCAGCAGGCGGTAGCTCATATTCTATATTTACACGTATGTTGTAGATCGGCTATTAATCAATATAGCAATTTCAGTCTTTGCAATCTATCCCATACGCGTACAAGTATCATCGATTATAAAGAAATTTAGTTGCGAGCAGCTGTTGTGTGATTTGTGCAAGTGTGTGCAATCTTCGGCGTACCTCTGTTGGCTGATTTCTTTCTTTTTTCCGTATGTGCTTTCTGCGTTTTGCCGCCGCAGCTTATCAATAATTTTTTTTGTTGTTCTTTCCTTAGCTTTTGACATATTTTCGAGTCTACGTGCGGCTGTTTTGGCATGTTGCTGCCACCAGCGCTGCCAACAAAAACAGCAGCAACTGACGTCGTTTTCATTTTGGAATAGCAGACAATATTACTTTTCTGTCTATATGGCTCACTCTCTTTTATCTCCTTCTTTCACACTAGTTCGCTGGCGGATTCCCTTGAAAACCTTTGCCGCATTTGTTGCTTTGTTTTTGGCTTTTTGGCCAACATTTTATTTTTGTACTCGCAAAACTTTTCATGATACATTTTTTTTTTTGTTTTGTGTTTTTGAGGTTTTTGAATTTTGGCCAAAAAGCAACAACGCAATATGACAACATGTCACTAATTTCTAGTGCACACAGTGGTACGCAATGTTCAAAATGTAAATATCACTTTCCATAAGACCTGCTCTAAACAAGTGGCTTTTAGCTTTTGAGAGTGATAAAAAAAAACAATAGCCCACAAAATATGTCTAGCAAGGAATATCCTTGCCCCACTGTACAAAAGCTCGCCATTTGCCAACGATCATTGACAGAGAGACTGTCCACGAACACATATACATATGTGTAGGTATATATATATATATATACACTCATATCATCTTTTGAATGAATTTCTTTCAAAACTATAGCGAATTCAAAAACAGCAAATTGCTGCCCTGATATATATATATATATTAGTATAAATATATGTGCTTGCCTTTAATTCAATTAAATTGATATGAAAAATAAAATTATTGCGTTGGTCAAACCATCACCAACTCAATATGCAAACTCTTTGCATATGAATTTTCTGCCTTTTAGAACAATATAGAATAATAGCAGCAAAATCAAGTGTAATTGGTTATTAATAATTTTGCTGTTTTGACATCTTAGATATATGTTGATTTTAACTTACCATTAAGCTATAGCTCCTCAGTTATTACTAGTCGAAGTAAAAGTTTTTTCTAATAGTTCCTTAGTTAGTCTTCGAATTATGATATTATGATTGATCATTGATTGAAAATGGCAACTAGTTGGTTTGGCTTAGATTTTTCAATACTTAGATGCAAAGTAGTTCATATTGTCATTAAGTTTGGATTGTAGGTAATATAATTTATACTTTATGGGATCGAACAAGCCTCTGTCGATGCTTTAGCCTCTTAAATACAAAATAAAATTTAATTTTAACCTTGCTTATCCCTCTTTATATTACCTACTAAAAGTCGTGATTTCGTAAAAGCTTTAGTTTCATTTTATTCAAAATATCGTATGTACTTAAATTGTTCTTGTCTACTTTATATATATATATACATTTGATTAAAGGCACTCGGGTTTATGGTGCTAAAAACTGTACCAGTCTTAACGGGACCTTGTTTACGCATTTTATAACGGTGCTTCATCGTTTTAATTTTTACGACTAGTTGCAAAATTTGAGTATTTTCATTCACTTTCAAGTAGTGTGTTATATGAACTTTATTTGAATAGTATAATAAAGTTTACAAATTGCACATAGAAAAATATAAGTTGCGAACACAAATTTAAAATGGGAATGGAAAAAGAACAGCTAAGATCCTGGCTTACAAGGATACTGAATTGAGCAACAAGCTAATTTCAAATAAATTACCAAAATCGTCATCAGCAATTGATAATGTAAAAAAAACGTATGACAATAGTCTGCAATCCTTCGGGCTGTTTTTTTATAAAAATGATTCGGCATCAATCTGATTCACAGCTAAAAGAATCGGAAAAATTGTCTTCAACTAATTTTATCAAGAATTTATCGATTTGTTTTTTTAAAAAATGAGTCTTAAGCCAGTATAAACGATGGGCAAAAACACATGTCCTGGACCCAGTAGTGGCCAAATGTGGGATTATTTCAAAAGAAAAAAATTAAATTCGATGGTCCAAAACATTTAAATCATTATTGGCATGATTTAAAGGGTTCCCAGAGTCCTACTCAAACCCATGAACTGGGCTTAATTCAGTTCAGTCATCAGAACAGCATCCAGATTTGTATAATTTCAGGCCGTATGAGCTTGGATGGTTATATAAACTTGATGGACGCAGCTTATAGTGATTATTATGGAGCATCAATCAAATGCCTTATTCCAGAAGGAATTATCCTTTTGTGTCGCGGTCCTCTCGTGGGTGGAATCGCGATAAGGTTTTTAAGCTTTTAGGGTGGCCAGCAAGATCACCCGACCTTAATTCATATCGTTCGATATCAAATAGAATATTTTTAGCTTACTTTCGTTGAAAAAAAAATGAAAAAAATTTAATTTCCCATTTTATAAGCAACAAATATGGTGACTTTAATCAAATTTAATTAATTATTAATTAAGTTGTATGTATGGTAAACTTCTGTGTTTTTTTAATATATATATATACCTACTTCACATTTCTCTGTATTTGGGTGCGTAACACTATATCTTATTATATCTATATCTTATAATATCTATATTTTATTATATATCTGAGTTTTGCTCATTTAAAATTATTGAATAGCTGAATTAGCTTTTTTTTTTTTTTTTGAATATTTTTTAAATTATTTTCACTAAGAAACATTGTCAAGAAATTAATATATTGTTAGACATGATATTTTTATAAATTTCTATATTGAAATGTTATTCTATATACATATATTATATATATATTTATCCTTGTATATCGTATTTGTACAAATCTTAAAGTTACAGAGAAACGCTATAAAATATCTGACACTAATATTAACACCTGCTCTCAACATTTCTCATTGTAATATTTAACTGAAATACTTATGCACTTATCTTTATATATATATATTTATATATATATATATATATATATTTTTTTTACACTTTTGTGCGTTATTATAGGTCCGTTCAGTCGGCCAGTGGTGACAATCATGACGCTGCGCAACAATACGGCCGCAACACTGGTCTTCAAGATCAAGACTACTGCTCCCAAGCGTTATTGTGTACGTCCAAACATTGGCAAGATATCGCCACATCGTTCGACGCAGGTGGAAAGTGAGTGCTTCAATCAATTCTTACAATAATACTGAAATGATTTATTGATTGATACGTTTTTTTATGTCGTATAGTTTGCCTGCAGCCCTTCATGTACGATCAGCAGGAGAAGAATAAGCACAAGTTTATGGTACAGAGTGTGCTGGCACCGCAGGATGCCGATTTGACTGATTTAAACAAGTTGGTATGTATAATAATTATATATATATAGTTTTTTCTTACTCTGATTATTAAATTTAATTTTTTTGCGTGCAGTGGAAGGAACTGGATTCGGATCAGCTAATGGACGCCAAGCTCAAGTGTGTATTTGAAATGCCGGCTGCTGACGCGAATGCAGAAAATAATACTGGTGGCACCGCTGGTGGGGCTATTGGTGGCGGCAGCAGCAGCGTTGGCGCAAATGCAGCCACCAATCTCAGTATCGGCGATTCGTTGAAGAGCGATGCGCCGAAATTGTCCGTCGAGGAGCAGCAGGTACTTACATTTAAATGGAGTCTAATCTAGAAGTTATGATTAGTATTGATTAATTGATTGAATTTATAGTCCTTCAAAATGTCCGATGCTGCGGAGCATGCCGAATCCCTGACGGCCGAAATTAAGGATTTGCGTGACCTCAACAGCGAACTGCGAAAAGAGAATCTACACTTGAAGGTAATTGCGCTGCACTAATATAAATTATTTTATTTAACTTAAATAACTATCTGCCTATTTTACCTTATCTTATGCAGGATCAAGTGTCACGCTATCGCAGCTTCCCGGATACCAAGCAAATCAATGAGCATTATGCTCCTGTTCTGGCTGAAAAACAGATTCCGGTCTTCTATATAGCAATTGCTATTGCAGCAGCCATTTTGGGTCTGTTGTTGGGCAAATTTTTGCTCTGAATGCCATAATTACATCAAAAACAACAACAACAACAACAAACTACAACAACAACAAAATAACAAGAACATCAACAACGAACGCAGCAGCAGCAACAAGAACAGCAGCAGTAATCAAGAACCACAAGAGAAAAAAGCAACAAACAGCGATTCGACTAATTATGTGTTTCGCAATTATATAGAAATTTAACAACAATAACAACAACAAAATTAATTATTACCAGAGAGAACGTAACCTCAAAATTTGCGCAAAACAGAGCCATTTTAAATTTTTCGAACCTGTGGGCCTGGGGCGTGACATATGCTAATCTTTGAAGGACATTGCCAGATATGTGGTTTTATTGATTTTATCGATTTCCTAGCCTTTTGCAACAAACTGCAATTTAAAAGTCAGTGGCAAACACACACAGGACAGACACACACAAATGACTTTGGAAGGCTAGCTCATACACTCACACACTCTCCAATAACTCTCCATACAGCCAGAATAAAGTCAGGCAGTATTTGACGTGCCCTTTCTCGCTCTCTCTCTCTCTCTCTCTCTACCTATCTCTTTCTAGCTCTCTTGGGTTTTTTCTATGTTTGTGTAAGCTGCAAATCTCTGTTCGCATTTGTCGGAAGAATCAATTGTTGCTGGCGCAATTTGAATGCATAGCCTGCACTCACACACAGATACACACACACACACGATATTTATATGCACACATTCATATACATGCACGCACGCCCAACAAGAAAAGGTTTATGTTGTTTATGTGTAAAAACTTTCACGCAGCTGAACATAAGGAACCTTCTTCAGCATACTTGGAAAAGGTTATATATTTAAAAGAACAAAAAAAAGATGAAAATTTGTTTTTATTATTGCACTTGCATTTACTTTTACTTCATTTGGTTTTGCTATGGTTCATTTACCAAGTATACATATACATACACTGTAAACATTAATATTAAAAGTCAATAAAAAGACCTAAATCATGAAATAATATACATATGTGAATATATATGTATTTGTGTCGTTGCAAATTCCTAAATAACTATGCAGAAAGCAGATAAAATTACGCGTAAAAAAAACGAAGAAAAAATACGAAGCACATAAAATTTTTATTTGAGAATGGGTAAAACGAACTTAAGGTATATATATATATACATATATTAATACTTGCATAAGAAAATTCAATCAATTTTTATAATCATTGTCGGATCGGTTGAAAAGACATTTAAGCACACACACACACACACACATATAAATGTTGTTCATACAGCTTATTGGATTAGCGTATTTCAATTAAAAATGTACATTACTTTTTTCCCCTCAAATGAATTTTTTTTATATAAAAAAATATATACACTACATATATATAAAACATCTATATATTTATATCGTCTAAAACATGTACTATAAAAAAGAAGAAAAAAACATTTTGAAGTGATTCATTTAAAAAGGAGAAAAAACTAGCTTCGACTAATTTTTGTTTAAAATTTTTGCAAAGCATTGAAAATGGTATATAGATACATACATATACTAATATTATGTACACTTATGAATGCTGTATTTTCATATACATGATTTCGTATTCAATGTTTAACCTAGAAATACAGTCAAGAAAAGGCAAATAAACGCATATAAGAAAATCATAAGCCAATGTACTTGATGTCAGCTGTAGCAAAAAAAAAAAAACAAAACAAAGCAAAACAAAAGCAACAAATTTAAATAATAATAATGAAAATAATTGAGAAAAATTCAATTTAACAATGTTCAGCTCCAAAAACAAGCAAAAACAAAATGGATTGTTCGCAAAAACAACAGCCAAGAAAGAAAACAATTTATTGAAAAAAACAAATTAAACAAAAAAAGAAAGTAAAAACAAAAATTTAATATTCACAGCATGAATCTTAAAAACTAAGTGTTTTTTTCTTAAAGGAAAAATAAAAATAAAACAGTGTTAACTAAACATCAAATATCATTTCAAAAATAAATTGAAATAAATTAGCTGCCGCTGTTACTCATAATTGAAAAATCGCGCCCAAGCGACTTATCGAACAAACAAAGAAAAGAAAGTATAAATATCGAAATATGTGAAATCGATTCATTTGTGTCGATTTTTACTCGATGCGCGAGTCGAAGCCGATGCTGCCGCCCTTGCTTGAAGCTTTCGTCTGCCTTTCATCTACAACAATACAGTTTGTGACTGACAACAGACCGCATCCCTATTGTCCTTGGGTCCTGTGTGATGCTGTCGTCGCTGCAGTCGTTGTACACAAATCGCACGCATCTAAAAATAACTTTGCTTACTCTGCTAATCAGTGTGTACAAGCATAAGTTATTGCATATAATGGACGTCAAATTGTTAATTTTTGCCTGAGCAGCATAAATTCAAAATTTAAATTTAACTACGAAAACTGTTGCATACTTTTGCGCGCCAAACTCAAATTTTCATTTGATATGCAGTGGCCAATACACAAACCATTTTCAAGTTGATCAAATCGTGGGCAATGCCGAGGTCAGGTGAGTACCGTTAATTGATATAATTTAATAACTCGCGCTATCTCCCTCTGTATATGTGTGTGTGTGTATGTATGTGCACGCAATCAATTAGCTGATGCTTTTTTCAAAAACTCACACGCAGAAGCGAGCTGCAGTTGACAAGGTTACCAACAACAAATTGCAACAACTGCAACAAGTAGCCACAAGACCACCCAGCTTTGCCTACTATTACCGTTCATTTAACTTACATCACATGATATTTATATATACATACATACATACATACAACGCCCAATAATAATGATAATACGAAAAATAATAATTGTCAGCTATTATGTTATGCATATTTGTTAATTACCGCAAGAACATCCTGGAATGAAAGCTTTGTATTATTTATAATCTTTTTCCGCTACTCTTCCTCTTCCTCTCCAATTCCTCCCTTTTGCTCTTTTTTGCTTAGTGCCTATTTTTGGAAACGGCGTACTTTACTTCTAAGTTGGCATTAAGTTCGCACCAACCCAAAAAGCTCAACGGGCCCCCCACCCTACCAACTCTTTCCTGCTCGTTTCAAATTCACATTACCCGATCCTATATCTAATTACGAACACAATAAAGGCAAAATGTATCCTTCGAATCTTTTCCAAAAATTTAGAACCATTTTATTTTGAAAAAAATCCCTAGAGACCTTAAGTCAAATTACCGATATAGAAACACATATACATATATACATATATTCAATATTCTTCCAAACAGATGTAGATATGTGTATACAATCAACATTTGATTAGGCTTCTTTTAATGCCCACCCCTGTCATTGCTAATAGCAGCACAGAAAAAAGAGACAGAAAATCAATAAATCTAGATGAAATGAGTTTCATCAAGTACGAAGACACTCGAGTCGGATGAGCTTGACTACGATATACCCTAAAAGACTTCTTCTCTCAGAGAAAATAAGAAAAACAAAAACGTTACGTTTTAAATTAAAACTTGGGTATTTCTTATCCGGTTTTGATGAAATTTGTCCACGTGCTTAATTATATATCAATGCCAATTTTATATTAATAAGAAGCATTTGACTTTTAAATTGTCGCTTCTTATTGCCATCGAAAATTAAAATGTATCGCTAAAATAAATTAGACTTCATTAATGCGAGCCACACGCGAAGCTTGAAGTCAAGAAGTCTAATAGCCTCTCAGGCGTAATTCCGATCAAGAATATGTATATATATATATATATATACTTTTTATGTAGTTTATCAGAGATAACTCCCTCTGTTCATTTGCTCAAAATCATGATGATTTTTTAACTATGTTCCATGGGTTTAGGGTAATGCTCGCAACGTATTCTTTTTTGCTTATTCACACACACACACACACACACACAGATAGGGTCAATGATCTGATTGATGAATTGTATTGTATTCACAAGATTTGCACTCAACTCAAGTTTTGGTCATCTCCCATTGACAGCAGCATCTTCAATCATTTTCGTTGCAGGATGCTTATTTGAGCGACACAAGGACACAGCGGACAGAGAGAATGACGACGCCCAACATTGACTACGACTACTTGTTCAAGTTCCTCGTTCTGGGAGATTCCGGTGTGGGCAAGACATGTCTGCTCTATCAATACACAGACGGCCGCTTTCATTCCCAATTCATTTCCACCGTCGGCATTGATTTTCGCGAGAAACGTTTGGTGAGTTGCCCAAATCCATTATCCTAAATCCCAACTCCCAAGTCCATCTTCTACTATTTCATATTAAATGATACGGTTTTGTCGGCAGGTGTACAGGTCGCGGGGACGACGGCATCGCATTCATTTGCAAATATGGGACACCGCCGGCCAGGAGCGATTTCGTTCGCTGACAACGGCATTCTATCGGGACGCAATGGGTTTTCTGCTTATCTTCGATTTGACCAGCCAGAAGTCGTTTATGGAGATTAGCAATTGGCTGGAGCAGTTGCGAACCCACGCCTACACCGACGAACCGGACGTTGTTCTTTGCGGCAACAAAAGCGATCTCATCCAGCTGCGTGTCGTCAGTCGGGAACAGGTCGCGGCATTAGCGCAACGCTACCATCTGCCATACATTGAGACGAGCGCTTGTACCGGCGCCAACATACAGCAGGCTGTCGATCTGCTCGTCGGTCGCGTCATGACACGCATCGAGAACGCCGTCAGCAATCGCGACTTCTCCCTGGTCATGTCGCAGACGCACTCGCAGTCGCAGCGTCTGCCCAACATGATCTATGGTCCGGATCTGGTGCGGCTCCATCAGACCAATGGTTGTGCACCGCAATCACAACGCAACTGCAACTGTTAGCTTGAATCATGGTGTAACTATATAAATATATTTAAGGGCTGCTTGGAAAGATTACCTGTTTCGAGATACCCAGTCAGTGCGACAAAATGGCATCACAATTAAATAATGACTAAGCTCTGCGTTTTGCTGAGTGTAAAAACGATGGCAGTTGCTCTGTTGCGATAATCTGATACCGAACGTATCCAGAGGATATTGGCTTTGTGCTCTGTCCGACTCGAAACATGCCCACTTTCGCCTCCAAATATCCAAACTTACCAACTTGGAAGGTAGATTACTAAAAACCTACTTTTAAAAACAAACTTGTGCGACTGTTTGCTAGTAAAATATATACAATATCTGTATTTCTGGGCTACACCCAAACGAACAACTGTTATCAGAAGGTACTATTTATTCAGATTATCAGAGTATTTTGTAGTCGGTTATTCCCAAGTTAAGCGTTCTCTCTTGCTTCCAATTGAAGCATTAATTCAACAATAAATGCCAAACACATTCTAAAACCTTCATTAATAAAAAATATAGGCACCTGTCATCCACAGAGGCACAATCAATTTGGCACCATCTCATATATATAGTTACACCATGGGTTGAGGACCCAACTCTTCCGATCCCGTCGCTCCATTCCCACCAGCACCATATCAAAGGCACTCAGCCACTTTTATTCCGTTATTTCGTATGATTATCTATGTGTTTGTGTGCGTTGTTGACTGTAAATAAATGTTGCTTGTTTAATGCACTCTGCCTGCCCCTCACCAACTACTACGACGGAAGTGGTTAGTCCTTTTGGGCCAACATAAGTACAGCTACCAAGGACAGACGGTATTTAATAACAGTTGAAGATGGACTCTACTCAGTGCATCCCTTATTAGTCGAAGTGAGAGGGTCGAACGGTCTCTTACTAATTCCACCTCTGCTTGTCGCTCCAAGCTGCGTGTACACACAGGCTCTTGGATAGAACATCTGCGTCAATGGGAGCAAGTCTCATCACAACACGTTTGGGAACTAACCTCACACCAACTAACCTGATCCAAAAGGACAAAGCGCAAGTGGTTGCTGAAACCATTCTAGAACCTCAGCATGAGCAACACGCTGCTGGTTTATATGAGCCTTTTCGTGTCCATATGGACATATGGGATTCCATTCTGAGGCATAGCTGTAAAATCTTTACTAAATCATATTCAAGACTTCTCTGGTGCTCCGGCATTTGGGAGCAATATGAAGCTGCATACCAGCGATCTTTGGGCTGTTGTACGTTGAAATTAATGAGCTCCCGTTATTATTAGTCAAAATAATGCTTACAACCTTTCAATAGTTGTTTAATGTTTAAAATATAAATGGTGCACAAAAAAATTCTGCTTAGCTAGTAACACATCAATTAAAAGGCCAACGTGGCCCAGAGTATCGAACCCAAGCACAGCCAGAGCCACCGTTGCTGGTGCTGGAGCGCTGAGAAGCCGGCGCTACGCTCGTCAATCCACTGATGATAATACTGTACGTCCGCATAAACACCAGGCAGACCCGGCTCCGCACAACCATATCCCCAGGAGACGACGCCAACGACGCGATCCGCATACACCAGGGAACCCCCAGAGTCGCCCGTACAGGAATCGGTGCCGCCAAGCAATCGTCCCGCACAGATCATGCCCTCAAGAAGATTACTGCCATAAATGCTGTGGCAGGTTGTCCAACGGATCAGGCTCACATTCGCGGTTAGCAGCACATTCGACAGCGAGTTCTGCAACCGAATCAAATTCGAATATTATGTTTTTGATCAAAATAATGCAAATACTCAGTATTTTCATAGATCCTATTTAGAATCTTCGATTTATTCTTGGATTCAAATTTGAATGTTTACTTCAAAAAAGGTGATTATTTAATATTATTAAATATATTTGTTGATCACTCTTTTATTGATACTAATTTAATATCGAGTGATACTGAGTCTGCTGGCATACATCCCCAAGATGATGAACATTATAAAGAAGCAGTGTAAATCTAAAAGATCATTTCAATAATCTGTGCAAAGAAATCTCAGGTCGGATGTGATAGTAACGGACAGAATTATGCTACCATAATTGATTTCTGTTAAGTTTAAAGACTTTAATTTTTTTGCTATCATTTACAGCTATCCCATTTTTTTAATTTAGACATATTTTCAGTATTAGTTGGTTGTATTCAGTAACTATATTTTAAGTATTTTATTTTCAACATGTTATTATTATTACTATTTTAGGCTCACCTCTTTGGTGCGACCCCAGCCAGACACCTGGCACGTGGCGCCGACTGGTGTCACCTGTGTGGCCATCTCGATGGGCGCCACTGTCGGATGTGTGCTATTTGGTGGCAGTCCGTTCCGCAGAAACATAACACCGACATCGTCACGCATGCTGCCCGTTCCAAAGGTGTTCATATAGGAAATGGAGCTCACATCCGAGACTATGGTGTTCTTTGTGCGTTCGTAGCGATTGAGGGTGCCCATGACAACCACAAACTCATTGGCCTTGCGGTATCTCTTCTTTGAGGTGCTGCAAATGGATGGTGGATCAGTCTCTTGTTGGTATTTACTTGGGGAGAATTTTCCATTTACTTGTAGAGGCAGTGGGCGGCGGTGAGCACCTTGTTATTCCCAATTAAGGAGCCACCACAAATGTGGCCGCTACCAAAGTTCCTATCGTTCTTCCTCAGGCGTATGGAGACGAGGTGCTTTGTCTCGGCCACTTTGGCAATGGTGCCATTGATAATCCGCGGCTCGATCGACTCTTCGCCGCCTGTGAAAGATTATTATATATAATATACAGTTAAATGCAAAAGATTATGAAAAGTGGGCCATTCGGTTGGATCCAACCAATCTGTCGGCACCCAACAATGTTGTTCACGTCAACGTTAACTTGGCCTTGTCGCCGTATCTTTTATGCTTGTATTTACGTCAATTTCCGTTTGGTTGCATACAATACAAAAATGACAGCGCTGCGTTATCAAAAATAACAGTTCTCCTTAATGCGTTCTCGATTTCTAATTTGAAGAATTTAATGTCCTAAATTTTGAAATAATTTCTAAAACCAATAAAAGATCTTTTAGTTTCCATGGAAGTTTTTTATACTGAGTGTAAATATATCAAATTGGTTTCTTTGTAACGCAAAAAATCCTCTGCACGGGTATACCACACACACACACACACACGCACACTATGTTTGGGTTGAGCTATATTTGATAGTATTATAAAACGCTGGTTTATCTTACACGTTCCGATTGCGCAAATAAATAGCCATATGCTTAGGCACAACACACTGTGCATTCTTTAAAACTATTGATCTATGTAAGACAGAAAAGTCGAGATAAAGAAATATATAGATATATTATAGTTGTTTGTCACAACCGAATTCAGTCAGCGCGAAGTTCGAACTAAGATACCATGAAAATCGACACGGCATCGAGCTGTTCCAATTGGCAATCAGCGGTAAATATTATCAGCAGCAGCAGCAGCTGCGGCGGCACCAGCATGGAGGTTAGATAAGACCTGGAACACATAAAGGATGACACATTCTATTAACCGAAATTTTAGTTATCAAAGTATCATAAACCGATCAAAATTGAAATCGTATTTTGCGAAATATATTTGTGTAAAGTTCTTCTTAATAATAAACATACATTTTGGTACAAAAAGGGACGAGTGTAGGATGCTGTTAACATTATTCGATATTCGGTCTGACATGTATGTATATATATATCTATATATGCATACATCTGTGTATGTTTTAGGTGTATAAAAATGTAAATTGTATATGTATATTTGATGCATATTAAGTATAGTATATATGTATATATAATAGAGAAGACGATATATATATATATATATATATATATATATTTAGTTTGTGTCATTTTTGGACGGCTTTTCTGATGCATAGACACTACAAATCTACATATACACTAAATTTGTATAAGTATAACAAAATTTGCACTACAAATTCCAAGGCACTTAATAAAAATATTGATAGAGATTCCGCTTTGCTAACATTGAACAAATAAGCATGGTCAAGTAAAACGTAAATAAATCAGAGGACGGCATTAAGAATAATTGTCTGATAATAAAAAAAATAATATATATATGGAATTAATTGAAGTTGAGTTGAGTTGTGTAAATTGTGGGACTACTACTATATGTAGCCCTGCAGGCTGCGCGATTGACTGTGATGGTGACGCGGTGGCTGATAGCCGGGCTCCTGCATTTCCATCTGCATAACAAGATTTTTCTGTTCGCCACGCGCCTCGTATGCCTGTCGAGATTCCCGCTGCAAGATGAGGGCAGCCAGGCCCAGCAGCATAAAGGTGACAACGGCCAAGGCATACGACCAGCCAAGCACATTGAATTTCGGATACATCAGCCAGTCGCGACGATAGGCGCACCCACCAAATATGCACACGGCCAGAAACATGAACAGAGCTATTAGATAAGATTAGAGAATACATTTAAATGTTTATATTCAAGTATTAGAGACGTAAATACGAACATGATATGCCTGTTCCTATGTAGGAGAGTCGCACCAGAAGCCACTCGTATTGCAGCACAGCCTTGAGGGGCAGGCGAATGATCGTCAGCGAGAGCAGGGTTAGCACAGCGAACACAATGATAAAGGACATCGTCACAAAGCCCTGGACAGCCATCAGCCAGCCAGGCAACAAATATTCCCGTATAACATAATAATCCTAGTGCAACCAAATGGATATTTGACTATTATTGTACTTATATGCACAGCAATGTTACTCACATGGGAAAAGATCAAATGGCATCCGGTGAATTGTTTGGGGAATTGGTAATTTGGATAGATGAAATTCTTAAAGCAATATTGCCAGAGGCCCATATTCTTAAAGCTGCTGTGTGTCTCCTCGTACGATTCAATCCAATACGGCGAACAAAAGGACATCATCAGCATAAAGAAGCTAGCGAATGTCACAATTGCACCAAAAACAACTCCATCTGTAAGTGGATACACACACACACACACACATATATATATATATATATACATTTATACAAATGCAAACAGCAGTTTACAATAAACAACACTGGCTGCGTCACTTACTTGTCGCTCGCGGATAGTCGCCCTTCTCCACACTCGTGTCGGTTGTATCCTGCGACTGCTGTTTGCCCAAATTACGCATTGTGAACGCAGGCACTTGGTTCGCAATAACTAAAAAAACAATAACTAATGCACACTATAAAACTTATTTAAAAAAAACAATAAAACTATTGAAACGCGATTTAGTCGAATGCACACACCCAACAGCAAGGTGGGGCTGTGGATGGCAAAAATATCGATTCATTGTCCAAACATTCTTTTACATTGGTATACCGATATTTAAACCATGCACGAAATACCGATTTTATATCGATGTCTTCTTATTCTATCGGTCGTATATCGTATATGATAACCATTTTGCCACTTGTTTGTGTAGAAATAGAAATAAAAGAGAAGGAAGAAGATAACCGGCTAAATTGCATTAATTTAATAAAGATAATAATAACAATAGATGTACACAGAAAACGACAGAACTACAGAACTTGATCCACTTCATGGTGCTCCAAATGCTTCATATAAGCCAGAAAGCATGTCCAGCACAGACTGCACACACTGATAAATGGCACACGATTGCGTTCCGGTATCAAAGAGAAATTAATGGTGGCCACCAGTGGCCAAACGGATAGTGCAACCTATTAAGTATATAAAATATATAATATATTATATATAAATATATAATATAAAATTATACATATGGATTTATGTATATTTGCATATATGGATAATTTAATGCATACCTTGTAGGTGGGAATGAACTTTTTGCCAACTTCCGCGACTGCTTCGCGGACCGTCTTTGACTCGAGCAAACTCATTATGAAGTAGAAGCATGTCATCGCAGCGGGCGTATAAGATATGGTCTCCACTGCTGCCTTAACTAGACCAGTGCGCAATGATGTCTGTGGCCACATGGCGCTAGATATCTGGCAATATTAACTCGATGTATTTGCTGATATGTAAATGTGTACCTAAATGAGCATTGTACCTTAACCCAGCCGTATAGCGTCGGTGCCACAAATAGTCCGCCGTACATGCTGAACCGAAAGACGCGCCACCAATCAAAATTGCCTGTGTTAAAACAAACTGTTAGCAATTACAATAGTTATGAATTACTACTCACCCCAGCTCTTGTTCTCAAACGTTTGTTGGATAAGGCTGCCCGTTGGCCAGATCAGGCTGTATGATATCATACCACGGACAATGGGATACCTGGTGACGAACGTCCTTAGCTGTCGCCACACTAGTGTAGAAGCCACTACATGTGCACAAATACACATATACATTTAGTTAATTGTATCACATACACATATGTGGGTTATTTATGTAAATTAATTCCTACCGACGTGGCCAACATGATAAAGTAGTAATACAGGTCGAGTTAGGGAACGCCCATCGTGTAACAAAAAAAAACCACAATAGAGCAAAACATGCAGGCCAAATAAATTCAATGGCCAACTATTGGCGCAGCTCAAACATCATAATGCGCTGCTCATTGTGTGGACTTGGACTATTATTGCTGATTTGCTTATTAGCGAGCAGCACGCGGGCAGAAAATAAGGATGAGGATGAGCAGCAGGAAGAGGAGCAGGATGGCAAAATAGTCAATGGTACTGTGGCGGCAAATGGCGAATTTCCCTATGCAGTAAGCGATAACCATAACTATACAAGAATAACTAACTCTCTCTTTCTCTCCCTCCCTCTCGCTTCGTCCATGTCAGGTGTCGCTGCGTCGAGTCAAAAGTGGCCACCACATGTGTGGTGCAACACTATTGAATGCTGGCTGGGTGCTGACGGCAGCGCATTGTGTGCGTGGCACATTGCCCGAGCTGCTCAATTTGCAATATGGCAGCAATCGCATTGAACGCAATACAAGCCAATTGGTTACGATTGCCGCAATACATGTGCATCCGGGCTATGAGCCACAGGATAAATACATACACGATATTGCCCTGTTGCAGCTGACCAGGCCCATTATCTTCAGCAGAATTGTGCAGCCGGTGCGTCTCCCAAATCCCCAACAGCCAACGTTGGCCAACAGTAGCGCTCTGCTCGCCGGCTGGGGATTGAATGCGGTTCGAATAGTTTAATTTTATTATAATTGTTATTGTTTATTCTAAAAATTGAGAAATTTTTGTACAGACGGGCGGCGTGGTACAACAGATGCTTCACAAAGTGCAGCTGCAGGTGTTCAGCGACGAGGAGTGCAGTCGCCGTCATCAGGCTCAACTCCATGCCAGCCAACTGTGCGCTGGTGTACCCGAGGGCGGCAAGGGTCAATGTAGTGGCGATTCTGGTGGACCACTGCTGCTGCATGCATCATCAGCAATGGACACACAAATTGGGATTGTCTCGTGGAGTGTGAAGCCGTGCACACGTCCGCCCTATCCGGGCGTATTCACCGAAGTGTCCGCCTATGTTGACTGGATTGTAGAAACGGTGGCCAGCAATCGGCGACTAAACGACAACAATCCACTGACAACCCAACTCTGGATTGGACAGTTGATAGTTGCTCGAGTCCCGCCGCCACTACAGCAATAGTGTATTACAAATTCGTTTCTTTTTTTAATCATTACAATTGAGCTATAAATTTGTAAATTTAGAAACATATATACTATATATATAAAAGGTCAGAAACATACACATATATACTATATATATATATACACTTTAACAGATTAACAAGAGTCAAAAAATATTCCACTAATTGGCAAGTTTCATTTGCCTGAGGTCCTGGTTTAATTCTGGCTCTGCAGTTGAGTCCAGCTCACGCATTTTCATGAAGGCCAGAAATATTGTCCACATCAGGCTGCAAATGCTGACGAATATGATGCGATTGTGCTCCGGCACCAACGAGAAGTTGATCGTCTGCAAAAATGGCCACACGCACAAGCCAACCTATATATTTATATATATATATAGATCCACACACACACAAATACGTTTAAATATTCTTCTATATATAAGTGTACGACAAGGAGTTCAGGAACGAACCTTATAAGTGGGCAGGACCTTCTGTTTGGTCTCCTCGACGGCTTGAGCGAAAGTCTTTCGCTCCAACAAGCTCATGCCCATAAAGAAACTGACGCAAGCGAAAGGTCCATAGGAGATTTGCTCCGTTATGGCCTGAAATGAGTGACAAGCAGGAATGCAAATGAATGGTACGGGATAATGATGCTCTCCCGGTACTCACCTTGACAATGCCAATGCGTAGATTTGTCTGCGGCCACATGGCGCTAGTTAGACGCACCCAGCCATAAATCGAGGGTGCCACATAGAGGCCACCAAAAAGGCTGAAGCGCGCTGCACGTGCCCAGTCATACGTCCCTGCGAGAATTAGCATGGCAACAAGCATGAAGTGACTTGGTGTTGATGATGCATGGATGGAAGATTGGGTGGGAACTTACTTATATTGCGTCCTTCCATGGTCTGTTGAATTAGACTACCCGTTGGCCACATTAAAGCATACGTAACCATGCCCCTGGTCATCGGATGCACATTTGGCAACCTGGCAGCGAGCCTGCACTGCCAGGAAGTCAGTCGCTTAAGGACTTGCCTGACCATACCACTTAAATATCTATATAGAGTCACTAACGAGAAGGGGGGAATAAAATTGGCTCGGATCTATGCATTTAGCGGAAGTTCCCCAATTAAGACGACAACGACGAAGGAGGCGAAAACTATCCTAAACAAGGGCCTCGAACTGCAAGGTCAATTTCGGTATACATATGTTTGTTATATATGTTCTATATCCAATCAATATATCATCAAATGGCCAGTGTCAGGTGGAGGTATTGGAAAAAACTATATAAATTTTTAAATTGTTAATACTTGCTTTTTTGCGAAATATTTATATTTTGTGTTGAACTTTCGTTTTAAATGTCACAATGGTTGCACAAATACTGAAAGCATCAAATTGTTTTCGAGTGGCTCGCCCATTCGAAAATTGCCAAAATTACGAAAATTGCATTTGCTCTCGCTGCAAGTTGTCATTGAATATTGCAATTGATGCACGAGATCTCGTGAAAAGCTTTTTAAGTTTCCGTATTGTTTAGTTTTACGGCTGCCAGATGGAATATGGGAGGTGCAAAGTGCAAAGTGATCATGAGAGCCGCAAACCAATTGCCGAATGCCAACAATAATTATTACACGTTATTTTATGGTCATGAACTTGTTGGCTGTGCAAATGGCTGTGCACACGCACATACACTCACGCACACTCACACACATGCAAGCATGAACTTTCTTAAAACTATACTCATTGAAATATTTCAAAGAACAAGAAGAAGATGGCAACATGTGACCCAGACCATTTTCTTTTGAGTTTCTATCTGACAGCAGTACAATGTCAATGTGGAATGGGAATGCGTTACGTATTTATGTATGTAGTGTCCGATGTTTATGTAATTGCCTGTGCGCAAAAACACATGTAATCAATTCCAGTATGAGTTATGTGTAATTAAATCTATAACTGTTATTTGCTTGGCTTAATTTCTCAACATAGGCATTGGCCGTATCGTCGTCGTCGCTTAAAAATTCGCATACTCACATATTGTAAGCGCATACTATTTTGAGTACGTTAAACAGCGTTAGCGACAATCTAACTAAAACATGGTTATGCTACTTTGTATTATGTACATTAAAAAGCCTTAGTTCGGGACGCTACAGAGCGTCACAGCCTTTGTTCCCGTCCTGCTTGTTGTTATGAACTAAATTAAATTGCTTCGCGCCAGCTGTTCTCAATCAGAAAAGCTGTGCGAGCTTTATATGCTTACACCCTAGTTATTTTTGTACATTGCGAAGGGTATATACAAGAGAATTTTAATGATTTCGTTGGGCTTCTTAAGCGTATAAAACATACATCTAAATATTTGAACGCAAAAAAACTGCAAAGTTTACTCATAAAAAAGGACGGTTTTGAGACCCAAAAGTAAAATCCACAAAGTTCTTTGGACAGCTGTTCGACGGTGTCAAAATAATAAACTTTAGTATATTTTGACGGCAGTTATCGGCAAACCACCACATACGCGACGAGTGTATCGAAATTGAAATAGTAAATTATGATGATAAAATATAAAATATAGCTTCGTCGGCATTGGCACCAACAGCTTGTTCTCCAGCAGAAAGTTGCGCTGAACCCATTACCATCAATATACGGGATACAAAAAAAATACATATATATTAAAGTCAAAGTAGTATAATGGAGAACCGATCTGAATTGTATAAGCGTGAAATGTCATCGAAATTCAAGTGCAAACCAACAAATCAAGGAAAACAGTCTCCTCAAAGTATTCCCGGAATTGAATCAGAATTCAGTATGCACATTATCATCACGAATCAGAACCGCCACCGGAAGAGTTAACAGAAATAAACCGATTAAAATACAGGGGCAAACCGACACCGGAATGGGACCCGGGCCTGAAACCAAATAGAGATACGCTTGAATAAATAGTTGTGTATAAATGAGATTATTTATAGTTACAATTATTTCTTGAAGCCACTTTCTATATTTAAATATTTATATATTTTAATTTTTTAATATTACAAAATTTATTTGCAAATAAAGTTCAAATATTCAAATATCTTTTTTCAGTTGTAAACCAAATTTTTTAATATATTTCTGTAAATGTATATTTCAAAATAAATAAAATATATATATAACCAATAAATGGACAATAAATTATTATATATAAAAACATAATTTTTCCTTTTTTTTATGAAAAACAATAATTTAACAACTGTTAAACGGATCTGTCTCAAATATAATGTATTAAGTTCAGTGCTTGCAATTTGCAGTCCAACAAATATATAAACAAGTTTAGTCGCGTTAACCGACACATTAATTGAAATAGTTGGTAAGTCGATAATATATATACTATATAGGAAGAGATATGACATCGCTTAGAAGAACTTCCTTTTGGCTGTCGGCGTCTCCAAGTGTAGCTGCGAGTTTCTGCGATAGAGAGACAAGGAGAGAAAGTGAATAATATCTGTGTTTAAAGATTAATCGTTTGGTTGGATTACTACCTGGGCAGCTTGAAGTGTATGCGCGTGGAGGGACTGGAGGGGGAGGAGCTGGCAACCAGCTTTGGGGATGAAAGTAGCACCTCCTCGTGATCCGCATCAGGAGACGAGGTGTTTCGCATAGAATTCTCCTTGTTGACTGGATTCTGACAACTGCCTCGGCATTTACAATTGTCGTTGCAGCTGTTGCCCGCTGAAAAACAGCCACATGATGATCCACTTGCACCTTGTGCTCCATGGTGCAGTGCGCCTGTTCGCGTCGCTGCTGAACGAGCATCTTCAACAGCTTGCTGCTGATGGCACGCGCCTCTCCAAGGCTGTGCACATTTTCACAGAGCGTTGACTGGCGACTGTCCAGGTCGTTGAAGCACACTTTCTGCTGTAGATCTGCTATTTGCGCATTGCGCATCTCCAACTCCTCCTCCAGGCTGGCCAACAGTGCAGCCTGATCAGCTGCCTGCTCCGGTTCCTGTCGCTGCTTAATTTGCGTGCACTGCGCATTGATCGTCGCCCGATCCTCCATCAGCTGCTCCAGACTGTGCTCGGCATCGACCAACGAGAGTATGACCTCAAGTTCTCGATCCACCAACGCATCCAGCTTGCCAGCACCAGCACCTGTCTGATCCTTGCCATGTCGCTGACGCTGCGCCTGCGCAGTTCTCTGACGCTCCAGCGCATCCTTCAGCCTTCAATAAAAAGAACGACAACAAATTATTGTATATATGTATTGATAATATAATATATAATTATTATATACATATATGGATAGGCTGTCCTTACCGCTTGTTGACAGCCATTGCGTCCTCGCATTTGCGCTTGAGCACCAGGCGCTGATTGTCGTAGAGATTCTTCTGGCGGACCAGTTCGGACTGCATTTTCCTGTCTTTGCTCTTCAGCTGAGTCAGCTGCTTCTCGCTTATCATTTTGGATTGGCGGAATCGCTCGGATTCGACTCGCATGGCGCGGATCAGTTTCACCTTGGACTCTTTCATGACGCGGATCTCGGTGCTGAGGTTCTTGATCTTCTCACTCTCCTTGTCGCGAATCTTGAGCATGTTGCCCTGCTGGACCATCTTGCGCCGTATATCCGTCAGCTCATGCTCCAGCAACTGCAGTCGCTTGCGTCGCTCCTCGGCCAGCTTGGCGGAGGTCACCTTCTGCTTGGTGATGCGCAGCTGCTCTAACAGTTCGCAACGCTCCGATTCGAGCTGCTCCACCTTCACCTGGTACTCCTTTAACTTCTCATCGTTGCCTTCCTCGTGCAACCGTCTGAAGTTCAGAGTGACGCGATCGTGCAGTTCCTGCTTCAGATCGAGCTGACTAGTGATTTGACGCAGCTTCACATTGAGATCCAGCTGTTTCGTGGTGTGCTCATCGGCACGTGACTGCAGATGCTCGTTCCTCTCCTCGCTGCTGCCCAAATTGAACTCCACGCTTTCACTGCTGACGCCGGTAGTAAGGCACTCCTTCCGATGAGTTTGCAGTGCCATTTCTGTTTGCTTCAACTCCTCATCCACTCCGCTGACCAGCTGTGCAACATGGCGCAAATGCTGCTTTAGTAAGGACTCTTCCTGCTCTTGCTGCTCCTCCTCTTTCCCTTGCTCTGATGTGCCTCGCCCAACTCGCCCAACTTGGTCATCAACTCAAGTACGCTCGCCTTGACCTTGTCGTGGTTTATCTCCGTTATGTGTGCCTGCATCTCTTTGTCGGCCAGATTGTCCTACGCCTCCTGCAGCTCATTTACTATTAAGGATAAAGCCCAAAATAAAGATAAACGAAAAAAAAAAAGAAGAAAATTACAGTCAAACGCATAATAGTTTTTGCCGCCATACTTTTAAGCAGCATGGGAATTTATAATATATATTATTCAAGTTGCGAATTAAAGTGACTGTATAGACTAAACACATTTGGGTGACAAAAAAAAACGCAACACAAACTAACTAAGTCAAATAATCAAAATAAAAATTGTGGATCGCCTTTTTAGTTGATTGTTAAATTTGCAATATATTTCGTTTTTCGAACCTAAAAACAGAATGAAAGGCAAACATTTATTTGAAAAAAATCTCTCATTGCGGCATTTATAAAAAAATTTAAAAAAACACCAGCAATTAAATTCCGATTGCACAATATTTTGGGACCTGCTTGACTCCGTGTTGTTAATAAGTAGATTTTTATTGTCCATAACTTTCATGTATATGTAACGTATAAATTCGATTTTGCTATCGATAATAAGTATCGTTTGAAAACATCGTCACTGCGTAATATTAATTATTTGTGCTAGCTTGGAGACACTTATCGTTTTGCAAAGCAGCATTACACTGACGCCGCCGCGCAATCACTTAAAAATTTTCGCGTTCCACAATTTTTGCTTTAATTTGACTGACCTTGTTTGTGTTGCGTGTTTTTCGTTACCCAATTGTGTAGTATTTTCTGCAGTCACTTTAGATCACCAATTTCTTCAAGTCTCCCCAAGAAAAAGGTAATGCAACTAGAGTTATATATTTTACAAATTCACCTACAGCTTAAAAGTATGGCGACAAAAACAGTTATGCGTTTGACTGTGATTTTCTTCTGGTTTTAGCTTATACCAAATCTTAACTGTTTTATTTATTGGCAGCTACATCCAATTTTATCCAGTTTCATCATGAGCGACTTAGTAGCAGTAGCAGTGGCATTGCGCTTGCGCCCACTTGTCAAATCGGAGGAGGAACGCGGCTGCCGCATAGCAGTGCAGCGTCCAGACGCTGGAGTTGCCCAGGTCACGGTAAACAACAAAGCATTTACGTACAATTATGTGTTTGACTGCGGCGACAGCCAGAAGTATGTATATGAGACGTGCGTGGCCAGCAGACTGAAGAAGCTGCTCGATGGTTTCAATGTGACAATACTCGCTTATGGCCAGACGGGGTCTGGAAAGACTTATACTATGGGCACTGCGTTTAATGGCAGTATGGGCGAGCATGCTGGCATTATTCCGAGAGCTGCCAACGAAATTTTTGAAAAGACGGTCACCATGGCCGAGCAGTGTGATTTTAGGATAACCTGTTCCTTTGTCGAGTTGTACCAAGAGCAGTTCTACGACCTGTTCTCGTCGAACAAGCGGGAGGAAAGCATTGTCGACATACGTGAGGATAAAAGTGGAATTTTTATGCGTGGACTCACAGAGGTGGAAGTAACCGATTCCAATCAGGTAGCGAGTGAGCTAATGCGCGGGTCTTTGGGTCGCGCCGTCGCTTCTACTGCGATGAATGAGTCCTCATCACGGTCTCACGCCATTTTCACCTTATCAGTGGTGGCAACACAGAAAACTGGGCAGTAAGTTCACTTCCGGCTATATTCATATATACGCAGATTTGTTGAATATGTTGTCTTAAAATATTATTGTATTATGCAGGAAATCTGTGGTCAAATCGAAATTTCATTTGGTGGACTTAGCCGGCTCAGAAAGGTGCGCAAAGACGATGACTTCCGGTGATCGCTTCAAGGAGGGCGTCAACATCAACAAGGGCCTTCTCGCCCTTGGAAATGTCATCAATGTGCTGGGATGTAAGTAATATTTTTATAACTGCTTTTTATTGTCTGTTTCCTCTGACCATATTTTAATCTTCAACGTATCAGATCTCTTTTTTATTTCACATATTCCTTTTGTTTATCTTCTGTTTTGGGCTTTATCCTTAATGATATGGCTTATTTAATGAGAAAATTGAGAATATCAAAATCTTCAATATGAAGAAAAATGCAATTCTACAAAACATCAAATGTTGCTTTTTCTTCGGGGAATAATTTAAAATACTGTTGATATACGATTGCTATTAATATTATCAAGATAAACGCAAGGAGAGAACATTTTATTATAAAAAAAAACCTTACAATGTAACAACGAGTCATTCCAGATCTGTTGGCAGACGTTCCATGGATAAAAATTATAATCTAATAGACTAAAGAACATTTGAATAATCTGTAAACACTTCTGGACGTCTTTAGTGAAGTGTTCGGCTTTCTTTCTTTGTAATGTAGGTCCATTATTATATATGATTGGATACGATAATAACTGACAAAATGATGCTACCAGAATTAATTTGTGATAACTTTAAAGATTTAAATGTGGTGGCTAATAATTGTATGGCTTGTCCATCTATTAATTTTTACTTATTTCCAATGTTCGTAATTTTTATATTATCGAATATTTAAAGAAGCTGTACAAATAACATTGATTTAAGTTTTTGTTTTGTTGCAGCTGGAGAAACTAGCGCCCACGTGCCATATCGGCAGTCGAAGCTGACGCGATGGCTGCAGGACTCCTTGGGTGGCAATTCGATAACATTGATGATAGCCTGCGTTAGTCCGGCAGATTACAACGTGGCCGAGACAATCAGCACGCTACAATATGCGGATCGTGCGCTGCAAATTAAGAATAAGCCAGTGGTGAATGTCGATCCGCATGCGGCCGAGGTGATCAGGCTCAAGGACATAATACAAAAGCTGCGCATCGAGCTGCTTTCTACCGGAAGCGGTAGCGTAAGCGTAAGCGGAGGCGAAGGCGACATCGGCAGTTTGGGAGCAGGTGTTGAGATTGCCTCTGGACTGTCACGTAATTCGGCGCTTGAGAACCTGCGGTTGAGTGAGCAGCTGCAGCAGACCAGGCAGCATAATCGTCAATTGCAAAATGAGCTGCAGGAGGCGTTGCACAATCTGGCCGATAAGGAGATGCAGGCACACATAACGGAGATGAACCACGACAAGGTCAAGGCGAGCGTACTTGAGTTGATGACCAAGTTGGGCGAGTTGGGCGAGGCACATCAGCTGGTGACGGAAGAGCAGGAGCAAGGGAAAGAGGAGGAGCAGCAAGAGCAGGAAGAGTCCTTACTAAAGCAGCATTTGCGCCATGTTGCACAGCTGGTCAGCGGAGTGGATGAGGAGTTGAAGCAAACAGAAATGGCACTGCAAACTCATCGGAAGGAGTGCCTTACTACCGGCGTCAGCAGTGAAAGCGTGGAGTTCAATTTGGGCAGCAGCGAGGAGAGGAACGAGCATCTGCAGTCACGTGCCGATGAGCACACCACGAAACAGCTGGATCTCAATGTGAAGCTGCGTCAAATCACTAGTCAGCTCGATCTGAAGCAGGAACTGCACGATCGCGTCACTCTGAACTTCAGACGGTTGCACGAGGAAGGCAACGATGAGAAGTTAAAGGAGTACCAGGTGAAGGTGGAGCAGCTCGAATCGGAGCGTTGCGAACTGTTAGAGCAGCTGCGCATCACCAAGCAGAAGGTGACCTCCGCCAAGCTGGCCGAGGAGCGACGCAAGCGACTGCAGTTGCTGGAGCATGAGCTGACGGATATACGGCGCAAGATGGTCCAGCAGGGCAACATGCTCAAGATTCGCGACAAGGAGAGTGAGAAGATCAAGAACCTCAGCACCGAGATCCGCGTCATGAAAGAGTCCAAGGTGAAACTGATCCGCGCCATGCGAGTCGAATCCGAGCGATTCCGCCAATCCAAAATGATAAGCGAGAAGCAGCTGACTCAGCTGAAGAGCAAAGACAGGAAAATGCAGTCCGAACTGGTCCGCCAGAAGAATCTCTACGACAATCAGCGCCTGGTGCTCAAGCGCAAATGCGAGGACGCAATGGCTGTCAACAAGCGGTAAGGACAGCCTATCCATATATGTATATAATAATTATATATTATATTATCAATACATATATACAATAATTTGTTGTCGTTCTTTTTATTGAAGGCTGAAGGATGCGCTGGAGCGTCAGAGAACTGCGCAGGCGCAGCGTCAGCGACATGGCAAGGATCAGACAGGTGCTGGTGCTGGCAAGCTGGATGCGTTGGTGGATCGAGAACTTGAGGTCATACTCTCGTTGGTCGATGCCGAGCACAGTCTGGAGCAGCTGATGGAGGATCGGGCGACGATCAATGCGCAGTGCACGCAAATTAAGCAGCGACAGGAACCGGAGCAGGCAGCTGATCAGGCTGCACTGTTGGCCAGCCTGGAGGAGGAGTTGGAGATGCGCAATGCGCAAATAGCAGATCTACAGCAGAAAGTGTGCTTCAACGACCTGGACAGTCGCCAGTCAACGCTCTGTGAAAATGTGCACAGCCTTGGAGAGGCGCGTGCCATCAGCAGCAAGCTGTTGAAGATGCTCGTTCAGCAGCGACGCGAACAGGCGCACTGCACCATGGAGCACAAGGTGCAAGTGGATCATCAGAAAGAGGCTTCACTGCGAATCGAGGAACTGACCAAGCAGTTGCGATTAGCCGAGTGCCGACACGAGGAGCAGATGGTCAACGAGAAGCGTAGCTATGAGGAGAAGGTGGCGATGCTCCTTCGCGGTGATGAACTGGCTCAACAGCAGATCGTCGAGGAGCTAATTAGCTCCAAGGAAGCTTTGCAGGAACAGATTGATCTTCTCATGTCCAGCGCGCTGGCGTCGAAGAACGGCAAAAATGACGCAGTTAAAGAGTTTGGGAACGAAACTGTGTTCAACATTAGCGAGGATTCCGTTGAGGACAGGCATTCGGATAGCGATCCCGACTGGGTACCAGAACAGAAGCGCCCAAAGGCAAGTCCTACATTGCATCCGAAGAAAGTGGCTCCTTTAACTCGTTTTCCCCATTTTTCACACAGAAATCGAATTCTCTGAGGCAGACCAACATTGATGACACTACAAATCTTAATATCAATAACAATACCAACAGCAAAAAGAATACAAACACCAATCCAAATACCACTACCAACCACAATCCCAATCCCAATCCAAACAACAGCAATAGCAACACCAGCACTAGCAACGCGAACAAGAGCTGCCAGATAAAGCGCTGTGGCTGCAGTACAAAATGCAGCTCAAAACGCTGTGGCTGTTTTTCAGCGGGCAACAGCTGCAACGACAATTGTAAATGCCGAGGCAGTTGTCAGAATCCAGTCAACAAGGAGAATTCTATGCGAAACACCTCGTCTCCTGATGCGGATCACGAGGAGGTGCTACTTTCATCCCCAAAGCTGGTTGCCAGCTCCTCCCCCTCCAGTCCCTCCACGCGCATACACTCCAAGCTGCCCAGGTAGTAATCCAACCAAACGATTAATCTTTAAACACAAATATTATTCACTTTCTCTCCTTGTCTCTCGATCGCAGAAACTCGCAGCTACACTTGGAGACGCCGACAGCCAAAAGGAAGTTCTTCTAAGCGATGTCATATCTCTTCCTATATAGTATATATATTATCGACTTACCAACTATTTCAATTAATGTGTCGGTTAACGCGACTAAACTTGTTTATATATTTGTTGGACTGCAAATTGCAAGCACTGAACTTAATACATTATATTTGAGACAGATCCGTTTAACAGTTGTTAAATTATTGTTTTTCATAAAAAAAAGGAAAAATTATGTTTTTATATATAATAATTTATTGTCCATTTATTGGTTATATATATATTTTATTTATTTTGAAATATACATTTACAGAAATATATTAAAAAATTTGGTTTACAACTGAAAAAAGATATTTGAATATTTGAACTTTATTTGCAAATAAATTTTGTAATATTAAAAAATTAAAATATATAAATATTTAAATATAGAAAGTGGCTTCAAGAAATAATTGTAACTATAAATAATCTCATCTATACACAACTATTTATTCAAGCGTATCTCTATTTGGTTTCAGGCCCGGGTCCCATTCCGGTGTCGGTTTGCCCCTGTATTTTAATCGGTTTATTTCTGTTAACTCTTCCGGTGGCGGTTCTGATTCGTGATGATAATGTGCATACTGAATTCTGATTCAATTCCGGGAATACTTTGAGGAGACTGTTTTCTTTGATTTGTTGGTTTGCACTTGAATTTCGTTCACATTTCACGCTTATACAATTCAGATCGGTTCTCCGTTATACTGCTTTGCCTTTAATATATATTTTTAATTTGTATTCCGCATATTTATGGGACACTTGGTGGCAGTGGGTTCAGCGCAACTTTCTGCTGGAGAACAAGCTGTTGGTGCCAATGCCGAACGCGCTGCTGGGATGGGATGGAAGCAATGCCGACAGTCGCTTCGCAGGCGTGTTTACTCAATGGTGGACGAAAGGTTGGCGCAACTGGTGTCGGCCAGCCGCAGTGGCACAAGAAGCAAATAAAAACTAAGGATATTTGGGACGATCAGTTCCTTAATTCGACGCTGCTCAAATGGTGCTTGTCGCAACGAGGATGATGATGATAATGATGCCACTACATGCGCGAGGCATTGCATCAAATTTTAAGCTGAGCAGAATGACCGGCATTCAATACGAACTGTGTGATTCCGACGACTTGAAGGAGAAAGTCCAGAGGAGTAGGAGGAGAACCAGCAAGTGGTGACGCAGCTTACCATACTGGATATCACCGATGTGAAGCCACAACTGGACCAGTCTTTGAGTGCCCTGATGATGCTGATGTGAATTCGTTACACGTGCAGTAGGAGCAAGAGTGTGAGTGGGAGGAGCAGCAAGTATTCCTGACGGACCAGCAACGTGTGGCTTTGCTCGAAACTCATATGGGAGTACAATTGATTGCCAGTATTGATGGATACGCTATGTGTGCGTAGACTGAAGATACAACTGAAACATCAGCTGGACAGGATTGAAAGTGATTTGTGTATACTGAATTTGCCGCAGATGGAAAACAATCGGCAAGAGCGATCGGTGACAGCAAAGATCTCTAGTATTTCATATTCATAATCACATTCATTATTATATTCATAATTGTATTCACATTCTTATTCTCTGAAATGGCATTGATTTATTTGAATGTTTTGATTGTCATTTGTGTTCCGGGTAATCCATGCAAATCCTGTATCAGATATTGTCTTCTATATCGCCAATATGTGTGTTTCTATAGTGATCAAATTTGTGTTTGTATTTGTATTTTTATTTTTATTTGTATTTGTGTTTGTATGATTAAGTTTAATGCTCGTATACATATAGTATTTTTTTTTTAATATATATACAAGAATTTTGTCTAAGAACTAGGGTACAATAGTTTAGTCACAGCTTGCTCTGCAGCTCTTCGGCTGCTTTTACTTCCAATCTCCAACAATATTTAAAGATACATTTATACATTTTTCAGAAATGCGATTAATGCTTAACTTGGACGCGACTCTGGCAACTTACTGACTAATAAATGCATTTGCCTCCGGTACGTTTCCAAAATTCATTTTGTTTTCGATTTTTTTTTTTTAAGTTTATTCTTGTTTTTCTAGGTCTGCATCTGAGGCAGTTCCTTAGACTTTGGCTATCTATTAAATTTTTTTTTGCTAATATTTGTATTTCTATTATTTTGTTTTGATACGAGTTTTTTGCTTCAGAAGGAAGTAAAAGCTTGCAAAAAAGCAATCATAAATTTTGTATACGCCAATTATTAATGTGTTTAAGCATTTATACATATGACATGTTCACAAGCAAAACAAAAACAAACTAAATTACAAAAAATATTTAGTATTTTAGACAAAAAAAAAACCTTGCATAAATAAATTATAGACTAAAACTCAAGTGCGACTTGTACAAAGAGGTATATATATATATATATATATATATATATAGTAACTATTTAGCGTGGCTGATAGGCCCAGCCCTTAACTTATATATATGTACAAATATGCAGACATATATTGATAAGCATAGATTTAAATGCAACAAACATAAAATTCGAGCACATCGGCAACCCAAGGAAGAAACTGTTGGAACCTTAACCTACTAATACACAACTTGAGTCAGTTGGGTTGAGTTGGTTTTGTGGCTTTGTGGTTTCATCTTGTGCTGTTGGTTGTTAGTCAATCACCATCGTCCAGGGATGATCAACCTTGCCGTATTGTATAGCCATAAGCGTTTCGCGTATTTGCTCATGCACCGGTTTCTCCTGTTCCATTGTGGGTATATACAGATCCTGACCCATGTAATTGATCCGATTGATCGGACTAACCACGCATGCGGTGCCCGTGCCAAATAGCTCCAGCAGCTGCAAACAAAGTTTAATTTAGTAAATTTGTTAAAATGGTAGTTGATTAAACACTTACGCGTCCCTGGTTGAGCAGTTCGCCGAGCATGGGCATGGTGATGACGCCCTCGCGGACCTTGAACTTGCCCCATTGTCGGGACATCGCCAAAATGGAGTCACGTGTGATGCCGGGCAGGATTAGACCGTTTAGGGGCGGTGTTATCAATTCTTGTTCTGCAACAGATTCAACCGAACAAGTTGATTAAATTTTGAGCTTCATAAAAATACACAATAATTTCTCATTCAAAAACTTGCTATTAATCGTTGCTACACTTAAGATGGATTTTTAAATAAAAATATTCTAAATATAATACTGAATACGGAATATTTTTCTTCAAACTTAAATCGTGTATATTTTACATATAAAGACATAAAGTATTAAATATTCAAATTTCAATTTGAACTTAAATCACTTTTTTTAAATTATTGTGATTTATTTTAATTAGATATTTGTATTTGTGTCACTTGTGTATTTTATTTAATTGAGCTTTGAGCTTACCTCCTTGATCATTGACATAGAACATGAATATGTTCATGGTGCCCACTTCGGTTAGCTGATGATCCTCACCATACAGCCAGAGCACCTGCTGCAATCCACGAGCAGCCGCCTCCTTTTGTACATTGATCGTGGGTGCGTAATTGGAGCCCATTTTGCGATTGCCAACACCGCCTGGCCAGGCACGTGTGTAGCTGGGATCTGCCAGCAAGGAGACGGCACTGTTGCCCGTGCCCGTCTTAAAATAGCTGCCCACCGGACTGAGTATGGAATAAAGCAGCGCCGAATCTGAGGAGGCAACACCTAATGTGGGCTAAAGAAAGAGAACAATTAGTATCTGGGAAATCAAATATATATCTTTATATATAAATATGGTTACTCACATCGATGCCAATCAGAGTGGGGCGTATGTATAAGCTGGCGGCCTCGGTGTGGGGTACCCACTCCGAGTCAATGGTGAGCAGACGGGCCAGGCACTCGACAAACTCTTTGCCCTCAAAGGTTGGTAAACCGGAACGCTGTGCTGCCAAATTCATTCGAGCCATATTCATATCGGGCCGGAAGATGCGAATTTTGCCGTCGACTCCACGATACGCTTTCATGCCCTCAAAGAGCTGGAACGATGGGCCACCAAATACTAATCAGAACACATATCAGATGATGCCAATGTGGGTGTGGATGTGGATGTAGATGATGATGTTGTGATGAGTGAGAAGAGTACAAAAGAAAACAAGTCAGAATGCTCTGCATGTGGCATGCCCCAAGCCCAGCTGATGAATACTGATTAAAATTGCTTTGAGATATTTCTATCAACTGGAAAATCGTTTTGTTTAAAAATATCTGCATTTATTTATACCAATCCTAATGCACTATTCGGGGATTTAGAATAGGAATCGCATATTTATATTTTCCGTTTTAAATCTAGAATGTGAGATGAAATTTAAATTTAAAGACTTATTTCCCGGAAACTGATTTTTGCAAGAACTTATTTTTAAAATCTGATTTATTTATAATCTAATATTAATTTTATATTTCTAATTTTATATATTCATAAAGATGGACTGAAATCGGATTTAATCTTCTTCTGGTACAAAAGACTAGCCGGGAAATCATAGACTGTGCCTAACTCTGTGACAAACTTAAAGAAAAATGTGAAACAAAATCGAAAAATATTTGTGAAGCCCACATTTGTGCTTTAAATATGAATAGGACTATTGATAGGATCATCTTGTTTGGGATTGTCACTTACCTCGACGGCATAGTGTAGCACCTTGGCAGCGGGGTGCATGACTAGATTCTCGAGTGGTGTTATCTCTGGCTTCTGCCAGCCGCCCAAGCTCTTGTGATAGTAGATCTTGAGCATGTGATCGGTAAACAGTTTACCAAATCCCAGTTCCTCATCGATATCCGGCTTGGTGTGCAATTGTTGCGGCGTCGCCAGACGCACCGATAACTGTGATGCCTTGAACAGATGACCCAGATCCTTGTCGTGCTTGATAGGTTCTGGTGCATTTGTATATTGTGTATTCACCGACGCACTAATCTCAAAGTCAGCCGTCGAATTCTTCACCTGCTGCTGTTGCTTGGCCGCCTTCAGGGATTGGTTGCTGCACAGGCGAATCGATTGCTCGATGAAGCGTATCAGGCGGTGCTGATTGCGGAATATATCCTGGTGAAGAGATAATAAATCGGTTGATTAATACAAGCTGATTTCATCTGTAGCAACCGACAATCTCGACAAGTCCTAACATTTCCCATTTAATCCCGATCAATCTCGACTACACCGATCAGTCTCGAGCAATCCCGATAAATGGAAGCAAGTGGAAAGGATTGCGATCAGGACTGACTATCAAAATTATTAAAGATTAATAATTTTAGATTTCAAATATTTTTAAGAATCAACGTTTCGCATTTCTACTTTTAAAAATATTTTTTACTATCTAAAAAAAATTAAAATGATACAATCATATTTTTATTATTTGTTTTTGGAAACAAGATCAACTTTCTTATTCTAACTCTAAAATTAAGAGCGATGTTTTTTGAGAGTCGAGATGCACAATATCCTAATCTTCAAAAATGGATGCTTGATGAACAAAAAATGACACCTGTTTCTTTTGCCTTTTATTCTACTTCTTTCACTATTTTTTTTTAATTTGACTGGAAAAATTTCCGCATATGAATTAAGAATGCAATGAAAGCGAACTCGCACCTAAAGTTCCTTAAATACATATGTAAATCATAGAGTAGCAAGAGGCCGACTATATATATTTATATTATAGATTATATAGATATACTATACAGATTTATTTATATATAGATTTATATACAAACAGTTGTTATATATATATATGGAGTATACATATACATACATACATATATACAAACAGTTGTTATATATATATGGAGTATACATATACATACATACGTACATACGTATATGGAGTATACATATACATACATACGTACTCCATATATATATAACAGTTTGTATGGATGTATATAACAACTGTTTGTTCGTTTAATCGTTCAACAACCTTAAATGACAATGACATAGCAGTGTATTACACAATAACTCTTGTCTTCTAACTAAACATATATATATATTTATATATATATATATATATATGTATATATATATATATATATAATCTGGACCACGGGCAGTTCTAATTTCAAATGCCCAATTCTGTGATGTTATACGCCATACAAAGTCGTGCAATTTATCGGATCGTAAATAATTCAATGGCATTATCATATTATTTACTTATATTGATTTCTGGAAAGTATAGGCTGATTAGCCCGATTAGCCAGTTCATTGGCATTTGACTCATTGCCCTTCGTATCTGAGCCCTAAATTTCCCACTGGCATTTTGCACAGTGACGGGAGTCCATTTCAAATTTAACTCAAATGCGTGATTATTGTACTCGATCTAATTTTGTATACTCTGTTAACGAAGGTTTTCTGAAATGTTCTTCAAGTTGTTGATACCCTTAAATTTAGTGGGAAATCGATTGAATCGGTTACTATTTGATTGATAATAAAGTAAAAAAAATGCACATCTGATGAATTTGGCTCAAACAACTTGACATATATCCAAGTCAAGTGGATTTGTTAGTAGTTTCATAAAGATAAACTTAGCACCTTCCACAGCTTAAGAGATCAGCCTATATCTTCTTTATTTTCTGTCTCATTATTTTTCTATACATCTTTTCTCTTCCTCTTTCCTTCTTAATAATAATTTTTGGTCAAATTATTGAATAAATCCAGAACAATTTTATTTATTCTTCCTTTCAGTTTTAATTTGTAATTTGCTTACGTACTTAAAATTTTATATCATTTAATTTGTAGCTTAAAAATGATTTTGAATTTGTAATATTTTGATATTAAATATATTTTGAAAGATGTCATTATTTTACTGATGATTTAAATTTTAAATATTCAATCATTAACTTGTTTCATTTTGAAATATACATATACATTTCAAATATTTAGCAAAGTCATCTTATAATTATTTAGCATGTGTTAGCTAAATTTGTAATCTTCCCTTAACAACAACTGAAAAACTAAAAATATAAATCGCCCAACAACAGAGCTAAAGAAAAGATGAAATAGAAAAGATTTGAATAACAAGATGAGATGTGCTGCTAAATAGTTTATAATTATAAATTAACAAATATTATGACGAAACAGTTTAGAAAATGTCTTCATGCTGGCAAAGCAAAATCGTCAGAAAATTTTAAATAGAAAAAAACAACTGTGAAACTTGTCAGACCCATTGCATCAGCCAAATAAATACAAAAAAAAACTGAACGAAATTGAAAACGAGTTGAAAAAACTAAAAGAAACTAGCTCAAGCACAAACTCAAAACATAAAACTAAAAAACGTATCTGTTTGTTGACCGCAGACCCAAATCGGAGCCGGATTGTCTGCGACGTGACATTCCGGCGGCACATGCCACAAATGACCATAAACCAGACGCTGGTTGGAGGAGGTTGTGGCAAGGGGGATTCTACTGGTGGGCTTATCAGAAAACAAATCAGCAGATAAGCCTTATCACTAAAATCCACTTGTTTGTTGTCTAAATATTTAGAAAATGTAAAAAATAAGAAAAACGGATTCATCTCTACAAAAATTATATGTCTAAGCTGTGAAACTATTAAACAAAATAATTCTTTTTGTTGCATTTGAAGTGAAAGAAACTTTAAATTACTTTGTTCTTTTTTAAAGCTATATAAATTGTATAAAGATTGTTTTGGTTTAACTTTAAGTTAATTTGTTCTTTTTATTTTTTGGCTGAACACTAGCGCAACTAACTTTAAGTTAATTTTACTGTCTAACAATTTTAGTTTGTTTGTGGTTTAGTTGTCCATAGAAAAATTACCCCAAAAATAGGTGTGGCTTGTTAAACCTGTTATATATGTATACATTGTGCAACTAGATCATTCGTTAATTTTAATTACGTACTTTTGTAATTGTTGTTGGCATTAAAATTTACTGAGGAAGACTTGTTGCTATATATATATATATATATTTATATATGCTATATATATATATATATATAAATATATATAAAATATATATATATATATATATATAATTTTATTTATATTTTTTGAATAATGATTGTTGAGGCATTTGTTGAACTGTTCTTGCTATCAGCAAGCAATTTATTATCATGGTTTTTTTTTTTGGAGCTGGGCAATCTTGAAATATAGTCAAATTTTTTTTGGTAAAAGCTTGTGGAGTTTGTACAGTTTTTATGTTCACTTATGTTTCTTTTTGTAGATAGGAAATTTCAATAGTTGAGTACAAATTTTAATCTGCAGAATTAAAGCTGTAAATGTATGTTAAGATTTGGCAATTTGAAAAGTAAACCAACCGATTCAGACATATGAATAATTACATATATATCTCTTATATTTTTTCAATAGACTCAGCCCCGCGAAACCGGTACAGTCTATATTCCAAGTTAAATTAAAAATTGTGTGTTGTTATATTTTTATGTTACCCACCTTTGCATTTATGGCCATTTTGGTCGTCATATTCGTAAACGTTTGGCGAGATCGCAACGAAAATAAAAACAAAACAAATGTAGGAAAAAGCGCTGCACACTTTTCCGGCTCACCAACACACTCACACACGCACACACGCGTCTTTTGCTTATGATATATGTATTTTTCAACTTCTTTTCGCACTTTGTTTTAAAATCGATTTTTCTATATGTCGCAAACAGGGTAAATCAAATTATTGCATAGGTGAAAAAAAATGTTTATATATATATATACATATATATATATGGGAGTCTTGATTCGGGTCTACTAGTATATTCTTCTTTTTTATTAGTTTGCGTGCGATCGCAACTTGTAGACAGCACAGAGTTTCTGCAAGAACTGAGCTTCTGCCGCTGTGCTCGCCCGTATGTATAGGCCACAGTTGCGCTGTCTACACTGACGTTGACGTCGATGTCTGCGTCGGCAGCGATCGCTCGTTGGGAGCGGCCATTTTTTTAAGAGAAGAAATTACTCAGCGCAGAGACAACTTAAGTTGAGTGTGTGCTTGAGGGAGGTGGGTTGTGGCTGAAGGCGTCACATACCGCGTACTTTTTTTTCGCAACAGACTTTGTCGACCCAACATATTTTGCCGTCAGCGAACTGTTGTTTTCTTTTCTATCTCTTCTTGTTCTGCTCTTATTTTAAATTTTTTTAACATGATTGGTTTGCAAAAAAGAAAAAAAAACAATTTTAATGTCTGAGCTTTTTGAAAAATTGCCATTTGACTCGAGATGAGCATTCTGGTGTTGTTATCGTATGTTTTTTAGTGGGGTTTACGTGTAGAATTTTTTTTGGTTCTTTATTCAGTTCTTGGAACGCAAATATATAAATAAAAAAAAAAAAATTTGGAAATTTTGACTTTATATGACTTAATATTAATATTATATTATATGTACTAGTTTTAATACTATATATTTAGTGAATTAAGCAATACCTTTGGGTGTAGTGTATAGAAAGCAATTACAACGAACACGTAATGTGTTATCTCTTCTAGCAAACTGCGTCGAGATTAAATTGCGAAAAAACAGTGAAAAGTCAAATTGATGATCCTTTTATCAATCATGATTCATGCTTTATGCTGCCAAGTAAAATATAAAGAGACAAATGCAGAGAAAGATAGGGGAAGTTTGATAGATAAATAAAAAATAAAAAATCTTGTCCATTATGGTATTTAGGTATTGGAACGACGCCAGTTTTATTGTGCTCATAATGGATGTACTTAACATAACTTAACATATATATGTGGGCGTTGGAAATAACTGTAACTTAATCGTGTGACGAACACGTGTTTTCCTCTTTCTCTTTCTTTTGCGGCTGCTGCTCGCTGCTTTTTAGCACTTTGGAAAGCAGCAACTCTTTTACCTGAACGGAATTATTCAGCAGACATACTCACAAACATACACATATATATTAATATTTCATTTTTTTTTTTTCTGTTTATGATAGTATTTGGGAAATATATCACGTGGACAACATGATGTGCACATTTTGTATGTTTTTCCCCACTTGGTTTTTTGTGTTGGTTTTTTTTTCTCAATTTTCCTTGATATGAGTAGCTATAAAAATATAGGCATATATATGTCTGTCCTACACATATATACTTATGTTGGTGAATATTATGATATGATATATAGTAATTAGTAGAGTACTTAGACAAACCTTTACACAAATATTAAATATTTATAATATTTACCTAAATCTAAATGAAAAATTGCACAATTGTGTATTAAATTAAATTAAAGTCGAATTTATAAATATACAAAACAGGTTTACAATACATATGATTAGCAGATCCTCTTTAATATACGTTTTGCAATCTCCCAGACAACAATTTTTTGTTCTATCAGTAGCTTAATAAATTATAGAAAATATACCTATAAATATGCACTATATGGAGTGTATTTGCAGTCTCTCATTTATGGACAATGCCTTTTTTGAGCTGTAACTGTTGTTGTTTGTCGTTTGACATACAAAGAAGCTGATGAATGACTTTTATTAGCGCGTGCTCACTATCTTTCCATAGCTACTTGTTGTGTGTGCATTTGTGTGCCTGGGATTGTTTGATTGCGTCCACCAAATTGCCTGTAGCAAGCAGCAGCAGCAAAACAAAATCTTTAACCAAATCTAAGAAGGGTTATAAGCCAATCGTTGCAGGAGATCACCAGCAAAACTTTCTGACTGTTTTTGTTTTATTTCCCGCTGATAAGTTTGAACTTGACAAAATCTTAAGCAATGTTTTCTTGTTTTTCAATGTCGGGCTTTAATTATAGCTGCTATGGGCGCATCCGCTGACGCAGTACATCATTATGCACGTCATCATCATTATCAACTTACATGTGCGTGCTTGTGTGTTTAGTACAACCAATTCTCACTTAGCATCAATAATCGAATGTTCTCTTTGCAGCAGCAGATTTCTCGCATAAATGTAACTTAAGAGCGATTCTTCTTTTTTACATTTCTCTTTGCTCTTTGCGGTATTCAAACATGTTGTTACCAACCACCCCCTCTTCAACCGCTACAACTCTTTTCGATATTTTAGCAAGCTTATCGCGATCACGCGATGTGGCCTGCCTGTCCGTCTGCCTATCTGTCTATCTGTGTGTATGTCTGTCTGTCTGTCTGTATTTGTGTGTGTCAATGTCAATGACTGTTTAATGGGTCTCTTGATATGCCCTGAGAACATCTTGTAATACACTTACACATCGTGCATATACAACTATGTGTATGTGTGTGTGTTGAGGTGCTGGTGGGTTAGTGTTCTATGACCTTCGACTGTGGGTGATGAGTACCACTTTAACTTAGTCACCTTGTGTAATCACATTGTCAACTTTATAGATGTAGTTAGCCCAAGTGATGATACTACTAATCAACAGGTGCTTAGTCCATACAAATAATAAAATAAGTAATAACATAGGGTAGCAACAGTACGATACTTGTAATCCACCCCATATATAAATATATACATAAAGAGTACTTGTGCAAATAATTATTCTAAATAAACTCTTGCGAATAGGTCATAAATAGGAAATGCTGGAGGCAGGAAAAAAATCTGGTGTTGACTTCCTTTCTCAGATGTATTATATTTATTAAATCTTACTGATTTAGTAAACACCAGGAAAATTTTGAGTTATACTTGTAGGAATCCATACATAAATTAATAAGGCCTATCCAAATTTATTTGTTTATTAAATTATTTTTTAGTGAGCGAAATAAAACATATGTAACAAAAACACAACAATCAACAGCATGAACAGAATTATACACATGTAACACAGGTTTTAAATATATTCTGCTAGCACATCCCCTTTTATATAAAAAGTTTTCCGATTTCTCCGATAGGAACAGTTTTTCTAACCAGTAGTTTAATAAATTATAGTATACCTATAAATATACACTATATGGGGTGTATTTGCAGTTTCATTTATGAACAACATATTTGTTGTGTTGTCGCACAAACAATTTGATGAATGACTATCATTAACCCGTGCTCACTATCTTTTCATAGCTACTTGTTGTGTGTGACAGTCTGTGTGTGTGTGCGTCTATCAATTACATAATTAAAGATGCGTCCAGCAATAGCTGAGAAAAATTCTACATCGACCATTGAATAATCTTTAACCATAACTAAGGAGGACGATTCCCAGCAATCCATTTTTTAATTAACTATATACTATGTCTAAAACAATATATGATAATAGAAAGTTAAAATTAAAATAATAAATTAATTGAAAATCTTATATTATAATATTAAATTTATACATATTAGCTTTTTAAAAGTCGAATTAAAAAATATAATATGGGTATATTATTGTCATTACGTGGGTATGTAATTGCTGTAGTCGAGTGAGCTTGACCACGATGTAGCCAGAACCCAGATGTTAGAAATGAGATAGAAATGAGATCAATATGAGAATATAATTTCGATGATAAATTGGGTGTTTCTTTTCCGGTCTTAGAAGATTCTGCATTTAAAACTGTGGTTTTTATAGTCTCTGAGATCCGCGTGTTCATACAAACAGGCGGATATGACTGTGTCGACTCGGCTGTTGATCCTGATATATACTTTACAGCTTTGCACAAAACCATTATACCCTTTTTTCACATTTTAATGCATGTATGTATGATATTTATTAATGAATATATATATTATGTATGTATGTGCATATATGTATATATGTGTGTGTGTGTGTTGCCCTTGGAGGCGCGGTCGCTGGCAGAACGGGCCCACTTTAATTGTTGTTTATGTTATTGGACAATTTGTTCGAGTATCTTGTTTTGATGAATTTTGTATGTTGACTTGAATTTAGTGCCAATGCGCAATTTGGGCAACAGTTGCTCTTGTTATTGTTATTGTTGTTGTTGCCGGTTGTTATGGTGTTGTTGTGCATTTTACAAGCAGTATTTTTGATTTGCTTGTCTTCACCTTGATAACCGTGGAGCGTCATGCAATACACAGTTAACAACAATAACAACAACAATAAAACTTACCCCTAAGCACGACCCCAGCCCCAATTGCCCGTCGGCGAGTCATCCTGTTATTGTTATTATTGTTATTTATATTTTTATTATGCATGTAAACATGTTTGCGCAAGTGCTTGACAAATTTATCATGCTGTTAATATTTTATTAAAACCACAATAATAACAACAACAACAACATCAGATCATCCAGCAGATGCTTTTGTGCTACTTTATATCAAATTGCAAGTCTTAAGTCTATTTCTTTGATTTAAGATTACCAAAGGGCATTCTTACAACTAAATTGTTACATCTAGTGCATAATAAATTAGAGTGGTCGACTAGGAGATACCCTATATCCAGTTTTTAAATAAAAGTTTAGCTGTATCGATTCGTATATTATTGGGGATCAAGTGTATATATTCTATGTTCTATTTTCGTACGTTTTGCACTTGAATCGAGTACACACACATATATATATATATATATATATATATATATTTATATGTATATAGTCTATAAAGGAAAACAATGTTCGCTGAATCAATCACTCAATCTATCCATCGGTAAATCCAGCAATTGATTGCATGCGTTTCTGGAAACGGAATAGCATACAGAATGAAGCGTTATACTCGGCTTCGTGGGTATGTCCATATGTATATTATGCTGATATATATATATATAAATTTTTATACATATATACATACAGTGCGTCTATGCAAATCCATTTCGATCGGGGCCACAGGGTCTCTCGTGTCGTCTATATGCAATCAATGTGTTTTTCCAAGCTTAAAATAGGAATACCAATAAAGGAAAAGAATGACGTGATTATAAAATATTACTTCGAACTGTCTGGGACACACATAGTATATGTGTATAATTAAGTATAGACTGTCATTTGCTAGCTTAGGGGTTTTTTGGTGTCTTCTATAACTTAGTTTGATCTATTGACCCCCATCTGATTCTGTAATATTAGTATAGAATTTAATTATACTTTCTTTCAATATTATAAATAGGTTTCATTTTAATAGCTTATTGAAATTCCATTAGCGTGCAAATGGTAAATTGATATTCGGATTAAGACTGGTGAAATCGTGATCAAATAAGACTTGTTCGTCTTGTGATTATCTAACTATCTATTGAACATCCGCGAAGAGCGCATTATCATTATCAGGTGCTGATAAAATTAGTGATACCTACTTATACCGAGTACAACTTCATCGCGATCATGTGCCCAGAAGCTAAAGTTGTTTGGTTTTAAGCCCTGTATCTCATAGCATAGTTGGTATATCCACCCAGAGCTACAAAAATAAGAGTGAGGGAGATAGAGATGGGGAGAAACTATTAAAAATTAATTAAAATTACAAGTGCTTTTTGTGATCAGTTATTATTCTTAATTTTAATATATTCCGGTAAATATATACTTACTATATATACAACAAATTCACAGAATAAATTGATTTCAGGGACTTTAAATGTGGAACATAAATTACGAGATCGACAATAATAATAATGATCCGCTAAGTTGTTTTAATTCGACTACGATTTTTGCGGTACAAAAATATCTCTTTTGCTATATTGGTTTTTAAACAATGTTTAATTTATGTTCTGATTACGATTCTAAATGTCAATCGGTTAACAGGCCGATCCGACTTAAACTCCGGATTAATATGTGAATTCAGATAATGATATAAAGTGAAATATTATTCGCTATATAGTCTCCTGGTTCTTTATATATTTTATAAGTGCATATGTTTTTTAATACTTGCTGTATATTTGAATAAAAACTGGGTATCTGAAAGTCGAGCACTTCCAGCAAAGAATGCGCCACTTGTTGGTTGTTGTTGATTTATTTGCAATATTGATAAACGTTTAAATGATCTACGCAATAAATTTGGCGTTTTTCTTAGGTAAGCCCGGAAACTTCAAAATATGAGTAGTTGGCCACATGTGTGATTTTTATATATTATATATTGTTATCGAATTGAAGAGAAGTTGGCAGTGGGCCTATGCCTGTATGTGTGTGTGTCTAAGTGTGTGTGGTGAATAAATGCTAAAAGAACGAGCAAACACACGTGGTGCACAAAAAAAAAAAAACTAAAAAAAGACACAAATACACAGAAACATATATATATAATATATATATATATAAATGGAATGTATGTACGCATGTATGTACTCCAATATTTATTTATGTATATGTATATGTGAATATGTATGGGGGGTGTGTGCTAGTCGCGTTCTTTTTTAATTTTCTATATTTATATTCATACCCTGAACTATTTTGCCAATGGTTAAAACGGGTATAATAAATTTAACTGTACGCAGACGAAAGCTTCTTACATATATATATATAAATATATATGTCTTTCGCTCAGTCGATTTTCCTAACTCAATTATTAACTTTTTGACAAGTTCCAATATTAAGCAGCTCCAGAGAATTTCACTTAATCGATTTCACTTTACTATCGATATCGATTGCTGCTATATATAAAAGAAATCATGGTATAAATATGTCCTTCTAATCGGGCATATATGTATATACCCTGACCATAATCTTAATCATCTGTTAAATTTGATCAATGAGAAAAATATTATATTGCACCTGCATACATTTATTATTTATATTAGATTAAGACTTTAGTGCAGAGTATCTTCTAGGTGCGCTCTTCATTTTTAAAATTTATTCCGCTTTGTTATCTGTTTTTCGTGCTTTGACTAGAATTTTACCAAAAGACATTAGTTGAAGCTCCTTTGACGTAAATGCTGCAAATAAAAAGGAAGCAACGAAAGCAAAAGCTGTGCCGCAAATTGTAGATTTGCTCTATTACGTAGGTATTTATATACACCTACATAGCTATTATGGTTATTGCTGATGTCTACAAAACCTTGAGCTAGCGAGAGTTTTCTGTTACCTGAGAAAAAGGCAAACTTTTAACTTTCTTATTAATTTAAGAAAGTTATTATTTAAATGAGCAGAACTAAGTCGCTAAATATTTAATAGCGGAAGGAAAATTAAAGCCTAAGAAGATAAATATTTAGCATATAGAAATGTTCTTATTCAATTACAGAAAAATTATAAACGACGAACACAAATGTGAAGTAATCTAGAAATTCACATAAGCATAAGCCAAATATTTACTACTTGCCCATAAATATTGAAATACGCAAAAAAGTACATAGGCATATGTATATTTATATGAATATCCCAGACTTTTTTATTATATACAAAAATGCGTGGGTACCAAGTGATTTATTTGCTGACGTTGTCGTTTTTGCTCCCGGATTCACTGCACTGTTTATCTCTCTGTCTCGCTCACGGTCTCCCTGTGTCGGGTGATGTTTTTGTGTATTCGGCTGTTTTCTCTGTTGCTGTTTCTAAAAAGTGTTCTCAAGGTCGACGAAGCCAACCCTCCTATCCCAAACCACCGCCTGCACCACTCTGAGAGGCATGTGTTTTCATGTTCATTGCCGAATCGGCTTGGCATTCAAAAATAGATAATAATAGAGGCGCCTGTTTACCAGCTGTCCCGACTATCTCTCCAATTGATTCTTTTTCACATTTGCAAAGAAAAAACCAAACAAATTCGATGAAATTGCGCACCTTTTTCAAGGCTATAGCAAGTAAGAAGAGGTGTTTGCAATTATTAAATTAATAGAGCTGCCAGCTAAATAAACCATTTAATTGCCGTTCTTATTGATCTCGCATCTTAAGCATAAAGTTTGCAGTAAATGCGAACAAAGTGTGTGAGACTTTTTAAATAGGAATAAGTAGGTTAGCTTACATAAATAAGCTGTTCACCTGTTTTCTGTCACAGCAGGGCTTAATACATATGTGTGTACGTATGTATATGTATGTGTATGTGTGTGCTTCTCTTTCGCTAATGTACCGTATCTGCTTACGTACTTACTAACATGCCACACGTATATGCATGTGTTTACGTACACGCACACATACGCATAGCAAGCGATAATCCACTTGGGGTATTTTATATTGACAAGTCCGTGTATAATTCACATCCCGTTTAATTGATTGATATTGACAGTCTCAGTTAGCAAGAAAAAAAAACAATAAATAAAAAATAAATACTTCAAACAAATGTGAACATCACTTTGTAAAAAGTATCGATACCCAATTGATGTTGCTATGCATGTACTACATACATGTGGTGCAGGTATTTTGTAGTTGAGCTTTCTGTTTTATTAACTTATGAACTGGTTTCATGTTAAGCAGATACACTCACACTGAACACATACATACACGCCCTGGGACTGCGCGTGGCACCAAAGGCCCAAAGAATACCGCAAAAATATGCTCAGCCAGCAAAGTCGAAACATTAACAAAATAAAGAAACGTATGCATACATATATAGAAATTCAAGCAAGCGCACACGCGCAAGTGTCCAATTTAAATGCCACTCAGTTATGATACTTACGTATATATGTATATAAATTAGTAGATACCAGTTCACATTTGTAAATTCAGCACTCTTACGTATGCTCTTTCTTTGTATCTCTTGCGATCTGCGCTCTTTTGTTAAACACGTTTTCTATAATTACTCCAATATTTATACATGTGTGTGTGTATGTTTTGTAAACGCGGTGCGAGAGGGGCTCACAACAGACGAGCCCAGAAAATTGGCCAATCCGCGCGCGTTCTTAAACGAGCGGACCCACAGAGAAAGAGAAAAAATAGAAAGAGCGAGAGAGTGGTTGATGAGAAAAGGTGTTGGGGGGGGGCTGGATAGGGAGGTGAGGGTTTCCCTGCTGTCAGCATCTTCTGAACAAACGCATTATTTTTTATTTCGCATTTCATTTATTTACTTGTTTTCGTTCTCTGCTGTACGTACGATCGGTCAATGGCAAAGCAATAATATAAAAAATACACGTCATTCGCAATGCGTGCGAAAACAACTTTAAATCGTTTTTTCCTCTTGTTTTTTAGGTTAGACTTACAGCAATAGCAACAACCTTGTGGCTGTATTTAAGTGAAAAATAGTTTTAAGATTATTACGCATTCGCGCTGTGGGCCTAATTGCGTTGAGTTCTTGCAACTGAAAAACAATAATAAGCGAAAAGAATAATATAAACTTATTTAAATTAATTTTTGAATGGTTTCAACTGATTCAATTTGTCACGTATGATGCAAAAATAACAACAATTACAACAACCAATCGAGCTTAGCTTACCGATTATAAATATTTTTATCAGATCGATAACAATTAGAACGGCCAATTGAGGCAAGCGAACAACACCAGTATGCGAACAACTTCGCAATGCATTGATTTGCTAATTATTCAATTTTCGACCTTAAAAGTACAAAGACCAATTTCAATAATTTTTAAATTCTGGGTGCTGCCGTACACACACACACAACTAGCTACTTTAACATATCCCAAAAACACTTGGCCCAACAAATATCCTTTGTTAACCAATTTCAAACAATCAAGTTTTGGTTGCTAACTTATTTCGTATTATCATCCCAGGTGCCAACAGACTGAAAACTTATGTTACCAAAAAGTACAAAATAACCGGTCTCACATTTGCCAAGCCCGTTGGCATACAAACAACCCGTCGCCGTCCTGCCTAAATATGGAAAAAAAAAAAAAAAATACACCGCATCAAAATGAGCAACTTCTGGACACAAAAATCGATATATATATATATATTGTATTTTAATTTTTATACCTTTGCGAGGAAGATACAATTTTGTTCAAAGGTCTTCTTAATCACAAACAATAGTTAAATCGATATATATATATATATATATATTTATAGATATTGAAATATATTCATGTGTTTGTTTTGTTATATGCATTAAATGTCGAAACTACTTTCAATTTCAGTTACCCCTTTTCGGTTCTTGCTCGATTTTTTGTTAGAAAATCAGCAAGTGTTGGCTCTAATTTTTGTTATATTTGGGCATCGGTGACTGACATTTATTGTGGGGAGTTTGACACCCATCCGGAAAGGGTATATAACGTTCGGCTTCATCCCCAGTTACCTGGTGTTTCATTTAAATTGAAATCACTTGCAGCTGTTGCTGGGCCTGCCTAAAAAAATATGCATGCCGAAATCTGCAACATTTGCTATAAGCCAACGTTATCAAGGTCAACATTTAATGTCGATTGTATTTTGGGTATTTCATTATCAATGTCAAGTAAAATTTTGCAATTTAAAATTCATTCAAAATTGTTTACGATAAGCACTATTTTTTGTCATTGCAGACCCCCCCCCCCCCCCAGGATAAGATAGGCCTTTTTTTAACGCATAACAAATGATATCGTTCCGCTATGTATTCGGTGTATATGTATAAATATATATTTGTATAGTTAAGATGTTTGGCTGATGCATGCGCCTGTGTTCGGTCATTATCGCTGATTATTGGTCTTTCGGTTTTATTTTTGTATTCCTTATCATTTTTTTTCTGATTGGTTTTTGAGGTTTATATTTATTTTTATAACTGCGGCAAAAAATGATCAAATCATTCTGTATAGTGTATTTTTGTTCGTAGCAACCGATGGTCGCCTTATCTCCATACACTCTGTCTAAATTGTCACGTGTTGCTACCCCAATCTCTCAGCCGACTATCTATCTGAAATAATTTTTCTTATCATCTCAGCATTTTTTAAGCCTCGCGTTTCATCTGCGTCATTGTCCACATTGTCGACCTTATGTTAGGTATATAGAAGTGTTAGAAAATTAAAAACATGTAACATACACATATACATATACAAGTAAATATTATCTTGATCAGCATCAAAAAGTCGAGTCATTCTTGCCATATCCATCTGTCCACAGATCTCAGAGTTATTTCTCGTAAACCACACCTAAATCAAGTATTTTTTTTCCTTTCTTTGCTAACTCTCTTCTTTATTTAATCGATTTTGGATATCCCAAAAGAGACGATTGAATAAACTTAAGATTGTAGAAGAGTCGAATGATTTTTTAAGCCTTTAAAGTAGACTACACCTAAAGTCAAATATAAAAGCAGAGACAGTAATTTTCTCACATATCTGAAAAACTAACAACACATAGCTTTCAACAAAAGCTTTCTAGTCTTCAGGGCGAACATTGTAGTGCGATTTTCCTTGTATGACAATGTTTCAACAACAATTGTAAAAGTTCCACCTATGGTCACCGAAAAAAAAAAACAAGAATTATTGCATAAGAGCAACTTAGATTTAAGAGCGGTCGTTGTACTCGAAAGTCCTTCACATAAAAAACACTTGATTTCCACATCGGAGATGTGGTAGTGAAGTGAAAACAGCATATTGCAGGGGTTATTTGTGTTGAACCGGTTGTAACTGTTGCTAACTATATTTGTATGTGAATTTATACAAATATTCAAGCTGGTTGACTGCGTTGACTATGCGGCCAGAGCTGCCAATTACGCTTATTTCCCGCTAAAATCGATGTTTTCCCTTTTATCGATTCTCGATAAATCGAAATAAACTACAAATCTATTACTTAAAACTTAAAGTCCTTAGCTCTGTTCCTTGAAGAACTCTTCATTTGCCTTATAAATTCTATGACAGCTACATGATATAGTTATTTAAGATTAACTGCAGACATTTATTCGAAGTAACATCAAGCTAATTAAGTATATAAGCTAAAACGTTAACTTGTTGTTGTATATAAAAAGAGAGTGAGAGAGAAAATAATATTTTAATGGGTTCAGCGACATCTCTTGCAAGGCTTTACAAATTGCAAGACATTAAAGTACCTTTTAAGAACTAGGCATTTTACACACGAGTTTTTAATGTTTTTTTTTTTTTGACAAAAAATTGCATTAGACGTCTATCTAAATGCCGCTTTTTGATATGCTCATGCTAACTAGTGCTAGTTTGTTAAGCTAAAGACATGTTTTAGTGTTTTTTGTTGCTTTTAGCGTCGTATTTTGGCCCATTTATTGAAAGCGATGCTCGGCCGACTACATCAAGGCACATCTTTGGTTGAATTCACTGACCTCAAGCTTCTTATTTACAAAATTTATATATTTACAAGATGCATTGCATAATAACTTAATTTGAATTAAATTATATCTGTTGCGTCTTTAGATTCCTGGCTGCAGAGGATGAGGCGACAGCAGCCGAAATGGGCAGATGCGATGGCGCATGTTTTACCTTGGAGGTGAACACATCGTATCCCAAACTAATCACATTATCGTAAAAGATGCGATAGTGTGTGGGTATCCAATAGAAATTGATAAATTGTGCTACCGGCCAGACCGTCCATTCGGCTGCGTACAGTTTCCATGCCTTTTCCCTGATCTCCGTCCACACCTCCTGTGCATCCTTCTGCTCCAGTATGCCCAGCGTCACAAAGAACGCCGATATGTACAGTGGCGAACAGATAAACTGATCGAGCACAATCTTTTTGGCAACCACACGCATACTGCGACCGGGAAGATATTTGTCCAGTAACTGATACCAGTAGTGACAGATTATGCCCACGGCAACGCCACTGGTTGCCATGTGCTGGGTGCGAGTGCTGCTGTATTCATCGATCTCTTTGTTATACAGCTCCAGCTGCTGTTCGAGTATATCGCCAACGGAGCTCAGCGTCAATGAGATGCCAACATTTGTGAATAACAAAAACTTATTGCTAAACGCATTCGTGTGCCATTCGCGCATCCTTTGCACCATTCCAGCTCGAACATCGCCTTTCGCCCCCGAGCCGGTTGATTCGGAAACTTCTCTTCGAATGCTGCGGCTGCCCAGACAGAGAAGTGTACGCATTTTGCGTCGCAGGAAGTGCATCTTTATTTGTTGCTGCTGTTAATTCTCTCCCGTTGTGCTTGCTGTCCTCTTCGTCTTATTCGTGCTGGCTAATCGCTTGAAATGGAATTTACCATTGTATCCTCTTCTTCTTCAGTCTTAGGAGTCCATTTTATTGGGTGGAGATGGTCGGGCCAAAATAGTTGTAAATATTCGAATTTTGTTTATTCAAATATTTGAGCACATACTAAATTTTGAATTTTATATAAATTTTAAATGTACATAATTCAAAACGATTTCCCAAATGGATATATTGACGCTTGGGCAGCTGAAGCAGCAGCTACAATAACAACAAAAGCAGCAACAAGAAGAATTGTACAATCACGTGTAGCGAACAGCTGTTGACCAGGGCTTCATTAATCGCTGCGATATCGATTGCACCAGCTACTCGATTGCGTGCGATTCAAGCATATTTTATACACTATCATATTTTAAGTGAAACAATGTTCCCACAATATCTTTTAAATGCAACATGTACATGAATAGTGTAATGCGAAAAGTGCGGAACGAGAGCATTTGCATCTTTAGCGTTATCGATAACAGCCTGACATCGATACTCGTGAGAAGGCCCTATCAAACGTTGTGCATTGTTATTGCTACGCAGTGTCTCATTTCGTTTTGTTTTCTTTTAGTGTTGTCTTTGGCAACACATTAAGCAAGTTGTATTTGATTTGTTATACAAATTAAAGACAGTGATTGTTACTGATTTAATTGCATTTGGGAATTTATTCCGTTGTCACGTCTGCCTCTACTTGTCGTATTTGGCCAAAAATTAAAAAAAAAAACAGCTGTAAGTTTGCATTTTGCGTGCAATTAACAAGAATAAAAAAACAGCTTAACACTCAGCCGATAAATAAAGTTGATTATTGCTGTTTTGATTTTATTGCTAATAACAACACATTAAATGGTGTTCAACTGCAATATCGTGTAATCGTGTAAACATCCAAACAAAGAAACGCTGCTCATACACACACACACACAAATGCTAATGCGCACTGCAATTGAAAGCAGAAAATGAGTCCCCTGGAAACACAATCCTGGGAAAGAAGCTTACAAATATGTATATAAATATATCTTTATTACACTTAATTACTTTTTGGCACTTCTCTGTGTATGCCCAGGCAGAAAGTATCATCTTCATTTCGTGTACATCTATATGCATATATATATATATATATATATTCTTGTTTATACTTATCTGCCTGACCCAGATACGGCAAGAGAATGAATTATTGGCTATTCATGTTTCTAGTTTTGTTTTACATGTTTGTTTTATTTTTTCTCAGACATTTGTTTGCAACATCATGGGTCGCACTTTTCTGGAGCATCTTGGCGGAATAAAGCTGGTCAATTGTGCACAGTGCCATACGAATCTGACGAATCGCAGCCAGTTGATCAGCACACGGTTCACAGGCGCAACAGGTCAGCTAAACCATTGATGATGATGACGATAAATTAATTTATTCATGTCAAATTAATGTAGGACGCGCCTATCTGTTCAAGCGTGTAGTGAACCTAACATTTAGCGCCATCCAGGAGAGAGTGATGCTCACGGGACGTCACATGGTGCGCGATGTTATGTGCAAGAATTGCGGCGCCAAGCTCGGATGGATGTATGAGTTTGCCACCGAGGAGTCGCAAAAGTATGTTACCGTCTGCCGCTGGCATATGTGAACAAGTGAATCTTTAATGATTTCATTTTATTTCAGGTACAAAGAGGGTCGGGTCATTCTGGAATATGCACTAATCAATGAAGCAGAGGGTTTCCCATCCGAAGTCGGCGGCCCCAGTCACTGAACCCCAGCCTCCTACTTGTGTCTGTGTGTGTGTGCGAGTGTGTGTGTGTGTGTGTGCATGTGTGCTGTGTGTAGAACTAAGTATTGTTTTGGAAAGCCGCTGGCGTTGGCTTCAATAAGTTTAAAGTTTAAGCAAACAATGGTTGCTATATATGGATTAACCTGAATTAATCCTTAGTAGAGTGTCGTAATTGTAGGCACAATTAGCACATAAGCAATTCTAAAAGTTCATATATTTTTCTATATTTATGAGGCTGAACAGCTAAAACCACTTCTCCTCCACGTTTTTGTGTGTCTTGGCAAATACATAAATAAAATAGATCTCTAGTTATCCTTGTAAATCTCAGTAAATTCTCGCCAAACGACAATGTTTTCGAAAAATAACATGGAAAAGAGAGGGCAAGAAACACAGAATATGCATTCTTGTGCATTATATTATTGAAAAGGATAGAAATATGTTTAGTTTTACAACTGAATTTGTGGAGATGTTCAATAGTAATTTCTCGGATACACATATGTATTGAAAAGTTGAGCGTTCAACTATTATTAGTTATTAATTCGTTTCATTCACTAGAAAATCACATTTGTTGCTCGGTGCGAAAGAGACGGCTCTATAAGACAATGCATGTATTGGAGTGTGATGAAAATATAGAAATGTGAAAACCTTAATTATTTAACAATATAAATTCGTAACTTTAATATTATAACAAACCGTATAACTTGTCTGTACACATTTCTTTTTATTTCTCTTATTTTTTTTGTTGGTATTTATTAAATATCTAGTTAAGGACCATACAAATGCAACAAAAATGCATCGCTCGGTTAGGGTATCGGTGTATTGTTGTTAACTAAACTACTTGGATTCGAAAACTTGCAGCTCTCTTTCGATCCGGGCCTCTATCTCTATTTCTACATCTTGCTGGTCTTCTGGGCCATGGCCAGTGCATTCTCGTTGGCAATCATTTGGAATTCCTGGAAGCGCTGCGAGACACGTTGATTCATCTTCAGATACTTTTCCATGCAATTCAACGAGCATTTCTCCTGGAAAAACGAAAGGGATTTTTGAATTCGCCACATAGAGATTTAAATGCCGCGAACGTTGTTGCTTACCTCTGTGTCCTTGACGTCGCGAGATGTAAAATCGCGCACACAGTCTGTAAAGCACATTTCACTCAGCTTGTTGTAGGACATAAGAAAATCTGAAAACTAATTAATGAAAATCAACTTAAGGCGGCTCTTTGGATTACACATTGCATCACTTGTACTTTGGTGTTTATCAATTAAATGGATTACTCACTGTTTTCATTTGATCCTTATCCAATTGTTCTAAGGCAACAGTTTCGGGTACTTTGGACATTTTGTACTATGTGATTTTATTGAAGTTTTTTATTTATTTTCAAGAAATTTTGTGCGATTAAATAATAGCAAAGCCCAGCTGTGCGTGGTGAAGGTGCCGCACTGTCAAATACCAGGGTCGCTTCGGCGCATGCTGCTGCTGTCTTATCGATTGGTTTCGATAATTGAGCTGCATTAGAACCAGTGCGGCCAATCATCGCTCACAAGACATTGCACAGATTGACAAAATAGTGTAAAGCATTAAATGCTTGGATGAAATTTTAGAACCGCACAGCTTAATATCCAGTTATCCTCCAATCTTCGGAGACACTGTAGTATTTTGCAGGCAAAAGTAAAAGCCATAAAAGAAGCACCTAATTACCGAAACAGGTCAAAAAGGTCTTGTAACGTAAAAATATCTATTGATAGCCAAGTGTCAACCAAATGTCATGAAACTGGATATCAGTAACAAACGTAACGAGATGGCATATCAGCATGTTATTAGACTAATCTGGGTGACTAGGAATATAGAAACAGGATGGATAACTACATCCGCTTCTGCTCAACATTGGTGAGCAAAAGATTCGACTTTTTAGGAAGTCACTTCCTATCCAGTGTAACACAGTTAGATCATATATGATCAACCATTTAACGTAACGACAACCATGTAACGTAACCTAACTTTTTTGGTTTATATTGCCAGCAGATGTCAAAATAACAGTCGATAGTCGGAATCAAGTGACAGTGTTGACTTCGAAATGGCCATTTTATCCCCTTACCAAAACCCAGTCATGGCGTTAAGGCCTGCACATCCAGTCCCCATTATTAGCATTTTTATAAATTATGATAATAATATCAACAAAGATAACAAATAAATTTGGATGCTCTAGCTTTCAAGTTGTGTGAGATATATGCTAATTTTTTTTATCGATCTTTAACCAACAAATTGTGGAATATATGCTCCTTTCTAGGACCGAAGTTTCTGAGGGTGGCCGTTCTTTAAAGCACATCGCCAACAACCTACCAACGAACTTTGATGAATGTAGTTTTAAATTGTGGGAGACATTTGGCTTTATTGATTTGCGAATATCGGTTGTATCGATTTCTGATCCACTTAGTAAAAGTTCAACTGTTACTTCAATTTTTACACTTTGACGGGTACAAAACAGTTAGTCTTTCAAGTTTAAAGTTTCTATCTTTAAAGGTTTTGAAAAAGTTGCGTTCATACAGACGGACAGCATGGCGGACATTGCAAATATAACTAATACGCTATGCGACCTTCGGTATCAAAGCATAATCATCTACCACAGCGCGCCCGTCTCGTCGTTTTCCACTCTTTACCTATCTTTCTAATCTCTTAAAATTCAAACCCAGGGCTGCCACCTTTTCGACTGTTGGCATCACCAACTATCGACTATACCGACTTCGTCGCAACAAATATTATAAAAAATAGGAAACGTGATAGAAAAATTATTTAATTATAATTATTTTTTAAATAAATTGTTGTTCAATACATTGTGCTTAATATTATAAATATCTCATCTGAGTTTATGAAATTTTTGACGGTTAGGCCATAAAACATCCCTCGCATCGTATTAATAATTCGATAGAAAATTATCTTACTATCGACATTTGTACAGCGCTATAGCATATAAATTTTCACTGTACGTAAGCGTGGTTGTGGCTTACCTGTGACGAAGAAAATTGTGTGTACCTAGCGACGCAATTAATAGATACAGATACATATAAAAATACAAAAAAAAAAGAAAATTAAAATTAAAAAAAAACAAAATAAAAAGAAAAGAGCTAAAACAATATTCACATACAAATAAATCCAATGCCGCGATATCGAGAATGGGATCTCGCCTGCAAGGTTTACGTTGGCAATTTGGGCTCCTCGGCCTCCAAATATGAGATTGAGAATGCGTTTAGCAAATACGGACCGCTGCGCAACGTGTGGGTCGCTCGCAATCCGCCTGGTTTCGCCTTTGTGGAGTTCGAGGATCGTCGAGATGCGGAGGATGCGACCCGTGGACTCGACGGCACCCGCTGCTGTGGCACACGCATTCGCGTCGAAATGTCCTCGGGACGTTCTCGCGAGGGACGAGGCGGCGGTGGCGGTGGCGGCGGTGGTGGCGGCGGTGGAGGCCGTCGTGGTGCACGCAGCGGCAGTGGTGGCGGAGGCGCTGCTGCCCGCGCTGGCGATGCAGGCGGACGTTATAGGTAAGCCACTCCTTCTAACCATCGATATTTTCCCCAGTTTCCAAACCCACCTTTTTTTTGCATATGTATAAGGATTTTTTTTTATGTATATACATATGTATGTATCTGTGTGTATATGTGGCATTCAAAAACAAATAAGTTGCGCATTGCATATGAGCTGGCCAAAAAAAATGAAAAAAAAAAACAAAGATAAAAAATCGATTTGGGGCACCAAAAAAACAAGAAAACCAGTGAGAACGTTGCAGTCGGAAATCATCGACTGCGCCATACTCTGATACCAGTGCACTACAGCACTTAATAACAGGTGGCAAATAACCCTCGCTTTGGGGGGAGGGGCGTCAAAAGGTGTACCGTTTAAATCGGGTGCTCTAGTTTTGAAACGAATCATGACAGCAGGTTTCCAGCTATCTACTATCCAAGTTTGTAAACTAAAGCTGGAGAACTGATAGATATTTGGTCGGGTACGAGTGTGACTGGGAGACTTTAGCTTTAAAATTTTGGCAGATAAGTAGTTTTATCGATTTACAATTATCGATACTATCAATATATGTATATATATATATACATTTTCAGTTACGTCGATTAAGAAAGTTGCCAGCTAAATTACTCTTTTATCATTTGGTATCAGAGTATCAAAATCAAAACGAGATCCATTCGATGTTCGCCAATGTGCGTGTATATGTGCATATAACAAGCAATATAAGTAATGCCTACCGGTTGTAGCCTGTACCAATGAGCAAAGATACACACACATAAAAACAGACTCACACACTCAAGCAAGCACGCATATTTACAGAGTCGCGTGCGAACTAAAGTATCGCCAATCTCGAATTTCGATTAACGATAATCGTCAACCTCAAGCTTTTAAATACACAACACACAATGACCTATCGATATACTATTTTTGTTTTTGTATATACAAACATATGTACATATATCCAACGAGTATTTCATTATTTTCACCACACCCTTCCCCTTCCCACTCCATACTACCCCAACCAAACCAATTCTACCCTCCAGCAGAAGCTCCCCACTTTCCTCGCTTGTTACTACTTCTGTGCGGCCAGTGGCCGTTGTAAAAATTTGTTGTGTTTTAGTAAAAACAGAAAAACCACATTCAAAAAAAAAAAAAATATTAAAAATCATGAAAATAGTTAAACAAAAATAAATAATAAAAACATCATCAACGAATGGGGCCCAGTTTTAATGTGGTTTCACAATCATTTTGCAGGATAAAGCCTACTTCTACTACAAGCACAACAACAACAACAACAAGAACAACAACAGCTACTACTACTACTAGAACTTCTACTACTCCTCCTCTTCCTTCAACAAGTACAACTACTACAACAAGAACAACAAGAACAACAACTTCACGTCTCATAACTACTACAACAACAACAACAGCTCCTGCTCCTCCTCTTATATACATTACACCACCACCACCAACACCACCACCACCAGAACAACAACAACAACAACCACCAACAACAATAACAACAAGCCCAATGAAATTGCGCTCTATGATCAATTTCAATTTCAACAAATACGATATATTTCGCTGACTGCAAAAAACAGCAAGAACAACAGCAACAATAAGCAGCAGCAGCCGTATAAAGAATAACAGCAACAACAATAATAACAACAGTAGCGACAGCAACACAACACAACAACACGCTACTTATCTTAATGTGCTATCGACAACGATTTGTACTTTACGTACTTTCGCCTTTCTTTTGATCAGTCAACAACAACAACAGTAGCAACACCAACAACCCGCATCAGCAACAGCAACTGCACAATATACACAACACACTCTCTCGCTGTCTCTCTCTCTATCCCTCTATCTCTTTCTAAATCATATTCACCACACACACACACGCGCTTACTTACATCCTTCCAAATAACGTTAACACCAAGTGCGACGAGCGCAACTGTGCAAGCAGTTAATCAATCAATCAACTTTGACTCCAGCTTTCGTCGCAACTTCACCAACAACACCAAATTCACCACCAACAACAATAGCAACAACAACAATAGCAAACAACAACAATCTTCATATTTCATCATAAGCTTCTATTTTCGAACAACGACCATTCACATTATTAACATCAACACAACCTCAACAACAACACCAACATCATCATCCAAACAACACTTATCAATCAGTTACAAAAACAAAAACAATAAGTGCAACTACTACTGACCCAGATGCAAGCAAAAATCTAACTCCAATTACACCACCAACCAAGCAACCAACCAACTAGTCAACAAATCAATCAGCCAATCAATCAACCAACCAGTCAATCAACGCTTGCAACAACCAGCCAACAACTCGTTGACAACTTTAGACTTCAACTTGCGTCAACTGCAACGCCTCTGCTTCTTCTGTCCCCACATTATATATAAATATATATATATATATATGAAGTATATACATATATTATATAAATATCATCTTATGTCATCTATAAAAGCCAGCCAACCACCACCAACAACAACAACCAACAACTTCAACAACAACTACAACAACCAACAGCTACAACTACAGCTACAGCTACTACAAAACCAACAACAACAACAACAATAGCAACAACAACAACAGCAGCTTGCCAAAGACTAGCGGGTTTTTTTTCGTTTTGAATTGTTTATGTCTTAACATTATTGTTGTTGCTCTTCTTTCTCTCTCTCTCTCTCAAAATATATATTTATATATACATAGCTGCTTTCAGCTCTAGCTCACCTCAGTTTTGCACCAAGCACCCTTCCACACCCTGTTGCCGGCTTGGTCACCCCAACACCAACCAACCAATCAGCCAACAAACCAACCAACCAACCAATCAATTAATCAATCAATCAACCAGTCAACCAAACAACCATCTAAACAAACAAGTAAAAAAGAACAAGAAAAAAGAATGAAAAGAAAGGGGCATGTCTTCAAATTCAACTGCGCTTCGCTTCTTCACTGTTCACCCACTTCAACTTCAACTTCAACTTGAGCTTCAACTGCAACTGCAACTACTCCTCCTGCAACCGCAACCGCAACAACAACAACAACAACAACCACCACCACCAATAATCACCAACAACAACAACCACCTCCGAATTTGTCACGTAAAGCAAAAAAGAAACCAAAATGCAAGCGTATGTAAAATTGTTCTCAAATATTTAGCCAATCAGAACAGTTTTTTTTTTTTTTTGGTTATTTATAACATTTTTTTCCTTTGTTATCGTAATCGTGTTGTCTCTAACATGCCTACAATGATATTTATCGATTTGTATATTTATGTCCGTCTGTCGAATTATCAATTAATAATTGAGTAAACCACAACATGTAAGCAACATGTAGTTATCGCTCAGTGTTATCGTTATCGTATCGTTTAGCAGATATATATCTAGCATATATGTCTGCTGCGGGTTCAAAATCTTCGGCTAAATCGAAGATAACTCTTGACTTTTTACTTTCAATTGTTTTTCGTTTTCTTGTTATCGTTATCGTTTTATTTGTTTAGTTAGAGATTTTATGTTATCTTTTTGTAAGTTGTTGTTGTGCCCTTACACACGCACACACACACACACACACCAACTAATTAATTAATATATATATATATATATATATATATATATATGCATACATAAAATTTATATATATATATAATTGAAAATTGAAACAAGAACAAAAATAAACAACACCAAAAGCGGATGCAGCAGCGATTCTTCAACTGTTTCTCCCATTTAACCGCCCACCCCGCCCTCGTTCCATCACTTGTGTGTGAATGTGTGTGTGTTTGTGATCGATCAGCAGCAGCAATACCAACAACACCAACAGCTTTCAAGAAAGTGTGTTGTTCCAATAACAAGAACACCTCCACCAACACACACACAGGACCACACACACAAACCACTCTACCAAAACAATAACAGCCATTTTCCTTCACCAATCAATAGTTGCAAATTAACAACAACAACAAGAACCATAACAACAGCCACAACACCAAGTCTTCTTAGTCTGCTCTTCGTTCATCCAATAAATAAAACCCAGCACCATCTCCAGAAATCAGAAAGAAAAAAATGTGTTGGCAACGTTCTCTCAGCTCAACTCATCTCTCAGCCCCTGCGCAACAAAGAAAAGAAAAGCAAAGCCAAGCAAAGCAATGAAAAAAAGAAAAGAAATTATGTTGGCAACGTTCTCTCAGCTCAGCTCTGCTTCTTCAGGTCAGCTCAACGCCCGCCCAACAGTCATCACAAATTGAAAGCCAACTATCAACTACCAACTACCAACCACCAAACAACCAACCAACCAACCACCTCCTCTCAACTCCTCCATAAGAATAAAAAAAAATAATAACTAAAAACTAATATGGAGTAAAATTGTTAAAACAAAACAAACAAAATCAACAACAAAAATTATGTGTCAAAACGCATGTGTAAAAAATCAATTTAATTTTTTGTATTTTCTCTTCTCTTTCTCTCTTTCTCGTTCTCTCTCTCTCTTTTTTTCTCTCGCACTCTCTCACGCACTGTCTCACTGTCTGTCTGCCAAAATGTTTGACTAAAATCAACAACCGGCCATGCCTACCACCACTCGCCCCACTCCACCCACCATTTATTTACAGATCACGTTCCCCAAGACGCTCAAGGACCCGCAGTCGCAGTTTCTCACGGGATCGTCGCAGCCGCTCGGACTCGAGGGATCGCCACTAGGTGAAAGTGAAGAAAGAAGAAGTGGACGGGACAACCACCATCCAAGATAGCTCTTCACAACACCTCTAACCCAATACAAACACACACACACACACACACATATTTAATAGATGTGTTATTGTGTAAATCACCACACATGCAATTTTCCTATTACAGCAAGTTTTTTTGGATGATATATTGTATATATATGTAAATATATATACAACTGTAAATTTCGGACAAGACACGCAGCTCGCCACAAAATGAAAAACAACAACCAAATATAGATGAAAACCCATTTAAAATTTATAATGATGTTTACATCATATATATAAATATATATATATATATATATAAATATATATATATACATATATTTATTTATATATGTACACATTATAATGTCAACCCTGCAAATATGAGAAAAACACACACAATGCTTTGTGGATTATGTTTAGAATGTAAGTAAATAGTGGTTAAACAGAGAAAACTACGGTAAACAACAAATACAGAAACACAACAACAGCAACAAAAATACACATCAGAAAACCGGCGTGACGATCCAGAGTTGGAAAGAAAGAGAAAGTAAGATAGAGATCGGAAGAGGTACGAGTATTTTGTGAGTTTCTCTTATTCTTATATTATCGGTTTTTTTTAAATTGTAATCTAACGACATAAATTGTAAAATATTGAAATTTTAAGGTGAACAAAATAAAAATTATTAAATACAATACAAAATGATTTTCATTAGATACAAAAGTGCATCTGTGAATACAAATTATTATTTTACTTGACTTCACTGCCACAACACAAAAAAAAAAAAACATCGAATTTTTCAGCTTGCGTGCAGCTGTATTGCTAGCGGGTCGCCTTGAATAAGTGCAAAGATGGCAGCAACACTCTATCCTTTTCTTTTTGGGTGCGAGCTGGCACTCAATTTTTTTCATTATTTTCAATTACTTACCTTAACACATTATCGCATACTTGTAAAGATAGTTTTTAGCTGGATCATAATTAGATGTCGCTGAAAACACACTTTATTATTATTAAATTGGTGTCTTGTGCACTGCGACCTATTACATCCATTGTGCCCCCTTATGAGCTTATAGCTCCTCCATCAACCCCTGTTTGTCAGGATCTTTGATGGGTCGAGGGCTACTATGTCTTTGACATTCATTACATGCATCCCTAGGATGCTACATCTTTTCCTGCCAAGGGCGATACATTCTGTTAGGATGTGAGCTGAGGACTCCTCCTCGACTTCACAATACCTACATTGATTGTTACTATAGATACCCATTTTGGACAGGTGGCTTTTTAGTCAACAATGTCATGTAGACCGACAAGTATCCATAGCTTATTCCTACCCATGGATATTATTTGCTTAAATCGTTTATGATTATAGCCGCCCAAAAGACATTTGGCCTGTCGGAGTCCCAGTGCTCCCTCTCAGCTCCGCAGTCTCCTTTGTCTTTCTTCATTTTTGAGTTGCAGTGATATTGTGTGTTTACCTATGCCACAAAACGGTTCTGGCCCTATAAGGGACCTCTCTGCCTGCCCATTCTCGCCTGCTCATCCGCAGCTTCGTTCCCTGCTATTTCCCTGTGCCCGGGGACCCATCTTAGGTTGGGTCTGTTGTAAGCCCCGAGTTGGTCAAGCTTGGATCGTACCGCATGGACTACTTTTGATGTTAACTTCGTCACATTTATTGCTGCTGTACTATCGGATAGGATAGATATATCCGCATTCCGATAGTTGCGCTTTAGAGTAAATTCCGCACACCTTCCTATGGCACACACCTCAGCTTGAAATATGCTGGAGTACATCCCAGGGATTCATGGTATAATATCATGGGTCTTACAACCATTAGGTATAACCATCTGATTATCTTTGGTGACGTGCCCCATGGTTCTGACTCGTTTGAAGAAAAATTGGCAATATGCCGTCTATTCTGCGAGATTTATAGGGCAGAAACGTACCTATTGCCCATTTCAATCTCTCCACGGTGACTGTCGACTGGGCACATGCCCAGTTTGTTTGGTGAACGTCCTGGCTAAGATTGCTGAAGCCGCCTTAGCGAGATTGATGTTCACCTGGGCTAGTGCAGTGTTGATGACATTAGTCATCTATTGGGTGGTATGTCCCAGCGTGTCTGGCGATTGGGGCCTGGGGTTGCCACCGTCACTCGTTATAATAACGTCGGCCTATTTGTAGTTCCTCTGCCAGCTCCTGCGACGACATTATGGTATCCTCCCCCCCTATCCCTGGATCCTTACAGAGTGTGCTGTCTGCCAACTCCTCGTCTTCCGCAAGGTCTTCGATCAAGTCGTTGGCTTGAATCGAGTATTGGCTCTGCTCTGCGAGAGTGATTTCTGTGCTGAGAGCTTCTGCTACATCACCCTCCTTTTTCGATGGAGCAGGTGTTAGCCTTGCTATTTAGAACGGGCGGTCGCCATTTGCCGGAGCTCACCGTAAGAGACTGGGATAGTTATTAGCCCGGGCCCCCAGCCAGGATGAATCTCGGCACGGTTGAGCCGCACCTTAGTATGGCCCGGAGTGGGATGTGAGGTTAGGGAAGGGGTAGGTACACTCGTGCAGGGATGTTTGGGGTTGTGTGAGGCTATGCATTTTAAAGAGGCGGTGACACAAACGCCTCGTCAGTACGATTTACATTATCATTATTATTATTTTATTATTTTATTATTATTCGCAGCTAACCTCCCCGATGAAAGTCCTTTCGCTATCCGCAACCCGCGACCCGACTGGTGGCCTTAGCTTATACCCATCCGAACCATCCCACAAATTCTTTTTACCAGGTGAAAACACACATACAAATGGCAATTTGAGTCGACGGTCACATTACTGATCGAAAGTTAAACTCATAAAGAAAGTTCCTTCTAATCATCCTTCTAAATCTGGTTATTATTAAATTGCTGGAGAAATAGGCTGTTATCATTTTTGGGAACGGAAGTGGGTGTGCGCTAAAATGTTATTTTACGAATTTTTGAATGATGTTACTGCAATATACTATTCAAATTTTGTGTCTATCGAATTTTATTCAAGGGCTATGAATTTCGATCTTAGGTCGAACATAATTGAATCGAAATCACAAAATGATTGTTTTCTCACAAGCAAGAAGGATAATTACAAGGACAAATATATTTATTTTGAGCTAAAAAATATGTCCTTAAGAATATGGCCCAGTTATGGGCAAAAATCGAACCAAGATCTAAATATCTCTGAATCGTCTTAAATGGTGCGTTAGAATCACAATGACATCGAGCTATATTCAAGGATTATGGATTATGATTTATCCAAAATCAACAGCGGAATCCGAAAACCCTATCAAAGTGAGGGCTTCTAGGATTCATTTAATTATTAAGGAAAACGCATGATTGATTTTATATTTGGTAGACGCATTTAATTAACAACTTGTATAAAGTTGGTGTAATATATAATTATATTAAATATTATTATATGTGCTGGTTGCTAATGCAGGTGTTACTAAATGCATACGTATTTTAGGTAGGTGATTGTTGCAGGGTAGTTGCTAGTCGAACCACAACAAGTTTCGTCGTTTCTACTTTTAAACCCAATTGAACATTTTGAACGCCAATTTGATTGGTATGCATTTACGAATGTAGTTTAATTTTCAACAATAATACATATATATATATATTAAACATTTAGTAAGGACATTTAATTGTACGATGTACTATAATAATCATATTTTTTTTTAATCTTTCAACAATATCATAATATACATATTTAACAGAGCAACAAGACATTAATTTTACTCAAACAACTCATTATTGTCAATTTAAGTTATGCTCCTTTAATTTCCGCTTTCACTCGAAGCCAATACATCAATAGATAAAACACATATGGAACATATAAAGTATTATCGGATATGACGGAACCTTTTATAAGTATTCAGCTAAATAATGTTTGTATGTTTTATTGGTTTTGCAAACGAAAATAATAGCAATAATAATAATAAAGGCAAATTGTGTTTTTTTTCTATTTAGATGTGTAAAAGCTGCACAGTTGTAAAATATCGTTTATTTGATTAGTGGAAAACGGCCTGGATGGAGCCATTGTAGGGTGTACAGGATCTACTTGTACTGACGGTTCCATCGCAGAACCTATAGGATTTACTTGTATTTCTTCATAAAATCGGCGTGGAACACACAGAACTTCTGCATCATCTCCTTCAGCAAGTCCGTCTGCGGCAGAATTGTGCTACGAAAATGATAGGTGCCGGGTAATTGACCAAAGCCGCTGCCGGGCACAATGCAAATGCCTGAAATGGAAATGTAAATTGTAACGGACTTAGTTAAGATTAATCAAGGACAATGTGTTTACTTATAGCCCGATTGCACTATCAGAATTTCTTCGACAAGTATGGTGACTAATTTAGAAATTTAACAAATTACGAATCGTTGCTATGTCAAACAGCTCATTTTGAAATTGAATTTAAATTTAATGAAACTGAGATTTTTTTTTATAATTATTTAATAGAAATATAATGTTTTTTAATTTATCAATAGTTTCGGGACTTGAAAACAGCGCGTCGCAAAAGTCGAGAAGCGAACATATTCTGTAATTGAATAGAGACCGAGTCCTTTATAACCTTTATGCCTCCTAGCAGATTGTTGAACAATTTTGAGACCAGGTACAAATTTAAAGGAGGGTATTATTGTCTCGTATTTACAAAATAATTGAAATTGTCATTTGAAGGGCTGTTTTCTATCGAAATTATCTAGTGGAATTCTTAAAAAATTAACCATGAGGAAGAGGAAATTATAGGCATAGTTGAGCAAGTGGGAGGACTTACCCGTCGTCTCGAGCAGCTCAAATGCATAAAAGACATCGGGAAGCAGGTTCTTGGCCTTGGCCGCCTCGACAGCCTTGGGCGGTATCTCGATCTTGGGGAAAACGTACATGGCGCCCTGCACCGGATTCACTGTGTAGCCCTCGAATGTGCTCAGCGTGTCGTAGACAAGCTTGGCGCGCTCCTTCAGTGCATCCAAAACGGCGGTCTTCTCCTTTTCGAAGAGTTCGTGGGATGGCTCACCGGGCTGGGGGGGATTGACCAAAGCACTTACAGCAATCTGGCCAGCGGTGGTGCTGCACAATTGTGCCGTTATTGACTTGGTGAGCACGGCCTTGACGTCCGGACACATGTTAACAACCTCCATGTAACCGCCACGGATGCCGCATTCGCCGAGATAACCCTTGGAGACGGACAGAAAACTGATCAGCTCCTGGGTGCGGTGGGGTCCGCCCATTTCGTTCATAACCATCTTGAAGGAATAGAACTTAGATTCCTTGTCATAGACATTTGCCTGGTAGACCTCATCAGCCATGATGATCATCTTGTTGTCGTATGCAAACTTGATGACCTCCTCAATGTTCTTGCGGGTGAGCACCTGGCCGGTGGGATTGCCCGGATTGATGACGACCAGCACGCGTGGATTGCAATGCTTCTTGGCCTCGTTGTAGGAACGCTGCAACTCCTTGCGGTCGAGACCCCAACAGTTATCCTCATCCAGGAAATAGTCGATCTTTGACATGCCCATCTCGGTCAGCGAGGCCGAGTACAGTGGATATTGTGGTATCGGCACCATAACGCCGGGCTTCTTACCATCCACATCGAAGCTGTCAAAAATTATTCAAAATTAATCACGTTTACTTCGATTAGAAAATTTATATTTTACATGCAATTATTTAAATGTATCAAACTAAATATTTATGGTTATGAAAAAAATCGACAATATTCGACGTGAGAATTATTTAATTACTTGAAATTAATTACTATTTAATTAATTACTATTACTATTAATAATGCAATTTGTATTTGAAATATTTGAATTAATTAATTAAGTACTTGTCATTAACTATTATCATTTATGCATAACAAAAGTCAAATTAGATAAAGGAATTATCTCAATTTATTAACTACTTTGACATACTTTTACGTGAAGAAGTAAAATGGAAAAGTGTTTTGTATTTGGATTAGCGACAAGCTGTAAGCTTTAAAAGACTCTACTCACTTGAGGAGCGACAGGACGCTCTTAATGCCTGGCGAGGCGCCACCAGTCAAATAGATGTTCTGAAAATCGCAGGGAACTCCGCCATCCCGTTTCTCGACGAAGGCAGCCACCTGGCGACGTACGAACTCAATGCCAGCCGAGTCGGTGTACGAGCCCGTCGATCCGCCCAGGCAAGCCTCGAGAATATCACGGGCGCGCTTCTTGATGTCCTCGGGATACTCGGGGGAGTCCAGCAGACGGGGCTCCATGGTAAGTGCCATTAGCTGTCGCAAAGCATGATTTGAATTATTATTACTAAAGCAACAAAAATAATAAATAAAATAAGTATTTAAACTAATACAAATGGGTAGTTGCGAAATCGATAATAATCGATAAGTGCAAGCCGATAAAACTATATCGACAATTAGAAACCTAGAGTCAACCGATTTGGGAAAATCAGACTGAGTAACTAAGTTGCTCACTTATAAAATGGCTGCTTATCATTTGATATTTTAGTTATTATTTTATTTCGAGTGTACTCACCTGTCGCAAATGGGTTAAAGGTTTTTGACCCATCGCATGGCAATCGCCAATGTTGGCCCGAATGACCCGATCGAATGGCTTCTTCTGGCCCTGCAAACAGCAAATATAAAAATAAACACAAGCATTAAATATGTATTTAGAATGAGATTCATTAGCCAAATTACATGTGGACTACAATTTGCCGCAAATTGATTTCTTGATTCATGGGCTTTTAATTTGCCTAAATCAAATATGGTAATTGGTAATTGCCTGCTAGCCAAATTGTAGGCTCATTACTGCAATTACCCCAAACAAACACACACCAACACACACACACACCGGCAGAAAGAGTAAGAGTTAGTTTAAAAGAATCAATTAAATTGAAGTTCATAATCGGAAAAAGCGGTGCACAAAAGTCGAACAGTCAATCTAAAAGGGCAATCAGCACAAAATGTGTTTGTACAGTTTCTAGATTGATTCTATATTTAACACATCCCAAAAGTAGGGGTACTCAAACCGTGTGTTGCCCAATACCATTTTCCACATTTTCGGGCGTCCACAGTTGACCTTACTATTTACCCAACATCCTCTAAAAAACGGTTTTAGGTTATTTCGTGTTTTTTTTAACAATGATTTAAAGAATTTGTTGACGAAGTTATGAAAAGGGCAATCAATCAAGTCATTTTACGAAAAATATGCGCTTAATATGAAATAATAATTCTAAATTAAATAACCGAATTTAACGATAATTATATTTTATGACTGAGGGAAAAACAGTAATGAAATTAATTTAATATTCAATTGTTTTTTATTTGTAGTTTAATCTTTATATTGCAAAGAAAATTTTTTTAGACAACTCAAAATGGAATCGCCGCATAAGTTTACCAAACTGAAAGCGGGAAATGTTTTGCTATAAAATATATATTCTTATTTGTTTATTGTTTTTTTGTTTATCAGCCTTCTGCTTATTGCAATTAACAGGTATATTAATTTGGCGTTGCTTTTCACATAGGTATTTATATTGTTGTCTGCTGTTTGCGGTTAAAAAAGCTTTGCATGACGGAATTCGTATTTCTTTTGGATACGTTCATCGGGTAAAAAGCGAGGAAGGGAGAAAGGGAGAGGACGGGTGACGGAGGATGGGGTTTCGTGTGGTTCGTGATTTACTTTGCATTCTATGCCATCACAAGCGAGAAATTGCTCATGCAAGTAATGTGCCCTCCCAATTCCCTCCCCTTTGCATCCTACTGGCAAACCAAAGCCCCACTTGTAAACCGGACTATTCACACAACAACGGCCTCATTGCACTCTATTTGTTATTAACATGCATACACCCTATACACACACATACACACACATACACACACACTCACTCCATGTTCATACAATATTTAATATTTGATTAAATTGTCTGCAATGTGGCCCTCAATTTCCTTTTGTAGCATTTGCCTAAGACAAAGTTTGACCAAGACGAACAAGACAAAAAATATGTGAAAATCTCTCAGAATGCATAAATCGGATATTTTAGAAGTTCAAATGCTTTAGTCGAGACAGCTCGGCTGGGCGATAACCTCCTTCTTATTATATATTATATCAAATTTTCTTTTTTCTTTTATTTTAAATAAAATTCGAGGGTAGATTTTCTAATGCTTCTTTTTAGATATACATTTTTTTAATAAAATACCTCTGACAAAATAAGAAACATTTTTAATATATTTCGCAAATATTTCCTAAAACCAGAAAAGCTTTCAGTTTTAAGAGCTATTTATCAAATTTAGGTACAGATTTTTTCAAGATAAAGTAGTACTCAAATTAACAAACGATTTATAACCAACTAACCATCTACGCTCCTCCAGTAATATGTATATATATGAGCCTACAAGTGATATAGCTGATCAAGAATATACATATATACTTCATTCTTTATCAGAGATACTTTCTAGCAGGTTTTACAAGGTCAAAGAGAAACAAGACAAAACCCAAAAAATAAATTGTTTGCCGAAAAAATATATAAACATATATATAAAAATATATATACATAAAAATACATACACAAAAAATACAAATTATATATATAGATTATCATAATAGCCACAGTTGCAGTATACAACAATCTAATCTCAAAATATTGTAAAAAATTTATGCGTTTTAACCAAGAAATAAATAAAGCAAAATTTATTTTAGATATAAAAGATAATGCAATATTATAACTTTATAAGATATAAAGCTACAATTTGCATTCCATTAATCAGTCAGTTTTTAATTTGGGATTATATTATCATTGACCCAACAGGAAACTTTTCAAGCTTTATAATTGCTAACTGATAACCTCACGTCTACAAATAATGTGTTATATAATATGCACTATACACTTGAGACTTAAAGTCAAAGAAATCGAACGATATGAATTCTCGCACAATTGTAAAATCTTATCAAAGAAATTTATATTTTTGTCTTATCTTTTCGATATATGTTCATTTTTATACACAATACATCCATAGTTATGAATTATAAGGTTTTATTAGCTTAGCTTCTGGCAGAGACCAGTTCAAATAGAATATGGAACGAGATAACTGGATAAATAGTTGCATTCAACACTTTTCTTTTCTGTCCATAGTCAATCACTTAAACAGAAAGCGCTACAAACGGATGAGCTTATAGGTCCCAGTTCCAGTTAAAGGATATATTACGTGTTACGTAAGTCTAATAAAAAAAGGAGAGAACGGGAGAGAGATCGACTAGCAGACACCCTGACTTTAGCTACACATGTGTAATATATATCACTACAGATTATATATCATATTTACAATAATTATCCGATCAATACAGCTTGTCTAACTGAAAAACTCATTTTAGTACCGATTTGCTAGCCGTAAATTTAAGTTCGGCTTTGTGAACTAGTATAGAGTATATTGTAGTCGAGTTCATTTAACTACAGCTATTGCTCTCTCGTTTGTTATAAGATGGAGAGAGAGAGAGAAAAAGTGACTAAAAGTGTATTCAAATGCAATAAACCAAGCTTAACAATTGATCGATATGTACTTTGAGCTGCATACAACGCCTATATATATTATATATATAAATTATATTATACAGTCAATTTAAATTAGTCATTTGAGACAGCTGTTATCTGCCACAGTAAGATAACAGGAAATTTAGATGAAGTTAGCAGTGACATAAAGTCGAGATTGGACTCTAATCAAAGATTAACATTAGTTTGTATTGCATATGTAAATATGTAGAAGTGTATGTATGTATGTGAAATGGCATTTGTCTTTTGCCTGTTTGACAGACGCGATTGTCGATTTGTCAACTTGTCAAAGACAATGTTTCCAAATTCGAGTTTAATCCAAGTGCAAAAGCCGATGATCCGCGAAAGCAGAAGAACGCAGGGGAAATAGACAAACAAGAGAAAAAAGTGATGCGTATGAGGAAGCTTGTGGAGAAAAGTCAACAGCAGCAGCTGCAACAACAAAAACAGCGGTAATAACAGCGCAAAATGTAAAAAGTCAAATGAGCAAGAATAATGGCAAATAAAACACACACACACATGCATACATACGTTATTACTGTGCAAAATATACCTGAAGCGGGGCGTGGGGGGGCTGAGTTTGGGGTCGGGTTGATTTATGACAGTCGTCAACAAATTCGAAGAGAGCGGTTTTTTTTTTGTTTTGCGCTGGACAAACAATTTAGCGTACGCTAATCGAAAACGAGACTGGGAGAGAGAGGAAGAGCGCTGGTCACCCTCTATGCAAGTAGGTCTCTGTGGGTGTTTGCGTGCTCGCTTCTTTGACATCGTTTACGTTTCTCAAATATACTGGATGCATTTCCAACAGTGGTTCAATGTACTATTTTTGTAGCTATCGTCGATAGATATCGCTTACATGAAATAACCTTAAGCTAGTTGAAAATTTATTATTGTTGCAGAATTTACATCAATATATTTATATAAGATATGCAGTGTACATATTAGCCTTTGTCAGTTACACCTACATTTGGTATATCCCTTTTGATGAATATAAAATATTTTTTAAAAAAATTTGGATCTTAGTGAGTAAGGACATGTTATACCTATTATATATATTTATATTGCTCATGCGCATAAGGGTTGTTTGCTGTTTGGGAAGAATCCCAAACAGCATCCACTTTTTCCCTCTCTAAACCTCTTATACAAGCGCAATAAAGTAACAGCAGCAACAGTAGAAGTAGTAGACGAAGAAGAAGCTGGAACAGTCAAGGTCAAAAAAGAAGACAAATACCCAGTGGAACAATTGCTGTCGGCATTTGAAGGACGTTTACTGAACTTGACTCTGCTCCGATTGGGCAATGGGCCAAACAGAAGAGGTCAAATAATAATATTAAGAAGCTAAGCGAAAGCGATAATTAACAAAACAATTAAAGAGCTGAAATAAACATAAAAAAGCGACAAAAAACGAAAACAATAAGAGAAAAATAATAATAATTAAAGATTATAAAGAATATGTGCACAAAAAAAACATATTCTGCCATCAACCTATTCGCCATTGGGTCAATTAAGCTCCGAAAATAAAATTGAGCTGCGATAATAGATACAATTTTTAAATAAGTTTAAGTTGCTGCTATAATAATGGGAATAAATATGTCGGATTTGGCATAAAACATTAATCATTTTTTTTAATATATATTTTACTATTTACTACGACTTTGTTATGTTATAAATAAAGGAAAATATTTTATGTCATAATTTCAAATATATGAATTAGAATTTGAAGTATGAGAGAATTTAACGTCACGAAACGTGTAGAAAAAAGAGTAAACGGCATTTATAACGTCAATTCAATTCCATTTTGAGTGAATGTTCTATTACACATATGCACACATACACTCATTCTCACACAATTACAGACACGTAACAGGCGTTTGAGGTGCGAGAAATGTAAATAATGTGCGAAAGAAAAACACAAAGCATGTTACAAATAAGCAAAACAGTGCGAAACACGAAGATGCCATGTGTCTCTCTGTGTGTCTATGCGTTGCGAGCAGAGGAGTGATAACAGAGATAAACTCACCTTAAGAAGTTCCTTTTCGATTTCGCCGGCGCGTATAACGATTGGGCCACGCACCGCGTATTCCATTGCCTTAAAGTTGGCATTGATGTTGTCTATCGTAACAAACTTCATGTTGTTTTGACTTTTCGTCGACATACAGCTAGAAAAAACAAAAAAAGAAAACAGAAAAAAAAAATAAAATTTAATTTAGCCAAACAATTAAAACACTGTTATTAACAGGAAATGCAAAGCTGGCACGAATGTTAAATATTGCAAGCAGCAACCGAAAAACGAACGCAAGGGGGAGGTGGTTTGCAACTAACCGAGAAGGAACGTCAAACGGTGAATGGCTACCACGCGCGTTCAATGTTTCAGCTTGACTGCAGAGTGGCGTTGCTGTCGCTGTGGCTGTAGCTGCTTCTGCTGTTGTTGCTGCTGCTGCTGTTTGAGCGCTGCTGTTATTATTATGTAGAAACGATTTCCAGCGACGTATGACAATGCTTGGCGTTAGTTTACATTGTTGCTGCTGCAGCGGACTGCGCCGCTCCGCTGGATGCGCTTGCTGTATGGCCGCAGCCCTGTTCGATGTCGCAGTAACGACGTTGGCAGCGCGCTGCAGCGATGTACCTCTTAACAGTTGACGACTCATCTTAACGGTTGTTGTCCTCTTCTCTGTCTCTTAATTGTTGCAATGACACTGCTAAAACAGATACAAAAATCTGAATGAATAAACGAGCTTATATGTGCAAAAATCAAGGCAGCGCTGTCGATGCCAACACCGAATACAGTCTTAAATGTATAAGAGCATCTGGGCGAGTGCCTGAACTTGATTTTATAAGAGCTAACTCTATGTAGAAAAAGTCGATGAAATTTGTGAATTGGTGTTGGTGTGCTGCTATTGACATTAGAATTGGTCTTGCCGGTTTTTTGGGTAATGAGGAGCCTATTATCAAGCTCGATAAGATTAAACAAAATAATACTTCATACATGCATGCATACATACACGGACATATAAAAGTGTAGCCGCACGAATTGAATTACAGAAAAAAAGAAAAAACAAATAACCGGCTATAAATGCGTGTGAGCAGTGCTAAGACGGAAATCTGAAAGAAATAAATGTATGTTTGCATAAGTGTGTGTACATGTACACAAAATCCGTTTAAGCTTTTTAACGAACAAACGAACAAAACGTAATTATTTTATTTTACTCATAATAGTATGGGCATGGCAGGGTATGGTCACTCAGCGCTTAACAACGTATTCATTTTTCTGCATTTCATAAAACATTAATACAGAAAGCTTTTAAGAACGCTTTGCTTTTTAATGCAGCAAAACTAAAAAGCAAAAGTTATTCATACATAATCATAAGATACGAAGAGGCATGAAATTGTCGAAGAACTAACTGCATTAAAAATCATTCGTTTGTTAAATGTGAAAAACCTGAACGAACATTTTGTTGGGCAGTTAACGCATAGATTTATGATGTATCGGTAGTTATCGATCAATTGTTGCGATCGCTTTTCAAGTTTTAACGCGCCTTTTTCAAACGAATTAAAGCACATATAAGACATCTGTTTTGCTGGTTTTGTGGTTATCTTTTGTGAATATACAAGCACAGATAGGATTTTGTACGAGATGAAATATATATGCATATAGTTTGACATGTGAAAAACAAAAATGAGGTGCTATCAGATTTCCTGTACTTTCGACTTTCAACTAGGTCGGGCAGTAATTTCGCCGCTTATCAGTGACGTCTTAGTTCTCAGCTTATGCTATTATATATATATATATATATATATATATATATATATATATATATATATATATATATGACAAGTTCTGGCTGCTGTTATTTGTACTTTGAAACCGCACAACTGCGCAATGTCAATGAATGTGTGTGTTTGCCAAAAATCATGAAAAAACATATCAATAATAGGCATAAATGCATTTTTGTCTACACTGCTAGAAAATAATTTACTAAATATTTATATATATATATATATCTATATATTATATAGTCTACATTTTATTTGTTTCTCAAAAAAAAAAAAAAAAAAAATATATATATATATATATATAATATATATATATTTTATTTATTTCTAAAAAAAAGTGTATATATATATATACCAAAATAAAAAGGACTCTATACTTAAGTTGTCGCTAATCAAAAAATTATCTATAAAAGGTAAAATAAACGTTGGTCAAAAGAACAAAAGTAACATTGTTTGTATGTGTGTAATAATAAATTTAAATAATAATCTGATTAAGATTATGGGTAAGAGGATGTTATGCAATATGAATTTGCAGCTGCCACTTGCAAAGCAATATTAAGGTAATAAATATATATGCATATATATATATAAGATATAGATATGGATATGAATATGGATTTATTAAACTAAATCGAAAAATAGGTGACAAGTTGGTGGCAATTGTCTAATTTGATTGACACATCAGCAAATCCAATTAGAATGAGTACTGTCAATCACAATAACAACCACAACAATAATAATAATAGTAATGTTGCGGCTGAATGGCAAAATTGGTGTCGAAGGCGTCTAGCGAATTGCGTTTCGCACGCTATTCAATTGAGTTGCGGCACGCCAAACTCTAAATGTCAAACAAAATTAACTGCGTACAAACGAAAGAATAATTAAACGCACACAATAAATTATTTATGGTTTCTCGTCACAATTCACTTAACCTTTTTTTTTGTTTTTGATATTTTGTTTTGTTGTTCTTTTTGCAATTATAGTGTGGCAGGCATATTCATATGCGTATGCAATATCTAATTAGTTCAAGAACAGTGTGACCGACACTTGTCACAAATCGATAATTTTCAATGTGTGCACTCCAAATTTTGTTTATTAACGCACCTTGTGGAGCTATTGACTGATTATTTATCTCCCACTCTGTCTCCCTCTTGGTTATCTAATGTTAGCGAGCGATGGCTACCTGCTGCTGGCTGATTGTCAACTGGCTGTATTTAAAATCTAATTTTGTATGTTGTGATTTTAAGGTGGGAAATCAAAATTCATTTTACATATTGTATATGTATATGTTATATGCGGAAAAAATATGAATAAACTTAATGGTGTATACGTACCACACCAAGTGTTTGTTCTACACACAATCAAATCTCGTCAATAAATTTGCCGTGTGAATGTGTGTGTGTGTGTGCGACGCCCAAGAAATAGCGCCAGCGTGTGCTCCAATGTTTTGAATTTGCATCATACTATGGAATTCTAAGAACCGCTGTTTAGCGAGCAGCAGCGACCGATTGATCGATAAATAGCGATGCCAGACAATGTGCATAGAAAAACAGCTGACGCAGTGCTGGTTAACATGCGAGCAATAAACAAGGCAGCACTGAACAAATTTATCGATAAGCGATTGAATCGCAAACGGCAATCTCTTATGACCACATTTGTTGTTGTTTCACCGGAGTACGGACGTGTTTTTTTTTTGTTGTTAAATGCGGATGTGCAACGTATATACAACACAATTGCTCCCAAGTTCAGCCTATTAATCTACCTGACTATTTTCTTGTTAATTGTTCATCAGTTCTTGTATTGCTTCTCTCTCTTTCAATTGTGTCGTGCGAGAGTTACCGAACAGAAAACAACAATTGTTGCTACTTATTAACACCCATGTAAATAATAAAAACAAGGCTGAAATTCGCTTAGGTCCAACAACTAAAACACATATATATGTACATATATTTTATATATACATAGAGCAGTTCCACGGCAGGAGCTGAAAACAGGGCTGTTAACGGGGAATAACAGGGGTGTAACGCAGGATAAGTTTAGTTTTGTTGTTGTTCGCATTGCACGTGAGTGTGAGGAGTGCGTGCGTGTGTTCATCTGTGTGTTGCTGCGTGTGCGAGGGAAAGAGTAGTTTCGCAAAAAAAGAAGAAAACTAAACGAAAAGAGAAAGAAAAAATGGCACCATCTCTGAGTAAATTGGCGCACAACCAAAGCGCCATCGTCGGCGTGGCGGGGATGACAGCAGCTATATGGATAATTGCCCATGGCAAAATGTCCAACAACAAGAGGTGAGTTAACTGTAACATTAGCATTGCAACAGCTGCTGTATGCATTGTATGCACATGTATGTATGATTGTGCATATGTATTTATATTTATATGTATGTTAAAATAACATTGGGCAAGGTCTTGCCTGACATTGAATTATTCAATTTTGATTTACTTTGTGTGTGTGTGTGTCTTTATTTGCTTGTGGATCGTACGATGTATAACGCTTAACTGGTTTTATTGGCCCATTTTGAGCACAAGGACATTTCCACCAATAACAATTAAATCGATAGCCGATTTTGTTTTTGTCCATCAGCTGATCTCAATTGCCTTCTTTCAATGCGATGCAAAGATGGCATCCAATCTTGTTTCCTTTCCTCTCACTCTCTTACCCTCTTCTGTTGTTAATGTAAACCACCTGCTGAACAGCAGATACCCAGAAAGGTGTAAAAAGGAGTATGCATATTTCTTTTTTTTATTAATTACGTGTAGTTTATGAGCAGTTGATTTCAAGTGGTAATCGACAACTTTATCCCATGGCTCTCGTCGGTACATTTTAAGAGCGTTGTAATCTAATCGTGTAATCAGTGTAGAAAATTTTAGTACCCTCGGTCCGAAGTAATTCATATTGTTGCTATAGCCCAAATAAATGTTGACAGAAAAAAAATTGTGATGCTATCTTGTCGAGGAACTGTACAATTGCATCGAAATATTCACATATGTGGTTGTATGCATGCCTTCATTGATAACCCTTTGGACTACTTAATTAAATTTGTCAAGAAATTCCGTCGGGTTTTGCTTGATATTGGTTAAGTGTTTCATTGTTGGAAAAATGGGTGGGTGAAATTTTGTAATGTTCGCTCTAAAACACACAAAAATAATGATTGTAATTTGCCATTGACTAATTGGATATATTTATTTTAGTAAAAAATTAATAACTATAATATCTGTTTATTTGCACAGCACTATTTGCATATCAATATTTTTATCTGTTTATTATGTTCCATAAAAATGATGGGAAATATAAATACAAATGTACATACAGTGCTGCCACGATTAAAATCGATTCGATAGAATTAAGAACATTATGCCTTTAAGCACATTTGGAAAATAATATTGCGTAATATTGCGTTATTGTGCATTGTCAATATCGATAATTAGCTTTGCGCTCTTTTAATTAACAACATCGGCTTTTAGTCAATCAGGTTATTTCCTTCTTGCCCTCCATTCAGTCGCTTCATTTGCACATTGATTTGCATTGACTAATTTCGATTAAAAAAAAAACAAAGGTACTTTATTCAAATTCGATGTGCAAAAGAGCAACAACTTTGACAGCAGCCAAATTATATACACACATATAAATATACATGCATACATGTTAATCTACTAGCCGGCGGCGCTGTTTTGTTTACATTTGTCCCTTTACATATGTGTGTGTGTGAGTGCAACATAATTAAGATTTAAAGAACGCGCAGACAGCGCCGTCAGTTTGACTAGTTTGTGATGACATACATATATATATATAGATAGTAACGATAATATATATATATATATATATATATATATATATATATAGTTAACATAACAATGCAATCAGAGACATTTACGTAGGCAATCGTTTGCAGTTGCCTGTTACAGCTATTCAAAGTCAATAATCAGCACTGACACATACAAGAGTATTTATGTGTGTGTGTGTTCATAAGTGCAATTGATTCTCAATAAATATGAAATGAATAAATAGAGAAAGTACTAACGATTTTTATTTTCTTAGATTTCTTTGGTGTTTTTTTTTTTGTGTTTTGTGAAATTATTTGTTTGAGGGTAATCCGATGGTGCTTGGCTTCCAATTTTTGTATGCGTCTCAGTGTTTTGTTTATTCCGCCTTTGGTTTTCGCACACTCCTCAGAATGAATGATAATTTTTGTTTATCTCTTTTGCCATGGCTTTCTACAGGTACACATACGTACATACATACCCATTGCGTATACGTAGTACGTTGATGTATTTGTATACGTATGTACCGCACTTCTTTCAGCCAGCTGTTGCGCAATGATTTTTTTGTGCACAATATTTATATATATATATATGTATACATATAACTATCTATGTATGCATGTATGTTACGTGTATAAAATTTGGCAAAATTCCTAACAGAAACGATTTCTGTTAAAAGCAAATTTTAAACTCTATATGAGATACTTGTAAAACTGTTGTACTGCATTGTTGTATTATTTTTCGCAGGCATATATATAAAATATTTCGATTATTATAGAAGTGCTTGACATCTTACACCTATATTGAACACACATTCAATTTAAACTCACTTACGTTAATCGAGGCGTTAAAGTGCCGTTTCGAATGCATTCAAAATGTTGGTCAATCTGCCTGCAAGTATAAAATTTCAGCAGCTATGACAACTATGCCAATAAGTAACGATAGATGGCGGTTTTTTAATTTAATTTTTTGAAGAAAGCAGAGATACATGTCCATTTATGTATGTATCTATATACATATATATCTAAACAGCGATATGATATGGAATAGTAAATATTGCCCTGTTGAACTTTGCACAGCCGGCGAAAATTTGACTATTTTGTTGTTTCTCAACTAGTTAGCCTCATGTTTGCTCGCATAAACATATGCATAAATTTTATTGTGTGTGCATGCCTTAATGACTTCGCATAAATTAGCTTTGCACATTGACTACACTCTACGAGCTGAAGTGTGGAGCGCATTAAAGAAACGGACTTTGTCACCCAAAAATAAAGATGTGATTACAGTTTCTGTTTGTTGTTGTTGATTTTTCGACCGTACAATGGGGGTTAGTGTGTTCAGCCTCAAAATTGATTTGTCATAATGATTTAAAATTAGCAAAAAGTAACAGCGACAATTCTTTTGCATTTGCAGTCTAGTTGGTTTATCGAGCAGCATTATCAAAAAGTAGATAACAATTTGCGATACACTCAAACTATAAGCAAATATTAACACTTTTCGCATTATTTCTTTAATTCTTTCTTTCTTGGTTTGTTCGTTTACTTACTCACTTCCATCAAATCAATAACCAAATTTTCTTATGTATACTTTGAAACCAACCCAAATTTAGCACATTATTTTTAAACAGCAAAATTTGTGTACAAATTTACAAATTGAAAATGTATTTATAAATATTTGAATATTTTACTTCGCCTACTTAAATGTTACAAACTTAACGATCATATTGTCATATTTTAAGACACGAGGCTACGTTAGGGTATAGCCATTTATACATAGAAATTCGCCAGACCGCTCGGCTTTATCGAACATTGCGATATACGACCTTTTGGACTCGAACACGTGGTAAACTAACCCCCACACACCCCATAATCTTTGCCAAAGAGTTGAAAATGATAGAAAGAGCGAGAACGCGCAGGAAATCAACAAACAAAACTAGCTCGTCAACTAAATATACATATTTCTATATGTATATATATATATATATATATATGTATATAAATATGTGTACACAACCAAGCCGACAAAACCAAAAACTTTTCTAAGCGGCACAATCATCTATTGAAACACACAACATATCTATATATATATATACAAATACATATTTGCATTTTATAAACCAGCATTACTCATCACAAAAAAAAAAATGAAATAGAGAAGAAATGAATGATGAATTTTGTGTGATAGGCAAATGCCGAAGAGTTGAAAGTAAGGCGTGAGCTTTGCACTTGCGTTAGACAGCGATCGAAAGGCAGACACCCACTCATACACAGACACACACACACACAATCGTCCGCACACATGCATACCGATGTGTAAAAAATATGCCCGGCAAGCATTGTGTGATAAGCAAATGCCAATAAAGCCGTCGCAATAATTGGCCAACCGAAGTCCAAGCAAAGCTGGCTTGTTTGCTCTTTGACTGGGCCTAACCACGCTGCATTGCATACGCATCCGCCTACATATCCGCATCCGCAGTCGAGTTTATCTTTTAATTAAAATCAAACACTAACTACAATGTTTTCTGTTTTCGAGTGAGCTCGACAATTACAAAATATTTATATCTAAATCAAATATACAATCTGAATAATTGAAATAGAATTATTAACATAATTTTTATAAATTTGTCATATATATATATATATATATATAAAAAAATATATATATATAAATAATTCTATTTAAGTCTGCGATAGCAAAAAGCAATCGTATTTCTGGAATTTAGGCTATATTGCTTCAGCTGTTACTGCTGATTGGGGTTTCCTGCTGCTTGTTACATACAGAACTCCAATATACCCTTTAGCGCATAAAATCTGCTGGCAAGTTATTTTTCTTTTTTTTAATACTATATTATTTGGTCGTCTTTCTCAAATATGCTGTTGATAATGATGATGATTTCTGTCTCGTTAGCATTCGCATTTAATAAACAATCTTGGGCGATGGCAAATAGACCTATCTGATTTTCATTATATATATATATATATACCTGTGCACAATTAAATTGCACGTAGTTGGAAACTCAACATCTAAATAATAATTTTGTAAGCCAACTGGCCGTGCAATTAAACACCGGGAGTTGTTGTCGCGCTCTGCTGCACTGGGTTAGCTGACTTCAAAATCAGTTGGAAATGTGCAACAAGTTGCAAGTTGAAGATTGCAACTAAATCTTACCGTTTTAAAATGATTCACCATTTATTGCAAGACCTAGCGAAACACAGCGAAAAAACACACCAATCAGATTAAATATTTAGTGTAATGTAAATGAAATTAAACAAGAGATAAGCAAATATAAAACATGCTCAATAAAGAATCATAACATAGATTCTACAATAACTAAAACTTTGTAGCGAAAATCATAATAGTAAGTTTATCTGACAAAGCTCGATTGCCTCGGCTAGCAATGCTGATCATGAATATAAATAAAATACTTTTGCAAAACTTTATTATTATTGTTTTGTATATATTTTTATATCAGAAACATTACGCCGATCTCATTTCAGCTGCTGCTGTGACCACAGTTTTATAACAAATTAAATAAATTACGAAATATAAAAGTTTAAACTATTGAATTTTAATATTATTACTACTATTACTACTTTGAGATTGATGAGGCTTATTTGCCTAAATATTCAGTAAACCGGTCTGAAAGTGCTCTTATAGCTATTCATGTGATAATTTCAATCTTTGCACCTTACAAAATATTATTGCTACGAACCCACAATTGAAATAAGCTTAATAATAATAAATTGGGATTAGCAGACCTTAAAACACTCTCACATAGCTTATAATATGAGCCACAAATTTAGTGACTCCATCTTAATAATTGTGGAAGATATGAGCAGCGTGATAATATTGATTAAACATTTGGATATTGAGAAATATTGAAAAATTCTTTATAAATCGAAATGAATTAAAATCGCTTAAAATCTAATCATTGAAATTTTTATGAAATTTACAGAAAATCAAGCTATGAGGACAAAATTCAGTATACCATCTCGGAGAAGAAGGACAAAAAGTCGCACAAGGCTCACGTAAATGCTGTATTCTTCAAACAGCTGCGAAAGCTGCTGCGTGAGTATTAAAATTGTTATAAATATATTTGAATATATGGTGTTTATTAAATATGTCTAACCTTCTTGTGACAGCTATTCTGATACCGAGATTCTGGTGCATTGAAACGGGTCTGCTGATGGTAATTGCGGGCGCATTGATCGGCCGATCTGTCAGCGATATTTGGATGATACAGAATGCAACAGTTGTCGAGAGCACCATTATACATATGAATCGGGCCAAGTTTAAGTCAGCACTACTTAAATATCTGGCGGCATTGCCAGCGGTACGTATGCTCCTCCTATATACTATCGAAATAACATAATTTATTTTCATATTCGCTAGATCTCTGTGGTTACCAATATCCTCAAATGGAGTCTCGGCGAGCTGAAGTTGCGTTTTCGTACAAACCTAACGCATCATCTGTACAATCAGTACCTCAAGTGAGTTGAAGACCTCCCATCGAAAATGCTGAGAAGATTTGCGCATCTTTTGTTTAACGCGTAACGATGAAGCCATCGGATTGCTATAGTCGAGACTGCTTCAGATCGATGCACTGTTGCTATTTCATATCAACAAGTAGAAATATTTCTCTGCTATTGCTACTGCTACGAGCTTCAAAAAAACATAAGCAAACTGCATTCCATGCAGAGCTACAATACGAAGCGACGGCTTGGGTTCTATGACCTCTGATGCAATACTTTGGCAGGTTTATTGAACACTCTTAAACTATATACAATTATGCCTATTCAGTATCGCTTAAAGTTGTATTATGTAAATGTTTTCAGCTTCAAGTTTGTACTTCTTATTATTATGTGTAGACTGAGTGGAGCAATCCAAAAAGTGGGCTTTTTAAAATTGAAAATATTGTTAAGTCATTAAGTCATTTGTAATTTATCTATTTAATTGCAGTGGCTACACATACTATAAAATGTCCAATCTGGATAATCGGATAGCGAATGCCGATCAGCTGCTGACGACGGACATTGACAAGTTCTGCGAGAGCGCAACCGATCTGTATTCGAACATAAGTAAACCAGTGCTGGACATATTCATCTATGTGTATCGGTTAACTGTGAATCTGGGTGGCAAAACGCCGTCCATTCTGATGCTCTATCTGCTGTTTGCGGGCATATTTCTGACGCGACTCCGTCGTCCTACCGGTCGTCTGACCGTCGAGGAGCAGAAGCTGGAGGGCGAGTTCCGCTATGTGAATAGCAGGCTAATTACCAACTCGGAGGAGGTCGCCTTCTATGAGGGCAATAAGCGTGAGAAGCTAACCCTGCTCGCCAGCTTCTCCAAGCTGCGCACGCATCTGCGTAAGTTCCTCGAGTTCCGCGTTAGCATGGGCATCATCGACAACATCATTGGCAAATGTGAGTAGCACACGTGAATCGCTGGGCAAATGGCTTATGTTGAGTTTTCTGGCTTGCAGACTTTGCATCGATTGTTGGCTTCTATGCGGTGTCGATACCCTTCTTCGCGGATAATCATCCGCTGCTGTCGGGCGAGAAGAGCGGACAGCGTCTGCAGGCCTATTACACGTACGGACGGATGCTGGTCAAGCTGGCGGAGGCTATTGGTCGTCTTGTATTGGCTGGCAGGGAAATGTCGCGTCTGGCCGGCTTTACGGCACGCATGACGGAGCTGATCAAGGTGCTGAGTGATCTCAACAAGGGCACATATGAGCGCACCATGGTCAATGGTAATAGCATTGCGCAAAATATTGGCGGTTCCGCTTCATCAGCCTTTGGTCCCAACAAGGGCATCATGTGCTTCGAGGACAACATCATACGATTCGAGAAGGTGCCACTGGTCACGCCTAATGGCGATGTGCTGCTCCGGGAGCTGACCTTTGAAGTGAAGTAAGCCAAGCTGCTAACTCTAAGTCTATTTAAATCTATATCTATATCTATCATTGTCTCATTGTTCCGCTTAGGTCGGGCACCAATGTTCTCGTCTGCGGTCCCAATGGCTGTGGCAAATCCTCACTGTTTCGCATCCTGGGCGAACTGTGGCCCACCTGGGGTGGCAAGGTGACGAAACCATCGCGTGGCAAACTCTTCTACATTCCACAGCGTCCCTACATGACGCTAGGCAGCCTCCGCGATCAGGTAGGTCCCAAGTCTTAGAACCGATTAAAATATTATATTTCTTACAATATTTCTGGTTACTCAAAATTTATCGATATATTTTTGATGCGGCTTCATTTTTATTGTTTGCACGTAAAAGTAGAGAAAGTAATATGAAATTAATTAATATCAATGGGAGAGAGAGTGAGTGAGAGATACAGAGTGAGAAAGAGAGCCTATTGGTTTTTCTGCATTTAAATATATATATAAAATAATATATATTGCATTTTTATATTTATATATATACGTTTTTAGCTAGACATAATGCAGATCACATTTTGAACTGCATATTTGCATCCAGCTTGCCATATAAATTGAATATTGCCAGTTTCCTCTGGCAGAGCAGATTATCTGACAGTTGTTGGCACGGATCTTGCCCTAATCTCTACTAAAATCGTTCACACTTGCACTAAAGTTTTAAGTTAACTTTTAACTGTATTCTGCCTTTTTCTCTTTCTCTTTTTAACTCGTTTAATTGATCTTGGCTGAAATCGTTTATTTTATTTGAAAACTTATCAGAAGGACAAAGAATTTTCCCATTTTGAAACTTTTTCACTAATTATGATATGCTTGCCCCATTAATAAATTGTGCTTCCTCTTTTGCCTCTAGTAGAACTGTTGGGTTAAGTCATCTCTCTAGTAATTCGAGATGTGGGTGGTGGATGGGTTGCGGATTGCCTCAGTCCGTGCTTGGTATTGTTTGGTCACTTGAAGCTGCTGCTTAGTTTGTACTTCAACGCCCAAATAACAATTAAAGTCATATTTGACTTTCCCTATCGTTGTACTTAAGCCTTCTGCAAGATTAATCCAATGCTTTAAAGACCTGCGAGAGAGATGCTATATCTTCTGCTGAGTCTATCTCTCTCTGTCTCTCTCTATCGATATCTATCGCTCTCTCTCTCTCTCTCGGTTAGCCGTGTATCTATTGATTTACTTACAACTTGTCTCTCGGTCAATCTCTCTTGTAATTGCCTTCATTTAACATATATTGCTATATTTGCGTCTTCTACAAGAACCAGAATTAACCAAGAATTAAACATTGTATATCTCTCGCTTACTCATGTATTAATTTGTATCTCTGTCTCTGTCTCTCTTAGATTATTTATCCGCATACACGCGACGATATGCGTCGCTTGGGCAAATCGGATGAGGATCTCTTGCACTTCTTGGACATTGTGCAACTAACGTATCTGGAGCAGCGGGAGAATGGACTCGATGCCATCGAGGATTGGATCGATGTGCTGTCCGGTGGCGAGAAGCAGCGCATTGCGATGGCCCGACTTTTCTATCACAAGCCACAGTTTGCGATTCTCGATGAGTGCACCAGTGCCGTATCGGTTGATGTTGAGGGCAAGATGTACAGTTATTGTCGGGAGGCGGGCATTACGCTATTTACCGTATCGCATCGCAAGTCGCTTTGGGCGCATCACAATTACTATTTACAGTTTGATGGGCGTGGCAATTACGAATTTGCAACCATCGATCAGGACAAGGAGCACTTTGGATCGTAAACATACCCACACATTCCTTATCCCCCCCCCCCTCCACCCTTCCCTCCTTCCTTGCTTCATCCAACCCTATCTGTATCTTTTCCTCAGACAAATACACACACAGTTACACAGGCACACAGACGCACAAGTGAAACTTTTGATACATTTGCCCAAACAAATTAATATATTTAGTGTCGTAGCGCTTAGCTTTTAGTCATTAGTTCGTGCCACTATTGCTGTTTGTGTTAATTAATAATTCGGGATGAACTTCCTCCAAACTGAACTTCCACCTTTTTCTCTTCGAACGTATATATATTGTATATTCCTATATGTTTTGTTTTGTATCTACCTTTTGTAATATTTTCTTCTTTTTTTATATTATTTGATTGGATCTTTTTACGAGTCTATTTTTGTGTCGCAGAGCTGGTGTTAGTAAATTAAGTAAAAATTTCGACTATTTAGCAAACATTTAGTAAATTTACACACACACACACACCCATATATATATTCGCAAATGTTTCCCCCACGCCCATGTATATGCAAAGTTTTGTAATTTATATTTAATATATATATATATATATATATATATATATATATATATAAAACGTAAATTAACTTTCGAAAGTCCATTTCTATATGTCTCTATATATATATATATCTTTTCTACATAATGGTTAAATTGGAATTTGTAATTGAATTGTATCACTAACTGCACAACAAACATCAAATAACAATCAATTGGATGGTATTGTTTATTAGATGATTGTTTGTGCAATTGGCAAATAAATTGTATATGCATATAGATATATATGTATGTATATCTGCATACAAAACACAAAACAAATCTTGATCTTTTATTGTTGCTGCTGCGTGTGAATGCATTATAATTATTTTCAACACTTTACTTTGAACACATTTAACACGGTTTACAGAAAAATATGTTATAAGAAAACGCCATCTGTTGGCAAACGAGAAAAGCTGGTCAAAGTTGCATGACGCAAATGCAAATGTCTTTAAAATCATTTTCGAGAGCCGAATTATAATACTTCTGATATACTAAAAATAACTTAACGTAATTCTAGATATTTACAAATAAAAAAATTTAAAAAAAAATGTATTTTGAATCAAGGTTTACGCTTGGGCTTTTTGCTTTCCATGAGGGACATGATTGTTTTGCGCAAATCTTCTGTTTCCTTTTGCTCCGTTTCGAGATGTTCGATCTGCTCCTTCTTTTCCTGCAGTTGTGCTTCCAGTACACTGATCAGATCCTCGCACTTTTTGCGTCCCTCCCGCTGCTCCTCGAGCGCCTTGTGCGTTTTGGCCAGCTCCGCAGTACGCTCCTCAGTGGTGCGCACCTTCTCCTTGATGTCCTGCTCATAGGTAATCACCGTTTTCTTCAGCTTATCGATGCGTTTGCACTGAGAGAAACGAATATGGGTGAGTATAGGTGTGAATTGATTTAGAACATGGCTTACATTGTCCTTGCTAAGTGCTTCCAGTTTCGAGAGCTCTTCGCTTTTGGCGCTGAGATTGCTGCTCAGCTCCTCGTTGTCCTTTTGCAGTTTGTCAATCTCGGATTGCTTGACTGCCAGACGACGTTCACTGGCCTTCAACTGATCCGAAGTTTCCGACCAACGCTTGAGCAAATCGCTCAGATTCGTTTTCAGCTGTCCCGCCTGAGCCTTAAGATCCCTGCACTGTGTTTGTAGCCTGCTCAATATCGATATCGGATAGTTTCTTATATTTAATTAGTAAAGCCCTGTTTTCAGATCGAACAAAGAAGAATATCTTTTTGTTGATCTGATTACAGAGCTTTAGAATGTTCGATTGGCTTACGCACCGCTCCTGGCTGATGAGCAGCTCCAAATTGTTGCTCTGAAAACGTTTGAGCTGGGCATTCTGCACATGGGTTTGCTGGCTGCTCTTGGTCAGCTGAGCGCTGGCTTGCTCCAGCCGCTGTTGCGTTTGATGCAATTGACAGTCGAGGCTATCGATTCGATGGTTGTACACCTCAATCACCTGCGACACAGGCATCGCCTGCAGCTCATTCCTTTCCAGCGTAACCCCAATGCTCTCAATCAAGGCATTTACCCGCTGTCCCAGCTCCTTGTCGATGAACGTGTGATGACCCTTCAATATGGTGCTTAAATTGCGCCACTGTTCCGAAGGATCCGACTCGATGTTGCTGCTGCTGCTCGGTGTGGCAATTGTATTGTTGCTTATTTTGGACACGTACTGCCAGCGTAAAAGAGAAGAGATGAATTCAGTAGTCCCATATGGACTCAAATGGTTATATATCATTTAATTATTATTAAAAAAAATGTTTTGGAAATGCAAATTGTGAACATGTTTAAATCAAATCAGACAATGACGTTAAAATGCTGCGCAAAGAAGACTAGACAATAATTGCAAGGCCACAACATGGCTTGAGAATCGGCCAATCATATTTGACAAGCTGTATCCTATCCATAGATATATAGCAATACATAGTACATATATATATATATATAAATGTCTTTTTTTGACACAAAATGAAAGCAACTGTTCACCGATAACTTTTCTTTGTGGTCTTATTGAAGTATTTCCAGTTGATCCCAGTCAGTCTACATTATATATATATTTACAATTAAAATTGTGTGTATTTATTGCTATCGGAAATCGATTTGTATCTAAAGTCACGAAACGAGCGTAGTTATCACAAAGAAACTTTATCAGACAGACATACTGACCGTTGATGATATATCTATATATATATATAAATATATGCCTCCTTATTAATAGAGATGAGGAGCTTACCTTTGCAACGGCTGCCTTGGGAAACTGTTCGAATTGTGCTATTTGAAGCATGGCGGCGACGAGTTGCTCATTGCCGCTGAGCATGGCGCGGGCGAGCGCATATTGCAGCTGGGGCAGTTCGAGCAGGGCGCAGCACTTGTCCAGATAGGCCTTTTTAGCAATGCTGGCAAAGTTGAGCAGCAGCAGAAGGCAAAAGACGACCTTCTCCACTTCGGCGGCGGCGAGCGTCTGCCCGTTGAGCATTTGAGGCAACAATGCTAGTTGGGCGGCTAGTATTTTATCGAAATACGACTCGGATATTTTGGATAGGACCAGTTTTTCCGTCTTCGGATCACGCAGCAGACAGAGCAGCAATTGGAGAATGGCCGTCACTTGGATGGGCTTCGTCTCGCTGCGCTCGGCGCTGTTGACCAGCTTGAAGACGTTGGCATTGGGTTCGCGTGCGATTAGCTGGGCGACAGCCGACTGCTTGCCACGTTGCAGCAGCGAGGATAACAGTTCGATGGCAGCCACGCCGCATAAATCGGATTCCAGCCAGTCGCAGAGAAGCTCGTACAGTCTGGGCGTGATTGCGTCCAAGCTAATCGCATTGTGGTTCTCGGAGAGCTGCAGCACATGCGTGATCAGCTTGAAAATTAACTGCATGCAGCACTGCTGATGCTTGCGCACATCCTCACTGGCGTCATCCATCTCGTGACGGGCGTCAATTTGCTGCAAAGCAGAAGGAGGCGCTGTTGGAGAAGGACGTGGAGAGCCAAGCATTACTTACATTCAGGACTCGTTCGATATCCTCGCAGTATTGACCATAGCTGAGCATGGCACTCTGCAGTCCCGCATGGCATTGGGCGTCCAGCAGCAGGTCGACAATGTGCCGCAGCTGTGGCACATCCCACTGTCTCAGGCAATCCTCAATTCCGGCAAAGGCGGTGCGTAGAAATGTGTGCAGCTCCCGTTGCTCGAAACTATGCACATCCTCGGACAGTATGATGAGCATCTTGTACGCCAGCAGCCCATAGTTCTGGATGCGTCGGCTGAAACTGGAGATGTTCACGCTGCGCAGAAAGAGAAACAGCACCACAAAGTTCTTGTAGCACACATTGACTAGGATGGAGAGCGCCAGCTTTGCCTGCCTCAAGTTGGGATCGTCAGCATCCTCGTCGTCTGCGCTGTGCACGAGCTCGACCAGCTGCTCGAGGAGCACCACCAGATACGGTTCCTCCCAGCCTATGCGTATGCCAAATGTGAGATCTTGGAGCAGAAGCAGAAGGCGTTGCACACGCTCCTCGCGCGTTGTCCGCTTTAGCAAATAGCTCAGCAAAGGCACAAAACAATATTGCTGCACAATGGCGTTGCGTGCGTCCAAGTTGCGGCTGCAGTGCTGCAGCAGCGACACACAGCTCCACATTGAATCGCCATCGCCATCATCCAGGCCGCTCATCAGCGCGTGCAGCTCAACAAAAAATTTGGCCAGCTCCAAATTGCCGGCAGCATAACAATGTGGAGGCACTTTAGTGCCTAGTAGTGCAATACTTCGCTGCAGGTGCAGCAGCGACTCATCCGATTTGAGCTGTTGATAGGTCTTGAGCTGGGTGCTAAACTCACGCACATAACTAATTGCTTGCGTCAGTGCAGCATCATTTTGCGGCAAGGCTGAGTCGCCATTCTGATTGTTGTTGTTGTTGCTGCTGCTGCTGTTGCCGTTGTTGTTGTTGTAGCTTGTGCCACTGTCGTGAGTTTGTAGCATAGACATTGTACTCACACGATTTATATGTTTATTACTTTTAGAAATTTAACAAGTGCGGTCGAGTTTTGCTATTTTGTTTACAGCGCGGCTTTTTATTCGAACTGTGCTTAACACTCCCTGCGAGCTGTATATCGATAAGAAAACTAGTTAAATTTAACCGTTGATTGTATTTTATAATTTAAAGCATTCATTTCCAAAGTGTGATTTGTTATGCTAAATGTAGTTTGTTGGTCTGTTCAATAATAATAATATTATTAATATTAGTTTGCGCTGAGGTAAATTCTGCCATCGGCAAACAAGCCAAAACTTATCGATTATTAGCCCGGGCTCATGCCCAACCTGGCAACGCTGCTTGAATATGTTAGGTTGGTTGCAGGGAGCCAATTTTTAGTTGCTTAGCTTATCGATAAATAGCATGGTTTCAAGCATGGTTGGCAGCGCTATGTAACATAAATGTTGTTGGCAACGCTATTAACATATGTTTTGGCTCCAAGGCGCCAAGCTTAAACGTTTAATTTGGTAAAGAAATCAGATGGGAACAAAATTCTTTCACATTCAATGAAACAAAGGTCAAAGGCAAAACGTGTTGTGCAGCTAAGCGATTAGTTACTAAACATGTTTAATTAGTTACATATACCTAAACATATATGTATGTAAGGAGTACACATGATTTTTTGGCAAATCTTGTGCAAATTTGTCAACTGCATTAGGCCAAGGAGTTGGCCGTTATTTATGGCCTCTCTTTTGACCAACGAAACTTAAAGCCATTACTGGAAATAATATATGTATGTCTTTGAAATCAACTTAGCAACACACACACATTTGCACGCGTGCTTTACATTTCAAATAGCGTATAAATTGTATTTTGGGGCACAAGTCCAATGCAAAATCAAATCGCAATTCTTTGCTGGACAGCTTAGCCACAGGCTGTGCCAATGCTGGAGGGGGTTGGGGTGGGTTTGGCAGTGCATGGTGTTATGCATGGGTGGTACGTCATGGACACATGTGCTCCGCGCCATGTATGTAAGTGTATGTATATTTATGTATATGTATTTGCCTACCCCCTTCGAACAGAGCCTCCCCCATCGTCTGCACCCCTTAAAAATTACGCATGCTATGCAGTAGACTTTTCTTATGCTCCTCTGCAGCTGTGTGTGGCTCTGGGCGGAGTGGAGAGTGGGTGGCGGTTGGCGGTTGGGTTGGCTTAAAGTGTGCGAAAGCATAAGCCTAAGCTTTTTTATCGTCTCGACCATGAGACCAGCCAGCCAGGCAGTTAGCCACGACTTGGGGATGTGTAGTGTGTGTGTGTGGGTGAAAAATGAAAGTGGTCCACACACAATTTTTAAGAGTACAGTGCTTGCTCGCAAATTGATATCTTCAGCATAGGAGGAGGACTCAACCATATCGTAATAAGACAATCAAAATAAGAATATATTTTAAGTTACGCCAATTTAGATTTATGCTGATCAAAAAAAAAAAATATATATATATATATATATATATATATATATATATATGACTACGTCAGTGTGTGCATAGTAGTGTAGAGTAGTGTAGAGTTGTGTAAAGTTAGCGCAAAATGAAGCTGAGAGCAAGTCAGATGTGTTGTAGGGTTAAGTGGAGAGTTTTTGTATTACTGAAGACTAAAGTTGTCTAGAACTGTCCAAGAACACATATAAATAAATTCAACGTTTACATGGACATCAAATCTGGAGAACACTGTACGATTTGTGTAGGTGTGTGTGTGTGTGTGTGTAGTTGAAAGTTTCAATATTGGCATAGGGTTGGGGCTATTCATAGCAGGTAGGGGGGTAGTTGTAGCATGGAGAGAAATAAGATTGCTGGAATGGGGCGAAGAGCGGGTAGGGGGAGGCTTTTGACTGGCACTGAGCCCTCGGGCTCTCGCCAAAACAGCTTCTGTTTGCCAACTGCCCAAAACGCCTTCAGCGACAGCGCATAACACACACATGTCCATATGTAAATTGTATATGTTCACACACATATATATATATATATATATATATTTAAACATACAAACACATATGTACATTATTCATGCAGACACACATACAAATACATACACATTTATGCCAACATTGGCATTTTTAGCTCATGGTTTGAAAAATGCGTTTTATTCAAACAAAAACAGAGTTCCTGGACACGCACACACATATACACATGAGGCAAGCAGGATGTGGACTCTCTGCCTGTGACAGTGGGTGTAAAGGTGGCGATGGTGATGGGAGTGGAGGTGGAGGTGGAGATGGGGTTGGGCTTGGGCGGTGCTCGACTAAGCCGCTTTCAAGGTCTTGTGTGTATATGGATGTAAATATATTTAATCTTTAAAAAATTTACATATTCTATTGTATTAGATCAATATTGGATTCCACTCCTTGTAGTTATCGTTGTTCTTGTTGTAGTTTTACTTTACACACGAAGCGAGTCACAAATCATGGTTGGGCACTTGTAATTTGTGTGGTCAATCGGAGAGTAGTGTAAAATAATGTCGGGCATCCAATTAAATTAAGGACACATCAGGTGCACGTAGAGATGAGTGTAGAGATGAGTGTAGAGTTCTTATAGCACTCACGAGTCTCGTAAAGTTGTGTTGCGTCAAATGTACTTGGTGGCAGGTGAGATGTGGTGTAGAGTTGAGAGACGTAATGTAGAAAGTCTGATTAAGTTTCTGTATTTTTGTCTCCACTTTCTGTAGATAATTGAAAACCACTTAATAGCACTCCACACATTCAAATGTATGGAGAGAATGTTAAGTGTAGAGAAAGAAAGCAATTGGAGAATTATAAATGAGATTATTATTTACTTACAGCGCATTTCTCATTTCTACTAAATCTAATCCAATTTCGACTCAGCAACAGTAAACATATACTTTTTGTCATCAAATTCTAGTAGTTTTCACACCCACACTTAACAATTGTCACATGCTTACACACACACACACACACACACACACCCATTCATACACACACGAATTACACGCTCAATGAAAAGTTATGGGCTTATGTGCTGAAGTCGCCCTGTCTAGAAATGGGCGGGACACGTTAAGATGGGCAGGGGCGTCAAATCAAGCTTTTTGCCTGAGGCTCTGTTTTCATCGAAAGGGCAAGACAAAAAAAAAACAACTTCTCTCTGGAGCATCTGTGTTTTTGCTTTTGGTTTTGCCGTTTTTCTATGCAAAAATTTTTCATCCGTTTTGCGTTGTTTGCCAATTGTGTGTGTGTGTGTTTGTGTGTGTGTTTGTGTGTGTGTGTGTGTGTGTGTGTGTGTGTGTGTGTGTGTGTATGTGTGTGTGTGGGTAAATGTAAGTGTAAGTGTAAGCTGCTTTTAGGCGCTGCTTACAGCGCAAAGCGCTTTAAAAGGTTTTCCCTTTCAACGGAAGGTTTTCCCTCAACGCGAGGTTGTTGAGGAGGAGACAGAAGAGGTAAATACAAACATATGCCTCCCAATAAGCGCCCCCTGGCGGGTAGTTCAATTAGCCGCGTAAGCGTCGCTCAGCATACGACAAATGTGAGAGTTTTTGTCTAATAGTAGAGACGAGACGAGAAGATCTGCAAAGTATCAAAATATTTTTGCTAAGACCTTTTGCAATTGTCTTTCATTTGAATCCTTTTTCATCTACAATGTCGCTCGCAAGTTAGAAATTTTAAGTATTTAAACGCCATTTTATTTAAATTGATTTATATACATTCAAAATATAGTTTTATAACTTATATAATAATTGAAGAGGTGTTAGATTACTGTAATCCGGCAAATATTAGGTTCTTGCAACTTCAGTCCATTTCCAAAGTTGATATTTTTTAAAAGAATTCTTAAGATACGCATCCAAAATGATGATTATAATTTCTATGAGGGCCACCTCTCCAGTTATTACTGTACTTGTACCGATTTTGTTTTTTCTTTGATCTGCGTTCTTTTTCTTGACCAACCTCAATTTGATTAGCTTTCCATTTCGTAGGCGAGTTCAATCGGAAAACAACTTTGCGCAATCAAAGCAGACGCACACAGAAACACAAACACACAAACTCACACACACACTCATGGTCGCAAGAAAAGGCAATCAAAAGAACATGAACATTGAGCAGTTTTTTTCTACCTGACTGTCGCTTGACGCATTATTTTTCTTGATTTTCCGCTGGATTAAAAATGCAGGAAGGTGTGCACTGAAATATCTTTGTTTTTCTTCTTCTTCTTCTCCCGCTCCTTTGGGTTTACGAACAACAATTTTCGATTTTCATTGTTCATGCAGCAGTTGGCTATGAGACAGCGAGAGAGTGAAACATCCAGTGAGAGCGAGGGAGAAAAAGAGAGCACGCACACAGGACTCATTAACTTGGCATGCAATAATAAATTAAAATAATTTGACATAGAAAATCGGCAGAGGGACGACAACGAGAGAGAAAAAGCGAGAGAGAGAATGCGAGTGAGATTGGGACACTCAGAAACGAAATTGAAAAATAACACGAGAGAAGAACAGAAACAATAACAACAGCAACAACAACAGCGATCGCAGCCGTGCTGTCCTTGCTGAAGTTGAAAAAAATCTGCTAGAAAAAATGGCTAATGTTTGTGTAGTACTAGTGGCATTATTATTTTTATAATTATTGGGGCACGTCATGCCCCTATTCACCTATTCGATCTTCTGTTCCTGCTTCTAAGCAAACCCTAATTCCTGCACGAATGTGAGAATTGTTGTCGGGTTAAGGATTTCAATGTCTTCTGAGTTTAAAACTGTATCTTTCCAAATATTCTAAAGCCAAATTCGTTTTCTATTCCAAATTTGTTCAGAAATAAAAAGTTTTTTAAAATTACAATTTTTAAATTAAGTATATAATAAATCGGGGTACACTAAAAAATTTATAAATTCTTGATTTGTTATACATCTACATCTTGTCTATTTATCTAGCTTGATGATTAAACTATTTTATTTAAAATTTTTTAAACAGCTACATTTTTAGCTTCTAAACAGCCAAAATAGGAAAGCAGCTGCGTTCTTTTTAAGAGAGACATAGTGCATGCAGAAACCTATACATATATATATATATATATAAATATATTTATATATGTGTGTGAACGCAACCTGTTTAGCTGACAATGCAAATGCCGTCTGTTTAACTACCCCCCTCTCTCTCACTCTCTCTCTCTCTCTCTGTCGTTCTTCTGTGTTTATCCTGTGTGTTTCTTAGCCGATAGCCTTATACTATTTTATTTTTTTTTTTTGATATTCTTCCTCTCTCTGTTCTCAATGTTCTGGCTTGGCATGCAGGAAACTCAAATCTGAGAAGTCGCCGACGTCGTCGTCGCCACCACCTGTAGATTTTTCCATTTTCCATTTTCTGCTGGTGCCGCATTCCAAATGATGTACGGCGCCTTTTAATTGGACACGGTCTGCGTGATTGCGCCGAGGCTCGGCCTTTTTTTTGGCCCTGCCTATGCCCCTTCCCTGCGCTCGTCAAGACGCTTCACCCCCGAGGCGCATTCAAGTGCCTGGCGGGGTGTGAGTGTGTGTTTGAGTGCATGCATATGAATGATCGTAGTCATATGTACTCACGAATGTGGCCAGCGAGTTTCAAGTTCAACATCATCATCATCATCACCATCATCATTAACTTTATTATCATTGTAATTACTATTCCCAAAGGGAGAAAACTGACTTTCCTTTTAATCTGACCAATGAATATCAGCATTTCTATCACGTAATATCAATTAAAGGTATTTAGATAAGAGTTCCCCCAACTACAAAACCATATTTATGCCTAGATTTTTGACACAAAATTCTAAAAACAATTAATATGCATAAGTTGTCCGTGCAGAATAAATATGGAAATGAGTCCTTAGCCCTTAGCCCTTAAATAAGGCTCGGACTGGAATATAGCTTCAGTTTTTAGTCTAAAATACAATTTGTTACCTTGAATTTTTCCCTCTTCCCTCGGATTTTGTCGGGGATCTCGGGTTTCAAGCAAAGTGCTTCCAGTAATTCTATTGGATTCTTCACGTTAAATTATATTCAGGCATGGACTCTTACCTGTGGATTAAATTCAAATGAAGCTGCATGATCGCTCCAAGTCCGTTGCTATAGTTTTTGCAAATACTAAAGAATTGGTGATAAATCTCCATCCAAAGATTCCATTAAAAAAATCAAGTTTTTGTAGTTTACATTGTTTTATGCTTTATTTCGGCTCAAAAAAAATCGTTTCTCTCTTTTTTTTTATTGTTTTTCATATATATATATATATATTTGTTTTTGTCAATTTTTCATATTATTTTCTCATTTGCAATCTCTTGATCATTTTCTTTTACTATACTCGGATTCGTTTTCATTCTGGATTTGTAAGTACATGGACGTACTTACTGTGGCTTTAAATATTGATATATATAAATAAATATATATATAAATGTATATATGGGTATTATATATATTAATGTTTGTTCAATTTGTATATATTTATAATTATTATGGTATATTACTTCCTTGCTATAAATTCATGTTTGCTGTTGAGAATGTTGCCCCAGTTTTAATTTTTGCGTTATTATTATCATTATGGGATAGCGGTTTGCCGTTTACTACACATTACCATTTATTTGAAATACATTTATATAGTTTAAGGAAAATTTGATATACATATTTGCGAAATGTTTCTTTCGTTTTTATTTTTTTTATTTTGCTTAATTTTTTTTGTTTGTTCCTTAAAAACTTTTAGAATGTACCTCGAAACTCTGCGCTACCAAAGAATTGTTTACTGTATATATGTATATTGTATTTTGAGTCTGTAAAAATGTACAAATACACACACTCACACACACATTCAATCACAAACACACACACACGCACACTGTTAAGTCGACTAGAAGCTGAAATCGGAATCCTAAATTCGAATTGCCCTTAGCCAGGTTTTTGAGAGGTACACGTTTCCTTGTCATTATTTTGTTATTGTTATCTGTTGTCGTTAGTAATCATATATATATATATATATATATAGCTCTATGTGTTGTTAAGTGGTGAGTTGGGCATGGGTTACTCCATACGATTTAATCCTTACAATAACTAAACTGAACCAAAAATAAAAGATCCAGTTCCATTGATTCTATTTATCTTAACTGATCTTAGATCGGAGCTTGTTTATTAACGGACATTTTATGTTAAAAAATTAAATTTCCTTTTTTTTAAGTTTGGTCATATCTGTAAGGTTGTCTTCGGCAATACCGAAGCTAAATAACGGGTTATTCTTAACTGTTTTCTCTTTTTTCATATTTTCCTGTTCATTTTCATTTGGTGCTCTCAAAACTGATTGACTTCTTAGCTTGAATTTTCATTATTTTTCTTTTTAATTTTCTTTTTATTTTTAAATATATATTACTTTCTTCTTTTAATTAATTGCTAAAATTTAACATGTAGTTGCTACATAATTTAAATATGTTTCGCTTTAAAGTCAATTACAGAAAATACAACATAAAATTCGCCTGTTTCACGTATATTGCTTCGTGTTCCAATAGATAAACAAAAAAAAAAATACTACAAAACTATTTTAGTTTCTTTTTGTATGCGGTTGGACTGAAACAAAAAAAACTCGGGTACAATAAGAGAATCCTTTGAAACAAATTTATGTATAGTCTTCATATATATCTATATGTATAAAGAATTTTTTTATATTTGACAAAAAAAAAATTTGCTTCATAAGGAAAATTTTAATTTTTTTCGTTTCAGCCCTCTTGCACTTATATAGTGCAATTTAACATATTGGGAAAAAAATTAAATTATTTTCTTTAATTTTTTTTAAAATTTTTTTATTAATAATAATTTTTAATTAGTTTTCGTTGTTGAAATAGATGCACAACTACAACTACATTTAAGGATGAGAAAACATTTTTTTCGATTTTTTTTTTAAGGATTTAGTAGGCGGCAATGCCATGCCTTGCCTTAAGTTAGCCACATCCACGCCCATATGGATGCCACGCCTGTTGTCATATGTGTGCAACAATATTGTGTTTTGGCCAAAATGTGTTTGTTATGTGTAAATATTCAAATTTAAACCGATGACAACGTGGAAGTGTGGGCGGGGCGGGGCGTGGTGGGTGGCTAATGTGCTAAATAAATATATATATATGTGTGTATAAGTATATATAATATATATATATATATATATATATATAAACAATTAAAATTTAATGTACATTTAATTTAACTTGTTTGCAATTCGTATAAATTGTTTATTTTGTTTTGTTTTTTAAGTTTTACGTATTCGTGAGCGTTATATATATGTATTGCATATATATATATATATCTATATATCCTTGTCAGCATTCGGTTTACTTGTTATTGTTAACGAGGTAGTTGTTTGAGCCACAGTTTTACAGGTTTTCATACATTGCAGTTTCTTGCCATATCTTTTTAAATATTGTTTCCTCATCTCCTGATTTGTATCTGAGGCAATCGGAATGCTGCGCTTATATTTAATCTTGCCACATACACACACACATTCACACGTTTATGAATGGTTGTGTGTGTGTATAAAAAAAACTTTATTGTATATCTGTATATATATAGTATATAGTATATAGTTGTATATTAAAATTAGTTTTATCTTCATTCTTTTGTATTGCACAGTTGAAATATGTTGAAATTATAAAAATTCCAATCGAAATCAATTGAACTAAAATTATTGCCTTGTGCTGTTTGCTATTTAGTTTTCCCTTAATACTTTTTAGTATTTTTTTGTTTTTAGTTTTTAAGTATTAACTTTTGCTATTTACGCTTAATTATTGTATTAACTTGCCCAAAAAATGATATGCACAATGTTGATATTTAAGTATATGTCGTAGTAGTAGTTGTATATGTCGAAACTTATATTTTTTGCTTGCGTACCAAAAAAAAAAGTATTGATCGAAATGAATTATAATTCATATAATAACACATACACATTTTATATGTACAATGCATTTCTAGCTATTATTGACTTATGGATGTGTTTCATTTACACTTTAAGTACACCAACGAGATTTTTACTACACATTCATTGTGTTGCCTGATATTACTCACTATTTTGGGAGATATTGTAGACGATTAGCACATGTACTAAATTTAAAGTACACCAAACATTTTAAAAACATTACCTTTTGATATTTCTGTTTTTGTTGTAGATTTTGCTAGATTTTAGCACATGCATTTAACAGAATTGAATTACTTAGGAAAAGCACAGATTTCGTTTCTTATGTTTTTTTTTTAAATTGTTGTATTTTAATATGTGCTTCTACTAAATCTCATTCACTTGCTTACTATTCATATTTATTTTAAGTACGTATTTAGTACGAGTATTTGATGTTCTTTCCTTATAATTTCTTGATGTATTTTGTGGATTTTTAAAACGAGTTCTAAATTTAATAAAACTTAAAGCATTTCTTGTAGCTTGATTCGTTTCTCTTGTTCACTAAATAAAATATAATTTAATAGAGTACTACTAGGCTGTACTAAACTTAGTACATGTGCTAATTCATTGTTTTAATGGGGTTTTTGTGCTTAAATACTATATAAATTTTGTGGAGCTTATAATTGAAATAAAAATCGTTGCCGAAAATTGATTGGAAGCATTTTTTTTAACTTCCTTAATTGGGTGGTGTTCGGATTTGGGGTTTGGGGGCGGAGGTTTGGTGTAGATTAAAACTATTCTATACATAAATCGTACAATACATACGTAATTTAGATAGTTGGTATAATTATAATACTAGATTCTTGTGTCGCCCCGGACTTTTGCCGAAATAATCAATTTGCTTTAAATTTTGAGCCGTTTCTGGGCATTGTAGTTCCTCATCCTCATCTGCTGCTGCTGATGCTGATGCTGGTTCAGGGTTAGGTTCGGGTTCTGGTTCTGGTTCGGGTTTTGGTATTGATATTGCCGTTGATATTGCAACTGATATTGACGCTTGCGACTGCTTGTGGCTGCAACCAGAGAGAAAAGAGAGAAGAAAAAAAGCGAGTACCAAGATTAATGCAAATGTCTTTTTCATTTTGGCAATAATTATTTAATAGGGAGGGAAAAAGAGATCCGCTAATTAGTCAATGTTAGCCGTAATGTCGGTTGTCCGCCTTTTGACCTCATCCGACTTTCGATTCTCACACTCTGAGAAAAACACTGTTCAAAATGCATTCATTCATTGGTATTGCAAGTTCCATCGCTCTTTAATATTATCACATTACTTTTTGTACTTTTCTTACAGTTTATAAATAGATGATATAAAAAAATAATCAAAAAAACTTGAGACTTGAGTACAAGCAGACTATCTACAAGTTTTTTGCAAGTGTAGTACCCAATTTCTCGCAGCTGGCTGGTAAAAATCTTTGTTGTACAAAATGAAATATAACAATAAATAAATCTTTAATCCAATTATAGCTCATTATGCTCATATGCACACACACACACACACACCAACACACACCAACACACACTCACACGGTTCAAATTATTAGCTTAGGCTAATGCAGCACCATAATCTGATATCTGTAAGATGTCTTTCTCTTCAGCTTCATCTTCAACTTCAGCTTCAGCTTCAGTTTCAGCGTAATTCTTATAATTCCTATAATTCTCGGCTCGGCTTTTTCTTTTTTTTTTGGTGAGTGGTTTTTTTCTCGTTCTTTCTCAATGCGTTAAATGGCCCACAAAATCTAAGCAGCGGCAAATACAACAACAACGGCGATACGCCTTGATTTTTTTCCATTTCTAATTCAGTTTGCCCCTTTTTCGGTTTATGTATCTGTGTGTGTGTGTGTGTGTAACATAATGTACACTGCAGAAAATAATTGAGTATGCTGCAAATGATCTTCCATTTAAAAAATCTGATTCCAAATTTATAAAGCACTTTATTTTAACTAAACTGATATACGTTGATTGATTGATTGATTGATATATTATTGGTTCCATACTGCATTTATGATATCTATGATTGATTGATTGAATACTGCACTCGACTTGTGTATTTGTGATTAATGGTTACATTATTTGTCTGTTCTGCAGTGCATCGTGTTTCTCGCAGTGCATAAGTCGCCGTCACAGCCTCTAAGCGCTAAAGAAGCGTTTCTCTTTGAACATGTCAACGACTTACGCATACCCTTCGCCACTTTTGAGTATCATTCCACTATGCAATACGCACCAAACTGAGTCGTGCAGTGCATGTGGCAATCGAAGGGTTGAACAGCAAAAATAACTGTTTGTATGACATGCATGTCACGCTTCAGTGACGATCAAAGCCAGGAATCATCCTGTAATATACCACATTGTACCTCTGCCTTATATGGCGTGTGAAATTATACAAATATTGATGAATAATACAAAATACTAATTTCATACCAACTGATTTATATTCTAATAACAGTGAAACAGGTGGAGAAGAGCCTGCTTGAGGGGATTAGATAGAAGATAGAGGGGACAGAAGTGGGTGGTTACATCAAAAAATCCCAATTTAAAAGCTAATATCAGCAATTTTGAAACGGAGCCAACTTCCGCCCGCTCAAATTCCGATAGACTGTATCCATTAAAAAAAAATAAAGACGGATTAGTAATAGAAACTTGGGTATCATGTCTAATATAAACTGTAGTCGCACCTTCCATAGAAATAAAAGAGCAAAGCAAATAATATCTTATTTCTGCTATTGCTACAACTCCAAAGAGCATAGTAAATATTTTGTAATGCTCTGCTTTCTGCCATTGCTCTTGCAAATGACAAATCTGAGCATATCGAAATAGCATTCGATTATTTTTCTGCTATTCGTAACAGTAGCTAACAAAAATGTAGCTTAGCATATTTCATCACGGTTTTCGAGAATATTTTGAGCATATGCTTGGGTTGCTTACTTGTGTGGATCTAGCTAAGATCCTGGCTATGTGCTAAAAAGGCTAATAAATCTCTGTTACCAGCTAAGTAATTTTCTAGGTTGAGTTTCGAGCGGTTTTTGCTTTCTAAATTTGAACACAGCTGCTGTTGCCATTGTTATTATTGTTTTATTTAATCTGCAGCGCATCAGCAATTAGCGGAAACTCGTCATAAAACACAGCAACGACAACAACAACAACAACATGTAGCACAAAATCGGATAAAGCGCCGACAGCAACAACAACTACAAAAACAACACAACACATTACCCTAAAGTTATTTCTTCTTATTTTCAACTCGTTTTGCTTGCCACTCGGCTCTAAGATTTATTTCGCTTTACTTTGTATATATACGAAAAAAAAAGACAACAAAAAAATAAAAGTATTTTTTATTTTGTTGGCATGTTTGTGATTGTGTGATCAAAATTTCTGTGGAATTGGAATTAGGACACACATGAAATAATAATAACAACAAAATCACAAAATGTAGCAACAATTTCTCAGCAACAACAACAACAACAAGAAGATGTTGATTGGCGCAGCTGTGCGCCATTTGACGCTCCTTCTTGGCCACATCTGTAGCTACACATATATACATGCACACATTTACAGTGCCCACAAAATAAATAACATCAGAACATACAAAAGCCATGTCTGTTTTTTTTAGTTTCTGCTCTTTTTCTTAAAGTTTTCTATATTAAAATCAGGAACCACATAAGCAACCGAAATTTAAATGTATTCTTAATAGGACTTAATACCTTCTGGGTGTCAAAAATTACTGATGTACTTAAAGGATTCATTCTAAGTATCCCAGCAAGATGGCTCCGAAGTGGTTTAAGCATCATTCACTTCTTGTAACTAAAATTTATATAAGATTTCAGGCCTGGACTGACATTAAAAAAATTAAATCTAAAAACCGAAAAATTTTTTTGTTTTCGTGTAATTTTTCTTAATTATTTAGCGTTTTTTTTTAAATGCGCCTTATTCCTTATTGATGATCAGTTTAGTAAAACATTCCAAAAATTGAGTTTAATGTTTGGCTTTTAATTCTATCAATATCTACTGAAAACTGTTTGAATTGTTGAACAGCAAAAACACACTTTCAATCTTAGACTGAATATTTAAATTTGTTTCTATTTTCTGGGCCGCAGCTGTATCCATTATAGTGTATATACATATTAGTCTCAAAGCCTGTGATAGTACCTTTTTTATATAAATATATATATTTTTGTATTTTTTTAAACTTATTTGTTCGTTAAATTTTTGTATTTTATGTGAGACGCCCATCAAGTTTGTTTCCTCAGTCTTTTGTTTAGCAGCTGAATGAGCGTGCGAGCGAGATAGCTAGATAAATGGCATTTGCATTTGTGAGTGGTTTTTTCAATGGAATTAATTGAAATAATTAATAATAATTCAAATGATGTAGGATACATATTAGTGCATCTGTGTGTGTGTGTGTGTAGCACACAAACAAATATATAAATAAAAAATTGGGCAAGAATGCTGCAATCTCTTTTTTATTTGCTTTTTCTTAGAGATGATATGAGATGATGCTAATCAAGATCTATTATAAATATGGACTTAGAAATATCTGGAAGATCAGTTTTTCAGGATTACTCAGCACTCTCAGCTAAGTTTAAATTAGATCAAGGGCAAAATTTGAATAAAAAAAAGAAAAGATCAAAAGATTTTTGTCATGAATCAAAACATTCTACAACCACAACGTGGACAAAAGTGAACAATCAGAACATATTTTTATCCTTAGATTTATACACGAATTCTCTATTAGCACCACTCAGATAACCGATGACTAGAAATTCAATCTTCGGTGTTAAATTTTAACAATGCTTAAAACACCATGGTTTAATAATTGAAAGGATTTTTGAAAAGTCAACCTAAATAAAGTCAAATATTTTCAATATTCTTTCGAAAATGAGCAATTTTGAATTCATGCTGTGCTTTGGGCACAGTTGCTAAGGACACATAAATTTAGTGTTAGAAAAGTAGGTGATGGGAATCACCAGAGCTGAAAACTACTGCTGACATTATTTGCAGTACGAGCAGATTGAGGTTAATAGGGGGAAGACAGAAAGAGGGAGGCAGAGAGGCAAAGGGAGAGAGAGCAAGAGAAAAAAACAGAGAAGAGACAACTTGAGGCAGCATTTGGCAGATGCTCAAGATTTGAAACTCAAGAAGATGTTGCTGTTGTTGTTGTTGCTGTTGTTGCTGTTATTGCTGTTGTTGTTGTTGTTGCTGTTGTTGATGATGATGATGCAGCATGGCCGCCATGCTCTTCCTCTTTTGGCTGTCATTTGTTCGCTGCTATTCAATGTGTTTTTTTTTTTTTTGTAAAAATCAGAAATAAATATCTAACGTTATTTCGGGGGTTGATTTTTCTAACTCGCAAAGATTTTTACTCCAACAGAAAAAGGTTAAGACTTAACGAGTGTGCGACGGTGTGTGTGTGTGAGTGTGTGTATCTACACTGTATAGAAAACAGAATATAAGCATCAGGATGCTGTCAAATGTTTGATAATTAAAAAAAAAAAACACGAACGAACAAAAAGTCAAATGGAAAAGAAAATTTACAGTTTCATGGAATAAATATTTTTGGGCGGGGGAAGTGGGTAAGTGTGTGTGTTGGGTGGGGGGGGGGGGGAGTGGAGTGTAGGCTTTGACACAATTCACATTTGCAGCTAATTTGATTGAGTTCTTGTGTTAGATGTCAAGATTATTGTTGTTGGCAACCTTTCAGCAAATTAGGCAAATTTTAACCTTTTTTTACTCTCGTTTTTTGTTTGTGTTGCTTTTTTCATTAATTTGGAGTAATGCGTAACTAAACATGGGTTAAGCAAACCAGTCAATCAAGTGTCAACGCAGTTAGCATATCTATGCATATATATCTATATATAAATATATATTTATATTTATACGTAGCCGTGTCCAGCCGAGATTTCCATTTGCAAATACATTTGGCTTGAATTTTTACAGATTACAATTTATTATGCATTACTAAATTCCAAATTCATTTGGTATGTAAGGCCTTATATTTTGCCCATTACTACGGATCATTAGTATATATATATATATATATATTTATATCAATTTGTTATATAAGAATTTCCATTAGGTACAGCATTTACAATATATCTCAAGGGTTCTAGGATAATTTTCTTCATACCAAGAGCTAAATTTGTTTGTGTTTAAAACTGCCGAAAATTAATTGTAACTTTTCTAATGGGTCCTGATTTCTATAGATTACAACAAAAAAGAGCAAATTGCTATTGTGAACCGTGCTGATTTGTGCAAAGTCTAATTAACAGAGCAACTGCAGTTTTTTTTTTGTTCAGCAGCAAGAGAACAAAGAACAGTTAAACAGTTATGCCACAGCAAAGGGAAGGAATCTTGCCCCCAAACAAAAGCAAACAACAACAACAAAAACACAAAGGAGAGGAAAAGCAATGCAAACAGAACTCGACTGTGGCCAAAAGGAGGTGAGAACTGAGCCAGAACATGTGGTTAAGCGGGAGAGTAGAGCATAGGTTAGGGAGGAGCAAGAAGATAAGAGAAGAGAAAAGAAGAGAAAATAAGATACAAGGAGGATGATGGGAAGGAGGAGGAGGAGAGGAGAGCACAGATCTTGGCTATAACTAAAACAGATTCAACTGAGCAACTGGGACTGGGGCAGCAGCAATAAAGCGATCCTGCTGCTTGCAGCATTTGCGCATCATGCAACAAATACAAAAGAAGTGAAAAGCGGCAGAAGCAGAAGAAGACGACGAGGCAGAAACAGAACATGCGGCAACTGCTCTATGAGAATGTATGCCACAGATATTTGCAGAGATACACATTCAGATACACACACACACACACATATGTCTCTGTCTGTCTGTGTGTGTGTGTGTGTGTCTATAAGAGATAAAAGCCTTCTCAGCGGATTTCTTTTCTGGCTCGATTTCTATACAACCAACTCAATGCCATATGTGTGTGTGCCTGTGTGTGCCTGTGTGTGTCTGCGTGTGTGTGGCAAACCGTGTGGAAAGGAGCTGTAGATACATATACATATATGTACATTAATACATACGTATATACAGACACACACATATGTATGGCAGCATTAACTATGAATCATGGTAACTGCTAATGTTGTTGTCATTGTTGTTGTTATTGTTCTGTTTCTTCTTTCTCTTCTTTCTCCTCTTCTTTTTCTTCTGCTTCAGATAAGCCACAAAAATATAAGGCAGCAAGGATTACACACAAAAGACAGAGAGAGAAAGAGAGCGACTGAGTGTGTGTGTGTATCTTGTAGATAGCTTGAAGACAGTAGGCACACACACACACGCACACACACACACACACACAAAGTGAGCAAACAATACAAAGGTACACAATTTCTACCTGGGCAGCGACGTCGATCGAAATCTCTGCTTTGCCGAAAAATTAAAATTACAGATGGTTGTTGTTATTGTTGTTGTTGTTGTATTGTTGATGTGTGATGGCTGCTGCTGTTGTTGTTGCTGGATGAGCATATGTACAGGAAACCAGTTTTGATGTTCAACAAACAAACCGCGTAAGTAAGAAAAACGCACAGCGAGAACAAACGGCGGCAACAACAACAACAACAGCAACAACAACAACGGCCAAAGGGCAGAAGCAGCGTCAGCAGCAAGTAGAAATTCACAGACACAAAATAACACTGAAAAAAAAGTGGTTCAGTGGTACAGTGGTTTCTCAAATTGAAGATCGACTACACAGCACAAAATTGAAAACGAAAAAGAATTGGCAAGTCTAGAAAGTATTCAAATCTTTCGCTACAAAATGGGTTAACGGGACAGCACGCATTTCTCGTTATTTAGCAAAATTTTTGCCTAGAATGGCTACACCGAAAAAAAACAAGTGTCAACATTTAAAAATACTCTCAGCGACAATCGATTCTTATCGATAAAGAGATTAAAGAGATGAACTTATGTTTGCAGTATAAAGCTGAGATCTGTTACTGATCAAGCATACATTTTTTATGCCTGGGAAAGCTATCGATAGACGAAAAATAAGCTGCAACTGCGTATGTAAATATATATATATATCTTATAAAGTCGCGGTTGATTTCTGCTGCCCGTTGCATACTTGTGAGCAATGATTTCTAGATATATCTATATATATATATATATATATGATATCGAAATACAAATATTTGGGTTATTTATTCTAATGAATTCGCAGTCTGTGCAAAACAAGCGCTTTCGAATAGCGCAGCTTTGCTTGCAATTTTTCTTGGAGTGTACGAGCGATAACGACGACGCCGACGCCGACGCCGAAGCCGACGACGATGACATAGGCACTGCTGCTGCTGCTGCTGCTGCTGTTTGTTGCTGTCGCGCAGGCGCACAACTTCAACTTCACATTGAGCGGAGCGTCGCTTCGTTGTTTTATAGTTGTTTGCGTTTGCGTATCTTTGAGATACAATTCGCTGCTTGCCGCTGGCTGTGGCGCGCACTTTTCGTTTGTCTCTTCTACCTTGTCTGTGCTGCCGCTGTTACTCAGCGTTCGTGTGTGTGTGTGTTTATATACATTTTTATTTTGGCTATTTACTGCTGTTCCTGCACACACACACACACACACACAACACACACACGCACACACAGAGTGAGGTAGTTGGTAACATGTGTGAGTGTTATGTTGCTGGCGTTGTCTTTGAAATTTTTTTGGTTTTTATTATTTTTTGCATTTACCAGATACTGAGATACAAAGATACATTGTTGACTGCTGTTGCTGGGCACTTAAAAGTTGCCCTATTGTCCACGAATAGTTAATGCCATATATATATGATGGCAGAGATCGGCGTGGCAGGAAAGTTTACATGTCGACATTTAAAAGAAACACCAATTTTAATAATACTAGCTCTAAAACTATGACTGACGCTAGCTTAAAAACATATAGTTATATATTTTTAACTGTATTCCCATTTCTACAAATCAGTTTGTGTAACCAAATATCTGCAGCTCTACTAACATTTATTCTATTGACAAACGCCAAGCACTGAAAAATAAAACAAAAATATTGAAATTAAAAATAAATTTATTGTAAGTAAATTATAAAATAAAAATTAATATTATGGAACTTATTTCAGAAGTAAAATAAAAAATAAAAAGTTTTCATAAATTGCAAATCTCATATCCTGTCAGCTAAGAATTCTTTGTTTTACTTGCTAAACATGCATGTACACACACACACACACATCTTATATATATATATATATATATATATATATGTATGTATATATGTATGTGTGCATTGGCACATCTTTTGTTGCGACAAAGAGCGCATCGCTAAAATTCGCCTTGCTTCAATTTGCCTTCTTCTCGATTTTCGTATCTTTTGGTCTCTCAACTGCGGAGCTGCGCTTAAGATACAAAAACAACAACAAAAAGCATTAAAAAAAATCATATAAACACACGCACTTAATTTCTCTGGAACTAGCAACAGCTCAACTTCAAGTTCCCTAAAACAGCAGATTCAAAACTAGCAACACCAACATCAAAATCCAAATTTCAACAAAAATAATTAACAAAATTAAGCAGAAAACGGTGCTGAGCGAAAAGAGAAAAAAACCTAAGGCGATATTTAAATACTCTACCTTTTTATATTCAACCAAATATTGATATCCATCAGAAAGCCGCCAAGCATGCAATTAAGTTAATGTGTTGGAAATTATAATCCTAAGTATGGTTATATGTTGTGTATTTTGGCCTACAATTTTGCCGATGAAATGTATCTGTCAATTTATCGATTTTCACTAATCGATATTATCGATTTCTTAGCTGATCCATGCTCATAGCAGATTGACGAACATATATTCCAAAATGTAAATAAAAAACAAATTTACATGCGATGGTAAAAGTTTTTGACTGTAATAAATAATAAACACAAAAAATTCCGTACGAAATAAAGACAAAATATATTTGTAATATATAAAAGCAAATTATAATATTTTTTTGGTTTGAAACGTTTTCAATAATTTATTTTTTTTATATTTTTTTTAGATCTTGTGTTTACGCGTCTTTCTATGCTTCTTCTTCTTTAAATTCTTCATTTGACTTTTTCTTGTCTTCTCGCTTCTCGATTTTCTTTTATGTATGTCATATTTATGACCTTAGAATCTAAATATATATATAGTTAAACATTTGTTGCTCCAAAATAATAATAATACAAAAAATTTATATATATATATATATATATATATATATATATATATGGAGTATATACATAACTATATAGACAGAATATTTAAAAATATAAGATTAACATTGGAAAATAAAGCTAATGGCAAATTAGCATACCATTTTGATTCAAATTTTTTGAGTATTATATTAAGGTAAAGTACAAAAAAAAAAAAAAAAAATTTAAAGAAAAGAAAAAAATTAAAAATAAGAAAATTTGATTTTTTGTTTTATTATGTGCATAAATAAAGATTTATTATTAACTAAATTAATATATTTAATCATATATACGTCTGTGCTTATAAATGTTACAAGTAAATATATATTATCCCTGCTTTTCGCGTTTGTTTTGTTTGCTGAGAATTTGGCGTTTTGTAGGATAGATTTACCCTACTATATAAATATATATACATTTATATATATATACATATAGAGTTAGAACTATATATATATATATATATATGTATATAAATATATACATAAAATTGGCATTACATATGTATTTATATATGGCATTCGTTTATATGGTTTACAGGCTGACTGAAAACAACAATTAAAAATATAAACAATCAACTAAAATAACTAAATATATCTATTAGTGTATTTGTGTGTTGACCTGATTTTTGTATATATCTATATATATATAGATATATATACATATACACATATCTATGTATTTAAATATATATAAATATATATATATATATACATATGTGAGTGTGTGTATCTTTAAGCGTTTCCTTTTCTATTCGTTTCTTTTGTTATGTTTTCTTTGAGGTATGCGCGTGGCTTAATCTCGTTAGATTAATAAATTTTAATTTCACAAACAATAAAAAAAAAAAAAATATTACAAATAATACAATAATTAATAATAATAATACAATGTAACATAAGTGTTTGTTTTTTCATTAAAATTAAATTTGCTGTTACAACAATTAGGAATTTCGAATACAAAAAGCTTGTATTTTTCATATAGATTTATAGTTGCTTTTCTTTTTTTATGGCAAAATATTTTTAAATAAAACTGTGCTCTGAGCGGGCGTGTCTTTAAATGCTAAAAGCTTAACATAGAAATTAAAAAAATTCGGTACAAATTTGTTGAGAAAAAAAATAATGAAAAACTTTTTGTTATTTTCAATTTTTACATGAACTAAACTCAAAAACTACAAATTACAAATATTAAGTTTAATGCGAAATTGAAAAATTATTTGTTTTTATATTTTTGATATATAAGTATAAAAATTACAATATAAAAGACGAAAAATTAGTGCAATATATAAAAAATACAAATTAAACCAAATAAAACGAATTCTCTAAATAAGAATTCAAAATTAGTTTAAAAAATGTACAAACAAAATTAGTTTTTTCTTTGATTTAAAAGAGAAAAAAATGTTCGACATTAATTAAATATAAATCTTCTTGATTTTCGTTTTTTCTTGGCCTTTTTTTTTGTTTTCAATTGTTAGTTTTTTAAAGCTGTGTAACTAGTTTTAAGCTTTGAGTATTTAAAAACGCGCACCGCAAGCGTTCTACCCTGCAACAACCCGCCCACACCAACAAGTCAAAAAAAAACCCCAGTATTGAGACAATAATTACCCCCACCCCCCACGTCTAATACAAATCAATATCCTTTTCTATAATATGATAATCGTCGGCGAATTCATCGTCGTACTCGTGCTTAATATCAACAAATTCGTTTTTAATCAAAACATGATCGCCGTTGAGCAACAGTTGCTGTTGTCGTTGATGTTGATGATGGGCATCATCAACATCATCATTTTCAACAACATCATCACCATCATCGTCGTTAAGGAGGCTATCATCATCAGCAGCAACATCGTCCAGCTTAAGAGCCAAACTAGCAACTGTTGCAGTTCGAGTTGCTGCTGTTGCTGATGCGACTGCTGCTGCTGCGGTTGCCGTTGCAGCCTTTGCGGCAGCAACAGCAGCAGCCTTTTTGCCAACGACACGCGGACGATTGTGGGTCTCGACATGCTTGCGCAGATGATCCTTGCGACAGAAGCCCTTCTCACAGATATCGCACATGTGCTGCTTGAGGCCCGTGTGAATCGCTTCAACGTGTCGCCGCAGATCGGTCTTGTGATGGAATTGCTTGGGGCACAGTTCGCATTTGTGCGGCTTGTCCTGGGTGCGATGTCGCCCCAAATGTGTCGTATAAACATCTTCGCACTGGAATCGCTTGCCACACTTTTGACACCGAAACGGATACTCACCAGAATGAAACGACTTATTGTGTTGCGTCAGATAGCAGTTTTTGGTGAACTCCTTGTCGCATTCCAAGCACTTAATGCGACCCGATGGCAACGTTGTCGAATGTGGCGATGTTGAACCAATACTGCTGTTGCGACGTCGCTTGCTGGGTGGCTGCTGAGCTAATGTTGTTGTTGTTGTGACGGCAGCAGCACGTCGCTTCTTAGGCAGCACAGCAACAGTTTGTTGTTGTTGTTGTTGCTGCTGTTGTTGTTGTTGCTGTTGTTGCTGCTGCTGTTGCAATTGCTGCTGTTGCATCTGCTCAAGTTCGAGCTGTTGCTGTTGGTGCTGTTGCATATAATGCTGCTCCAGTTCGTAGTCCTGCTGCTGCTGCTGTTGCTGTTGTTGTTGCTGTGCCATGACCATTGCCATATCCATTTCCAATGCTGGAGTTGCACGCGAACTGCTCACTGTGGGCGAGTATGGTGTGGGCGTGGTCAGCAATGTTAATGTTGTTCTTGTTGTCGACTGATGTTGCTGCTGCTGCTGCTGCTGCTGTTGTTGCTGTTGCTGTTGCGCCTCCTGCTGTACCTGCAACGCATGCGTCAACGTGTAAACCGGCGGCAAATCGCCCTCATGCGGCGAACGCTGTGCGGCAACCGCATAAGGGGAGAGTGGTCCATTTGCCGCTGCTGCTGCTGCTGCATATGGTGCAAATAGCGTGGCGGGCATTAGTTGCAATATCTGTGGATGATGATGGGGATGATGATGGTGAGCAGCAATGTCGCTGCTGTTGCTGTTGTTGTTCGCATAGGCATCATAATGGGCCGCATCGTTACCAATAATAGTGTGATAACTCATTGTGGGCTCCAGCAATGGCGGCAGTTGCTGGTAGCAAATGTTGCTGGTGATGTTGTTGTTGCTGTTGCTGCTGTTGCTGTTGCTGGAGATGTGTGGGGTGCTGCTGCTGATGATGTGCGGCGGCGGTGTTGCTGCTGTGCTGCTGATGATGTTGCTGCTGTGGTTGTTGTTGCTGCTGTTGCTGTTGGGCGTATGGCTGCTGGCCATACTGTTGCTGCTGCTGCTGCTGTTGCTGTTGTCCACTAGCAAGAGTTGCTGCTGTGGCGGCGGCGGCGACAGCTGGTATTGGTGTCCCATAGTGGTGCATGCCATGTCCATATTGATGGGCATGATGGGCAGCATGGGCGTGGTGGGCGTGGGCGTGGGCATGGGCGTGATGGGCGTGTGCATGGGCATGGGCGTGGTGGTAATAATGGCCGGCAGCTGCAGCTGCTGCATGCTGATGTTGCTGCTGCACGACAGCATATTGCTGTGCGGCGACAGCTGTTGCTGCGGTTGCTGCTGCTGCATATCCAAAGCCAGCATGTTGTAATCCATTCCCATAGGCGGCAGCAGCGCTCCCATAGGCGGCGGCGGCGGCAGCAGCGGCGGCGTTGTGATGGTGGTGATGGTGGTGCGCGAGAAATCCATTGCTTGCTCCAGTTGCTGCTGTTGGTGGTGCTCCAGCTCCCCCTCCTCCTGCTGCGACGGCGGCTGCGGCAGCAGCTGCTGCAGCGGCAGCGGCAGCGGCAGCAGCAGCTGTTGTTGTTGTTGCTCCTGCTGCTGCTGTTGGTGTTGTTGGTGGTGGTGCTGCTGTTGATGGTAAATAGTAAGCGGCGAGTTGCTGTTGCTGCTGTGATAACTGAGCGCTAGCTGCTGCTGCTGCTGCTGCTGTGTTGGGTGAACAGTTTGCAGCATGACGTGTTGCTGCTGTTCCTCCAACTGTTGCTGCTGCTGCTCCAGCTGCTGTTGCTGCTCCTCCATGACCATTGCTGAGTTGCTGTCCTCCATTTGTTCGATCTTTATAATTGTGGCTGTTGTTGTTGTTGGTGTTGTTATTATGTTGTTGTTGGTGGTGGTTGTTTTGTTCAGCAGGCCCCTCATTTGGGAGGACGGCATTTGTGTGTTGTTGTTGTTGTTGTTGTTGATGGGGGCGGAGGGACCTGCTAGCCCGTTTGGGTGACCGTTCAAAACGGAGTTGTTGTTGTTGCTGCTGCTGCTGTTGTTACTGTTGCTGCTGCTGCTGTTGTTGTTGTTGTTGTTGCTGTTGTTAGCATGCTGTGGAGAAGCGTTTGTCGTCGATTGCACTTGTTGCTGTTGCATGTTGTAATGATGATAGTGATGACCATTGCTCGCATAACCATTGCTGCTGCTCGCCAGCATCTGTTGCTGGTGCTGCTGCTGGGCGGCATTGGTGGGCGACGGCGAGGCCGAATATTGCGACATGGCGCCGCCCACTGGCACGCCCGTCGCCCCACATACACCGCCATAGTCCGGTGGACTCCGCGGCGGCTCCGGTGCCGTTGGCACATCACCAACTGTCGTTCCTCCTCCCGCTGCTGCTGCGGCTGCTGCTGCGGCTGCTGCTGAGGCAGCTGCTGCGGCGGCTGCTGCTGCTGCAGCATTGCCACGACGACTGGTCTTGGTGACGGGATCGCGTGCCGGATGATGATGGGCCGAAATTGGCAAAGTGGCCGGATCCGGTTGGCCACTCGACTTGACCGCATTCTTGTGCAACGTGGTGTTGTAGTGTCGCTTCAAATGGCCAGAGCTGGTGAACCACTTGTTGCACGCGGTGCAATTGTAGGTCTTTGGACGACGTGCCTCATTTGATTTCCAGGTGGCCGCCTTGGCCGTTAAACTGTTGGCTGGTAGCACCGAACTTGAGCTGGGTGGCTCAAAATTGCGATATGCTGCTGCACCACCCGATCCACCCGTTGCACCTGCACCTGTCCCAGCTCCACCACTTCCACCCGTTGCAGCAACAACAGACGTTGCATCATTGCCAGCAACGGCAACTGATGGATTGCCAGTGGTTGTGCTAGGATATTCGGCAGGACTGGTTGTCACCTCGGCTGCTGTCGGATCGAAGGATTTATCTACATAATGCTGCGAATCGGCGTACTCCGATTTGATGAGATATTCCTGCTTGATCATCGGCTGATACGGCGACTGTTTCGATGCGTAATAATGATGCGGCGACTTCTCCAGCAAAGGTTGCATATACGCCGGCAAACCTTCAACACCAGCCTGATGTTGTTGCAAGTGTAGCTGCTGCTGCTGTTGATGTTGCTGCTGCTGGTGGTGATGTTGTTGGTGTTGATGTTGCTGCTGCTGTTGCTGCTGATGATGTTGCGGTTGCGGTTGCTCCCAGCTGTGCAGTGCACGCTGTTGCATGGATTGCATCGAGTGCAGCGGATCTGGCAGTGCCAGCGGTAAACCAGTAACAAGATCATGTTGCGACAATGATTGCTGCTGTTGCTGCTGCTGCTGCTGCAGCAATTGCTGGTGGTAGACCATCTTTTGTGAGTCCAAATCGAGCAGCTCTCCACTGGCAACAGTTGGCGTCGCCGTCGGCAACTCCTCCTTGATGTAGGGCGAGCTGGCGTAGCCGCTGCTGCCATACGGCGACTCTCCGTGCACATTGGCGATGTGTTCATGCAACTCCGTTTCATTTGTGTTAAGTATGCCACATTTTTTGCACTGCAATTTGCAGTTGCTGCCCCCGCCCGGCGAGCTGGGCGTCACGCTGTTCAGTTGCATGTGTGACGACGTCGACGTGGGACTGCTGCTGCTGACGACACGCGGACTCATTGCAGCCGTTGCTGGAATGCTGCTGCTAACAGCAACTGTTGCTCCCGCCGCTGCTGTTGCTGCGGATGATGACTCATCAGCTGCTGGTACTGTTGCTGCGGCTGCCGCATCTGCGGCGGCTGCTGCTGCCGTTGCTGGCGGTGGTGGAGGCAACACTGAAGTCGGCTGTTGCAAGTAGGGATGATATCGCACCGTGGGCACTTTGGTGTAGTCAATATAGGAGCTGCCGTAATCGGAAAGAGCAGCAACACTTTGCTGTTGTTGCTGTTGCTGCTGCTGTTGCTGATAGAATTGCTCGTAGCTGCCGATGTAGCTGTTGGCTGCGTAGCTGGGCTGTTGCTGCTGCAACTGTTGCTGCTGCATATCGCTGGAGTAATAAAGCTGCTGCTGCTGTTGCTGCTGCTGTGCGGCATACATTTGATGTGTGGCATAAGGCTGATGCGTAATGCCCGACAACTGTTGCTGCTGCTGTGCCTCAGCAGAGATTAGCGACTGCTGGTGGTGGTGTGTTGTTGTTGTTGTTGCCGCTGATGCTACTGTTGCTGATGTAGCTGCTGGTGTCGTCGTTGTTGTTGTTGGCTGCGGCGTGCCTGGTTGATTATCACTGGAGTCGGCAGCGGCGCTGATTGTTGCATTCGCATTTGGCGAGGCGGCAGCAACTGTTGCAACTGTTGATGCTGTTGATGTTGCTGCCGCTGTTGTTGTTGTTGTCGCTGATGCCGCTGTTGTTGTTGTGCTGTGGTTGCTGCTGCTACTGCCGCCGCCGCTGTCTGTTGCAATGCCGCTGCTACTGCTGCTGCTGGCGGCGGCGGCGGTAAGCGTCTCGGCCGAGTGCAGTGGCGGCATTTCACTTTTTATGCACGCCATTAAGCGTCGACGTTGGCGTCTGCGTCCGCGTCGGCTGCGTCGCGTTGCTGCTGCTCATGTGGCTCGCTGTTATTGTTGCTCTGACTGTTATTTTATTGTTGTTTTCTTTTCGTTGGCTGATTTGCCGATCGTTTTTTTTTTTAATAGTTTTTTTTTTTTATTTCGTATTTGTACTGCGAAAAATTGTGATAAATTGTATTTTATTCATTTTGATTTGGAATTTGAAATTATTGTTTTTGTGAAGCAGAGAAAAAACATAAAACAAAACAAAAAAAGGCTTCTTAATCGTTAAATTTAATAAACAATTGTGTTCTGCTTATCGATATTGGTTTGTTAAGCGTTTTTTTCGCATTTATTTTTAATTGCAAAGTGTTAGCAATTAATTTAAAATTCAATTTGCATTTGCATTAAACATTAGCGCAGGCACTTACACAAACACACATACACATGCACACTGCACTGTTATTGTGCTCTTTGCTGCTGTTAACAGCTCTGCGCTCTTTTTTGGTTTTTACTTTGATTGTCTTTGCATGTGTTCAAAGAGAGCGAGAGTGAGCAGTGCAGAAAAAAATAACTAACGTGATCACTGAACATTAGCAATATAGCAGTAGCAACAGCAATTGCAATTTTTTGAATTTCACTAATCGAAGAGAAAAAATAGAAACACAAAAAAAAAAGAAGAGGAAAGCATGATATGCAAAATGCATATGCATTTGCAGCTTTTATTTCTCTCTTCGAATATGCAGCTGTTCTTTTGCTGCTGCTGCTGCTGCTGCTTGGCTACTGCTTTCACATATTACATTTTACATTTTACATTACATCATGTTTTGCATTCACGCAAAAAAAAAACATGTACATAACCAGACAACGATGATGATGATCAGCTATTTATCTGTCCATTGCCATCGCCATCTTCGTAGTTGTTGTTATAATTGCTGCTGTTGATTGTTGTTGCTTTTGCTTACTTATCTGCGCCTTCGCTTTGTGCAGTTCTTAGCGGCTTGCTGCTAAGCTTTGTCCGGCTCTGTTGCTGCCGCCGCTGCTGCTGCCGATTCTTCACCGAACACAAGACAACTGAAGAATAATAACTTAAAAAAAAATACCGAAACGAAGAACTCGAAGAGTTGTTGGATTCTCTTCTTTTTGGTTTTTGTATTTTGCGCGTTGCTCAAATTTAGAATTTTGATTTTTTGTTTCGTTCACCGGCAAGTTTCACGACCGTTTTCTTCTTTCTCTTTTCTTATTCTTTTTGTTCTCTCTTCTTTTTTCGTTTTGTTTTTTTTTTATTTTTTTTGCTAGTTAGCTTACAATTTTATTAAGAGCACGATCACTTTTCGGGTTTGGGTTTTTGTTTTAACAGACCAAAAAAAAATGTTTACGAACACAAATGGAGAAAAACAATAATTTAGATTAAAACTTCTTTTTGATGTCTTTTTTTAAAGGTATTTTCCTTCTTTTTTTTGTGTTTTTTAGTCCGAAATAGTTTTTTTTTGCCAAAAATTTTGTTGATTTTTTTTAATTTTATATTATTATGTTTTTACATGTACAAAGAAAATTGAAACAAAAAAGGGCGCTAAAAGCTAAAATAGCCGCTCCACTCCGTTCGCACGCTTCGTCGCTTATTCGCCCGTGTCCTTCTTTCTGCTACGGCGTTCCAAATACAAATGACGGAACGGAATTGTGTTTCCAAATACAAATGACCGACGTGCATGCGGCATTCTGGGCAGCAGCAGCGGCAGCACGCACACACACATACACGTATTCACGCACGCTCACGCACACGCACAAGCGGACGCGCATAGAAACAGCAGCAGCGCAGTGGTCGCTGCCAGCGTCGCTGCTGCTGCTGCTGTTCCTGTATGTGTGCGTCTGTGTGCTATGTACAGCAACAGCGCGATTATGTGTTTTTCGCTGACGCCGCTGCTATCGCTGCCGTCGCCTTAGCTGCCATTGCCGCTTTTGCTGTCTCTTTCTATGGCTGCATTTGTTTTTGCTTTGCCAACGCCGGCGCTGCTTTTGCATTAGTTTTTTTTTGTGTTATATATATATATATATATATATTTATTATATATATAGAAATGGTCAATATGTTGTTTGTTTCAGTTGCAGCATTAGTGCCGTCTCTTAAAGCTCAGTTTGAGCTTGGTTCAAAACACAGCGAATCGGCGAAAATCAATTTTCATTTCGTATTGCAATTTTCAAAATGTCAAGTGAAAAGTCGAAAAATCTTGCAAATCGCAGATCTATTTTTTAAATCTAATTTTTAACAGCTGTTTAAGTTAATCTAAACGTTTTATTTGTTTTATTTGCTTACTTTGCTGAATATGTTTTATGGCGATTATTCCTGCCTCGATTATCCTCTCTCAGTCTGAAGACTCATATATACACACACACATGCATATTAATCTCACACACTACTGGCCTAGTTTCTGTTGTTGTCATGTTGATACTCGTAAAACTTGTCAACGCTTTAAAATTAAATATAACAAATATAAAAAAGTATACATATAATGCGTGTACTAATCGTAAGGTTGAACAACTACAAAAACTAACAGGGCAAAGTGACTGACTAGCCGACACCCTGTTCTACAATTCTTCATAGTTTCTTTCTTATGTTTGTGGAGGAGATATATTATAATAATTTAGAGCAACATGAAAAGTTATCGAACAACGATCTTACTTAATGTCTCAAAATATCGTCTCGATGTACAATCGATACTGAATAAAACGCAATAAATCGATTTTGAGAAAAATGCAAAGCTATCAAAAAAAGTTGATTTATCTGAATTCAATTGATCAATATTAAAATAATAAAATTTCCTTCTTCTGCATTGACCTGATGATAGCCTTGATACGCATTTGCAACGTGTGTAGGGTATAAAAAAAAACTAAGAATAGCTGTGTGAAAAGGGCTTGAGCTTAACGCTTTTTTATTCATTTTTTTTGTTGGCTGCCCAGAAGTATTTAAAAATCTCGCAAGGCAAATATCCAGCTAATGGCGCTCGGAGACAAATACACGGACAAAAATCCACCCACACACACACGCATACACTCGTTTGCGTGGGCCTTGAGGAAGAGTTGAGTGAGCACACAAAGAAGAAGAGGGAGAAGCAGAAGAAGGCACGCCGAAAATTTACATACATGATTGTCATAAAAAATCAGCAAGCAAATTGTCAAATCCCTAAACTGACAATAAAACAATAAAGAAGACGACGCAGAAGACGGCGAAAAACGATGAAAAATAGGATGGTTGGATAGAGGGAGATGGCGACGCAGGTACCGACGAAGACAGTTTATAGTTAGAGGAGGGGAGGGGCGCAGCGCAACAGATTGCAGAGTCATAAGCAATGGGCACAAACTTTAAAAAATCTTTGTATGTGTGCGAATGTGTGTGCGTATGCTTTACTACAGTGGGCAGTGGCTAAGAGCAACTGGCGTGACTCCAACTTTCAATGCAAACATATCAAACATAATTAATTATTTATAATTCAAATTTTTAACTTAAACTTTGCTTGTGTTAATTTTTGTACTTTTAAAACATTCATAGAGTATGTTCCATGTAACCAAGCAAAAACACACAAATCCACATATAGACAGACAGAATTGAATAGAAATGCGCGAATGTGTAAAGCAAAGACAAGGCCAAGGAGCGGCGACAGCAATATATATATACATTCATATATATATACAGATATATACGAAGCAGTATAACAGCAATCATAATAACAGCACAGATATTAACAGCATAGTAAAAGCTTCAATTTATTTCTTAACAGCTGTTGCGCTGGTGCTGGCGGCTCAAGTGTGCAGTGGGATTAGACAATTTTAAGGCGCATTTATGACACGCAACAGTTACGAGGGCGCAGACGCAGACGCAGGTAGTGATTCTAACACAACTCTAATTACAAGGTGCGTGTGTGTCGTGCAGTGGCAGCGACAACAGCAGAGGCTTTGCGTGTCAGCGTCAATCACAGCTAGTTATTGCATGTCCTTATGCCCACTCTCCTTCTCCTTTACCTCTCTTAGTGTTTGAGTGTGTGTGTGTGTGTGTGTCAGTTAATGACTTTTTAATTGAGCGCGTACAGCTGTCATTGTCAACGCCGTTATTTTTTAATTACGAGTGCGAGTAAATAAGAGAGAGCTCCAGAGGGAGTGATGACAATAACAACAAAACTAATACATGAGCTTAAGCCGCTGCTGACGCAGCTTCGGTTTGAACTCTGTCGTTGGCTGGGCAACTTTAAATTCGGCTTATGTAATGCGAACGCCGCTCTGGTAAGACATTGGCGCCGCTACTCGCTTCGCAGTTGCCAACATATCCAAATACACATGCATACACATTCAATACATAAATACGAATGACTCACGCTCGCATTGGATCAGGGCCAAAGTCGCTGGTTGCCTACTCTCTCTCCCTCCCCCCCACGAACCGTTTTCTTTTTGCGACTGCGCCGTTTGTTGTGGTTTATGTACGCATGCGGCTGCTTCTTTTTCTGTGTTAAAGCCGGCTTGGAGTTTGCCTTTGCGTTATTACTTTTTTATATTATTGGTTTTGACTTTGCGGCTGTAAACACACATGTTCGTATGTATGGGTGTGTGTTGTGCACACACATATATGTAAATGTGTGCAATATAAATATTCGCAGCCGCCCTGCATAGTTACACTAATTAACGACTCTCTTTTACTAAACTTTCAAAATTTCCTAGTTCAGACTCAACAGTCGTATAAGAATGAACCAATTAACCATTGATTTGCATCCCTCGCTGAAGCTTCACCTAAGTATGTTTGCCAACGTGTGTACGTTTGTGTGTACATGTGTATAAGTGTGATGACATCTCTTATATTGTATATTTGCTATTCACACGATGACAATTGATAATTTTCAATTACTCAGGCATAATTCTTATATGCGTACACGTAAAAAAATACAAACAATTAAAATAAAATAATAAAATCTTCATGTAACCAATGATTTAAATTTCTTTTCCTAAGTTTCCTTGTCAAAATTATAAGATTTTACATCTAAAATTAATTTTGCTCAGTGCATTTATTGTTTATGTTGTTTCGTTTGAGCAACAGCTCGCCATGGTTTTTGTTTTTCTTTCAATACATATTTTGTTCTTTTATTTTCTGCGTGGCTTTTTCCTGTTTTCTTAACACTTCTGATGCTGCTTCGTCTTCCTTCTTTTTTTTTTTGTGGCAACTCATTTGCGTATGTATGTATTTATGTGTGAATGTAGTAATATATATGAGAGAAACTGTTTTCTTAGCACATATTCTGGATTTATTTTGATCTCTTAAAATATTTTGTTAAAATGCGAGATAAGTCAACCATATATATTTGTGCACACCAATAAATATGCACACGTACATACATACATAAGAAAATACAAGCACAAAAAAAGAGCTAAGCCAAAGCAAAGAAGACAATAAAACGAACGGCAAACGCTGCTCAATCATAATTGAAAAATGCACGTCGCCAACAACAACAACTAAGAAGAGAGACAGAGAAAAAACAGCAGATGCACAACGCATACAAACACACACATACAGACACAGACAAACACACACAGGCACAGACAAACACGCACGCAAGAATTGAATTTTGAAGGAATTCAATTTGAAATGCAAACAATGCAATAGCCACACACACATATATAAACGAACTGTTAAACATGCCAACGCATTGCGCGCCAACTGTAACAAAATGGCAATGAGCAGTGTGTGTATGTGAGTGAGGGAGAAAAGCCAAGAAATAACAGAGGCAGCGTACGCTGCTAAAAGAGCAGTGCAATAAATAGTGCTGCCGACGTTGACTGCGACGTTGACAGCGACAAAAAGACAGCTCCTGCTGTTAGTGCGCCCGTTGTGTGCATGTCTAATCTGCTGCTGCTGCGCTGCTGCTGTTGTTGTTGTTTTTGAGCATTTTGCAAATGCCTTGCATGTGCAACACGTGTGATACATACACACACACACATACACATACATACATATATATATATGTATATATATATATATATAAATATCTATCTATATACATGTAAGTTCGTGTGCTCTGATTTTGGAAGTTAAATTTTGAGTTCTCTTTTCGCTTTTTCGTTTGACCTTCGGTACTTTTGTACTTTGATACCGATGGTATCATAGTATATTGGTTTTGAGCAATGACTGCCCGTCTGTATGAACGCAACTTTTTGACACTTTTAGAGATATATACTTGAACCTTGAAACATTTACTAAGCTGTGCCCGCGTCAGACAAAGTGTAAAAATTAGGGGGCTAGCTATCGAAAAAGCCACTATCTTTCACAATATTAAGGCTACAATCACCAGTTACAACGTTGTTGGCGATGTTCTTCAAAGATCGGCATATAAAATTTAAGTAAGTCAACGCCCAGGAGATCGATGAAAAAGTGGATCGGCACGCACCCTAACTCAACTCCCATAATCGATACATCGAAAAATGTGTTTTTGCACCACGCCCCCGAATAAGAGAAAAGCCTATATCTCCAGCAAACTTGGAGGGATGTTTAATAGAAGTTTTCTTAATAATTTTAAGAGTTATAGTTGTCAAACTTGAAGACAACCGGAATTTGAAAGGCACACTTAACCTGTTCGTTGCTACCTGATCTTTGCTGGTATAACGTGTCTGGATTTTCGCAGTCGGTTACGCCCGACTACAAAGTTCTCTCTTGCTTTGTTTGAAGTTCGCATTTTTTATGAATCAAGCATTTGGCAAATTTAAACAAACAAATAGCAAAAACACCAACAGCAAGAATTACGTGCAACAAGAGCATTTGCATTTCTCTTTACGTGTTTGCTTTCCTTGTTTTTTTTTGGTATGTGTTTTTTCCTCTGTAAGCTTTGCATACAGCCCTCGGACTATTTCATCGATTTGCTAGTTCTCGCCACTTTTAAAGGCACACTCTCCTAGTCGAGCTCTCGCTCCCTCTATTCTGAAGGGAGTTTTTTCTATTTGTAATTTGACTTGATCTTGAGCTTACACTATTCACGCTCTTTGAGATGTACTTAAGGTTTAGTTTGCACTTGTTTTTGTGTGCTCTCTTTGCATTGATGCAATGTGCTCTGCCTTTAAATTGTACCCAAAACTAGGCAGCACAGAGCAAGTAAATGTTGGCTGTATTGGTAAGGTGTTGTGGGGTGTGATTTAAACGGAAACGCTTACATGACTTATCAAAACTTGACTGGCATTTATTGTCTAACTGTACTTTTGTTAAGCTCTCACTCTCTCTCTCTCACACACACACACGCACATTTGCGCCAACTTTTAATCATTAAAAATTGTAACTGTTGTTAATATTTAAGGCTCTACATAAGCGCAAACACACACATACACATATACATCAAATGGGCAACTAAGCGCTTACATACATATGTATGTATTTGTGTGTGTACGAACACACACAAACACATATAAAGCTTAATTGCAAGCCATCGTGACCGTTGTCCTTCTCCCTCTTTTACTCCTTCTCCTTTTGCTCTTCTACTGTGCTGACTCTAAAATATCCAAGCGCCAATTTAAATTTAATATCGACGCGTACTCACACACACACACGCACATACGTGAGAGCCACCACACACACACACACACACAACACACACACACATGTACTTCAAGAGAGTGGGAGTGAGTGAGTGAGAGTGAAAGGGAGAGGGAGTCTGAGTACTGGCTGCTGTTGTTGCTTTCTCGTTTCTCGTAAATCTATTTGGCACATTCATGCATAAAGTATTTAGTATCTTTGAGATACCTTTTTAACCGCATGGCAACTACGCACATACGCATGTGTACATACACACACACACACACATGTCCATTGCTGCGGATGACAACGTAAAGTTCAGATGGCAGCCAACCAAAAGCGCGGACAACGGCCACAAAAGATGAGCGCAAAAGCAGCATACCGAGGCAGGCAGAGGCAGCAAGCGTCCATCCAACACTTTCACTTGCCAATTGGCCAGGCTTCTCTCTCTCTCTGCATGTGTGTGTGTGTATTTGACTGTCGCGCTTTGGCGAAAAAAAATTAATTTCGAACGCAAGGCTGGCGGGAGTTTGTAAGTATGCAAATACAATTTGAACAACTACAATACACACACGCACATACATCCACACACACATACATCCACACACACATGCATCCACACACACACACACACATCCACACAAACACACACACATACATGCATACTTTCAGATTCACTTTTTAGATACACATAATCAAATATTAGTCTTAAGTCGATAATGGACCGATCGACTAATTGTACCTTAGATAACTCTACCTATGTAATATCCGATAAATTCTGATCACAGCAAAAAATATAAATAAATCTATAGAGCTTTAATTAACTTAAATCTATCTTCTCACCCTTAAATTTTATCTCGAAATTACATCAAGTATTTTGAACGAGGACCTTCATCGGCATCCAAATCGGATTCGACTGAAATTCCAAATCAGAATTGGAATCATAATTAATAACATGATCGAAAAAAAAACACGAAAATAAATATGAAGAATTATATTTTCAATGAATAAAAAATGTATTATAAAAATTATTTGTGTTTAATTGAATTTTGCATGTTTGAATCGATTGCTTTGGTGCAATTTCTTGAAAATTACTTTTAAGTTTCACAAGTTTTTTGATCATTTGTTTGGATTGGCTTGATTACAAATGCTATATATTATATTAGTGGGGGGGAGTGGCAAGTAATTTGAAGCCTAATTGTATGCAAAGAGAATTTAAATTTGAAGAAATTGGTTTCTGAGTTTGAGATATCTGTTTTGAACAGTTAGTTGAGCACGGAGCCAAAATTATACATGCTGTCGCTTTGAGGTAGGTGGGGCGGAGGTGAATTCGGAATCTGTGCAAAAAATAATCCAGAACTAAGTACCAAAGGCGAACTGAAACGAACGCCACAAATGAAAATGAAATTGAAAATGCGTGCCTCGTGTGGCTCGTGTGTAGTTTTTGGCCAATGGACGCAACATGAGACGCCCATCGATAAACCAAGCACACAACAAGGCCTACCCATACAGACACTCACACACATACACACACACACACACACACACACACAGACACACACACACATGAAGCAAATGGCAGGAACTCGCAAAGGGATAATTTACGAAATTTGAATCTTAGAAAATGTTAAAAGCATTTGGTGTGTGTGTGTGTGTGTGTGTGTGTGAGTAAGTTTGTGGGTGTGTGTGTGTGCTTCTGTATGTATGTGTATGTGTGTGAGGTGTCTGCCTGCGCATGTACAGCGATCACTCACAAAATTCGAACGATTTTAATTCGCAAACAGTTAAATATAATAATAAATTTAATATTTAAACAATATATTTTAAATTTAAGATATAGATTTTTCTATTATCATTGATGAAAGAAAAAAATATATTAAAAAAATGTTATAAAATATTCTTACATTGATATATTCTTTTATAAAATATTCTTATTATGAACAAGCATTAAACAAATAAGTATTTAATAAAAAATTAAGACTTGATTAAAGGAATTTCCATTCCAGATTAGGAAAAATACAATTAAACCTTTGATTAAAACTATTTTCAGTTGAGCACAATAAAAACCAGTTATTTAATTATGATTTAAGTCAAAGAAAAATGAGGAAAATTGAGTTGATTTGTAAAAGTTCGCACTTAGGGGGTGTTTACTGTATTTGAAAATTGCAAAATGTCTACATGGACATTGAAAGTCGGCAGCAGCAGTCGCCGCTTGCCCAGCTCACCCCTACTCCCCGCAGCCACCTTCGCGCCCCTCCTCTACACTTCTGGCGTACCACACTCTTCTGCATCGTCCATCGTCTACTCACACACACACACATGGACACACACACACATACCAGCATACATCTTGCGTCGTTGCTTAAGCTCATTTGTATGACGCGTCGTCTGCGTCTGGCAAAAAGTGTGGAGCTGTGTGTGACACAGTGGGCAAAATATGCTAAATGTACACCATAAAGATCAAGATCAAGTTTATTTCCGACTGCATCATATGTATTTAATAGGTGAGTGTATCAAAGTTGTTACTTAAGTGAACTCCCTCTTAATTTTAATTAATTTGTAATATATGTTCTATTTATTTCTCACACCTTATTTCTCTCTTTCTCCCTGATTTTTAAAAGATCTTTTAGTTCTTTTTAATGTTTTAAAATTGTTGTTCTGATTGGATTTTTTTTATGTTTTTATCCAATTTATGAAATAAAAGTTGAATCATTTTACATTTAAATATAAGCAGATTTATAAGTGTAAAATTAAATTATAAATAAAAATAAAATGATTTAAAAAACAGAATATTTCTTTACTATAAAGGATATTTTATGTGTTCAAGAAAGATATATTATTTTAATAAATTCTTACTTAAATAAAAGTTACTTGTTTTTGAATGTTTAGGTTTTTTTCAACAATTTTCTAGTTTTTATCCATAGTGCAGTGCCTCAGCCTCAGCCTCCCACTGCCACTCCCACTACACCTCCACCCCACCCCGCCCTTTAGTTGTATGTAAAATATGCATACGTAACGGGCAGCTTGGCTGTCAGTGTCTGCGTGCGTGGAGTGCTGGCGGAGGGCGGTAAGGAATGGTATGGGTGAGTGGGGGGGGGGGGGGGGCGGTGCGGTAACTGTTGTTGGACGATAGACGATGACGACGACGGGTCACATTTAGCTTCCTGTATGCTAGAGCCCATTTCCCTCTCCTTCAACCGTGCCAACATTTTAAGCTCCCCCAAAATTTTGCACACACACAGACAAATATCGTTGAGCTGTTTTGAATGTGTGACAGCCGCCCACCACTTGCCACGCCCATCACATGGCCCAACTGCCAACTATGAGAGATGCGTGCGAAGTGAGGGCGATTTTCTTTGTTGTTGTTGTTGCTGGCAAGTTTCCTTGCCCAATTTTCATTTTCATGTCTCGCTTTCGAAAATGTAAACTCATCATAAGTGGACCAGAGTGCGCGTGTCTGTGTGTGCGTGTGTGTGTGTGTGAGAGAGTATGTGTGTGTTGTGAATGGACACACGATACAATTTTGGTGGCATACATGGCACAGGGCGAAAAGGGAAAGTGTAAAAGGAGTGTGGGGTGTAGTCACAGAGTGGGCATAGAACGGATTTTACAATGCGGCATATGTAAATATAAGTAAAAATACACACACACACACACACACATAAATATACACACACAAATATACATAAGCTGGGCAGAGATATAAATTGAAATCTGAAATTAAGAATCAACAAACTTAAATCAAGAAAATCCTCTTTATATCGACTATATAAAAAAGAGTGCAATGAAATTTAAGTCCATCTCCCAAAATCGAAATATGTCTATAAATATATCAGTAAAATCAGAAATAAAATTATAATATTAACATTAATATCGATGTCGATCGATATCAATTGTCTGATCACCAAAAACTAACTTTAAAATAAAAAATAATTCAGTTTTGATTGATATATGCTATATGCTAGATTAGCATAAAAAGTAAAGCCTGAATGTATGTCTATTTGGCTGAAGAACGCTATAATCCAGAGATTTCTGGAATTCAAATTCAAAAAGATCAACTCGTTTTCATCATCGATAACTTTGCTGTATTTTTAAAATGTTTCAGGTTATCAGCTAGTCAAACTATCTCGACCATAACATTCTCGAGACAATCTGGCATGACTCCTTGTTGGTTTACCCACTATCCGGAAAAGAGAGTCGCAAAATTTAGACCAGTTCCCGGTGAAGGAAGCGAACATATTGTTTCAGTAACAAATAGCTGTACAAATCCGTTAGCCATTTTTCACTTACAGTTAATATGTTTCATCTGGACAATCGGATAGCAAACGTCGATCAGCTGCTGACAGTGGACATTGATAAGTTTAGGGTGAAAGCACGGAGAGCATCGCTTAAAATGTAGCCCATGCCATAAACTGAACAATAGATCTTAACTGTAGATGATAAGGTAGTCTACACCTGGCGAGTATTTCACTTGGTTCCAGTCCTAATTTTGAACGTATTAATTTGAGTTGAGTTAAGCTGAAAAGTTGCTTGCTGGGTAGTTGCTAGTTTTTGCCTAGTGGCCAACAAGTCGAAGTCTTCAACACACACACATATGAGTGTGTGTGTATGTGTGCGTGTGTGTATGGTTCTTTTGGTCCACGTGGTGTGCGACGTCGTCGTCTGGCAACAAAAGCAGCCAACCACCGACCATAGACATGACTGCCCCTCTCACTCTACTTGCCCCACGCCCCCCTTGAAACCAGGCACCCGACTTGGACTTCGGCATTTGCTCGTCTCCTGTTCGTCTGTGTGTGTGTGTGTGTGTGTGTGTCTTCTTCCTGGCGGTGTGTTTCCTTTTTTGCGTAATTTACGAGATTATTTCGCACACACACTCACACAATCTCGCACACACACACACACACGGATATGGACACACAGCTACGCATAATGATGTTGGCTTGTCTTGGACAGCAGCAGGCGGGCAAGTGGGCAGGCCAGTGCTATGGTGAGGGGGTTGTGGTGTTTGTGGAGGCTTGGAGGGAGTTTGGGTGGGTTTTTTGGGTGGTTTTTCGGCTTGTCGTAGTTATTGCTTGCGGGCATTCATTTTAATTTTAAAACAACAGCAAACGAGGCAAGGCCTAAAACATACAACGCTTACAAATGGCAAACAATTTGAGCTACACATGTGTGTGTGTGTGCGAGTGTGTGTGTGTGTGTGTTTTAAGGGTTGCCAGGCATATCTAATGACAGCCAACTACTCGCATCCAATATTCATCTGCTTCTGCTGCGTCTGCTGCTGTTTGGGGAACATTAAGTTACGTTGGATAGTTGAAAATAGATACAGTTGCAGGATATTGAGATACAGATATGGATTCATTTCAGATAGAAGGGGAGGGGAGGGGTGCACTTTAATCGCTACCAAATCAAGTTAAAAAGACACATTAAGCCGATTGAACTGGCCAGCAATATCTTTGTCAAAACTAAACCTATTTTCACAAATCAGGCATACTTTGACCTGAGGTTGCTAGATATTCTCAGAATAAAGTCTGTAAATTATAATTTAATTTTTTTTTAATTTAATTTAAAAAAATCATTGGGTGATTAGTAAGTTTAAATAAATATAGTTGAAGAATCGTAACAGAAAAGGAAGAAAAAAGGATAATTACTTTGCATTAAGTAGAAATGGTTTTGAATTGTGAGACAAATTTATAAGATCCGTATTCAAAAATATGATTCAAAAGTAAAATTCAAATTCTTCAGCAATTCAGCAGCAGAAATATGTTTGCCAAACTTAAGTTTGACATCGAAAAGAATATTCAAAATCATCAACTCGATCAACGTTTTTTCCTGAGTCCTTGGCCATATTTTAGCATCGACGTAGTCTATAAAAATACATATTTAAATATGTATTTGTAGTAATTAAAGAATATTCGGTAGATATTTAGCCATATTTCATTAGTTTAAAATGAAAATGTGGATAATGGAAATGCCTCTCTTTCATGTATCCGAAGCCAGAGAAATAACAAAAAAAAAAAAAACCCTTTTGGCAGCTGGTGGGGGCAGGGTGCTGGTGGACAATTTCAGTGTCATTAGTTTTGAATAAGCCATAAATTAAAGATTAAAATGTATGCAGCATGCGGCTTCAACTTATTCTTCTTCTTCTGCCGCTTCTCATTTTGGTTGTTGTTGCTGCTGCTTTTAATGGACATTGGCAAGCGGCCGGCGGCATTATGTAGAAAGTGGTATGATGTGTGTGTGTGTGTGTGTGTGTGTGTGTGGGTGTGGGGAGAAGTGGAAAGTTTTGGATACTTGATGGCTTGAAAAGCGAAAGTGAAAGGGAAACATAAGTCCAAACAATGGCCAAAAGGCAGCCTAACGACTTCTGAAGGAGGAGAAAGCGGCCAGTCAAGGTGGAGAGTGGGAGGAGAGGCTGTACAATGACGGGGCAACTTTGTCGGCAGCAGCACCCACTCCAAAGACATACACCAACACACACACACACACACACACACACATGCGGCCAACCCCTAGAAATAAAGCATTGCAAAATTTGCATATGCGTTGTGTGTGTGACTGAGTAACAAGAACTGCTTGCGTAGGTAAATTAGTTTGCTTATATATATGCGTGTGTGTGTGTGTCAGTGTGTGTGTGTGTCAGTGTGTGTGTGCGTGTCTGTGTGTGAAGGTGGTGCACACTTTCCAGCCGCCTTTAAAACTGCACTCAGAGAAATCGTGAACAGGTACAAAAATTAGAAATATTTGGGAAGCAATTAAAAAATTGGGCATAAATTAAATTTGCTAAAGTGTTTAACAGGCAGCTGCATTTGTACAGTTTATATGTATTCTTGATCAGAATCAGCAATCGAGTCGATCTAGCCATATCCGTTCGTTCGTCTATCTGAACGAGCCGGTCTCGAAGGCAATCAGAGCTGGCGAGTTCTAAATGGGATTGTAGCATCTCAAGCTAATTTTAATATTATCTGATTAACGGTATAAAAGCTGGACTTAGTCGAGGCAGTAGCTTCACTTTGGCGCAGATGATCAGACAATTGTCAAATATGTAAATAAAAACATAAAAATTTAAAACTAAAAAATGTTTCAAATTAACATAATATTTTTCTGTGTGTGTAAGTTGGCGTGTGTGTGTGAGAGGAGAGGCTGTGGGCTGGCCAGCTTGGGCAGTTGTTGGACACACACACACACACTCACACACATATACGCACACACACGCAGTTGGCATCTCGCTTTGACGCATGCCCGAAAAAGTATGCAACACAATTGTGCTAACTATGTTGCCCAATGCGTAAGCAAAGGTTGAGCCTTAAAATGTGTGGAAATGGGGGGGGGGGGCGGAGTGTGTTAGTGTGTGTGCCTGGAGCATGCTGGTGGGGTTACAGTCAAGTGAGTTAAATGTGGATGTGTGTATTTTGCTATTGTCAAATGCAAAACGTCTCCAACAATGGACAACATCAGCAACCCTTACAGAAATACCCATGCGCCAAAGCTCCACCAACTCCTAAGTCCCCCGCCCACTTAACAGGCTGGCAAATATGTAGAACAACAACTATAAACTACAAATGAATGCCCAGGTTTCCTTTAACACACACACACCCCCCCCCACCCATCCCCTCCCACCACGCACACACACAATCGCATACTCGCACATTTGCACAAACACCCGCCTTCATTGTTCGCTTTTCAGTTTTGATTATCAAAATAACTTAATTTATGTTGTTGCTGTATGTGTGTGTTGTCGGTGTGTGTTGTCGGTGTGTGTTGTCGGTGTGTGTTGTCGGTGTGTGTTGTCTGTGTGTGTGTGTTTGTGATAGCTGCCGCTAAACGGGCAGCTTAAGTGACGCAAATGTGGCAGTTTTACATACATAGTTGTCTCTCAGCACTGTTGTTGTTGTTGTTGTTGTTGCTGTTGCTGTTGCTGTTGTAGTTGTCTTTGGCTGATGTGCTTTTATTTGAGCCATCAAAACTTTTGTACAACATTGTTGCACTTTGATTGTGATTGTCATTGTTATTGCCACTGTTATTGTTCGCATTTAATTTGAATGCCCAACACAATTTGTTTTCTTTAATTTGAATACCTAAACCGATTGGGATTTAAACCAAAAAAATTGACAAATAAAATATATATTTCTGAGTGGCAACTAAAGTTTATATACATCTGAGCTGGCTTATAGAAAAAAGTGCGTTTTAGGCATTTTCCCATAAATTCAACTTCCATTATCTTCGCGACAAATGATTCAATCTCCAAATTATATTCAACTAAGTATCTGTTTTAAATTATTTGAATTTGCTTTTATTTATGCTTTTAGAAAATGCGATTATTTTTCTAGGTAATCAGAATATTCTAGTTTAGATTAACTTGGGATAAACTGTCCCTCGCCCTACCCAATGGGACATTATTAACTCCGTTATTGGCTTCATTATTGACTACCGCACAGGACCTTTTCACTCCTTTCTTTAAATATCTTGCAGTTCATCTAAATAACTAAATTGCAGATTAAGATTCCTCTTCTTTTACGATTTTTAATTTAATAGAGATTGAGCCAAGAAATCTAATAGAGAATCTTTTACGTTAATAATTTGTTCTAAAAAAAATGGTATTGATTCTTGGATAATTTTCATTTATTAAGTTTTTTTTTCTGTTTCTTATTTCTGAATTTGCACGACTTAGGTGAGTAAATTTCTTGATGGTTCTTTTTTTCAATAGTTCCCCAATTAAATGTTACACTGAATTTGAAAATTGTCTGCGTAATGTTTCTTCGTTTCGTTAACAAGTTCTTCGTCCACAACTACGGCATATGAGTCACTTAGTTGTTCTACTTTTCTAATTTGGCTAATGAAAACACTTAATAAACAAAAGAATATCAAAGCCTAAGCATCATTAGGTGATGTGCTCCGCCCATTCCATCCCATCCCATGCCATCCCATCCCAACCCATCTCGTAGCACTTTTTGGAAAATTTGAACCCATCCAAGTTGTAGCGCTTTCAAGTTCGAAGGACGAAAAAAAAAAATAAAACAAATGCGAAAGCCCACAAGGTCCAATTAAACATAATTTTGTAGCCGCCGACCCCTTTCGAGACCACGCCCACTCATCAAAACGACAGTCCAAAAAAAAAAATGGAAAAAAGTTGCGCAAACTTATTTCACATCTTTTTTTATTGTGCTAAAAAGGATGAAAAATTACTCGCATAAATGAAAACACAAATTCTCGACTGGCCAATGCTCTTCTTAGGCAAAAATAACAAATCAATAATAATAGTAATAATTATAATAATCTATTTTTTTTGATCAGTACCAGTCTATTTTAATAAATCTTGCAATCAATGTGCTTTTTGTTGTAGTCAGTCATCATATAAATCGGATTGGCTTACTATAACCTGTATCAAGATTTTAAAAATAGGTGTAAGGCTTCTTTAAAACTACAAAATATTTTAAAAATAATTTCAAATCGGAGTTATGCTTTAGATTGTTGTGCAATAGTGAACCGACCCCGTTGACCACCAACATTCCATCCGAGGGCAATTGGCCTTCAGGAAGGCACTGGCCACAGAGCCAGCCCTGGCCGCTTTCGCATTGGCATTCGAATTGGCATCGGTACAAGGGCTGTCCAGTACGTAAATAAAATCGACATTTATATACACTTCACAAAAGACTCTGCACCCAACGGAGCTTGCTCAACTTCCAGGTATTCTGTAAGTCAGTCTTTAATTCTTGTACATTGGGCAAATGCCTATTTCTGAGTCTTAGAGAAGTACTAACCAAAGATGCTTCAAGTACAAATCTTATCCTTTATAAAAATTAGTTGCAAACAATTAGATAATCGAAATATGTAAATGTTTTAATTTTTTGTTTTCGTTTGAATATTTAACTTGTGATAAATACTTAGTAGCACGGAGAAGGACATCCTTCGACACCATTTCAGGGATCATAGAAGCGAAAAGTCAATCCAAGGTAAACCTAACAAGAAGATTGGCAAAGACTCTTTTATCCAATATCAATTATATTGTTTTCTTGTGAATGATTAAATGCTGATGATATTATTCCAATATATGTATGTATTATAAAAATAATATACAACTCTTTAACCATTTGAAGATTGCAGGGTATGGCCATAAGCAAAAAAAATCCTAGTCTTTATAATGCTGTGTAAATAACTTAAACGGCAAACTCAACCCAGAAATATAACCCCATCAGTGGCAGCTTGCTTTCCAACCTCCCTTAGGTTCAGCTCCATCTCCAGCTTCAGCTCCCGTTCAATTCACAAATACTTATAAACTTGTTGTGCATATAGCGCTAAGTATATTAATTAATTGAAGGCGTTTGCCATTCGCCCATTGGTCAGTTACGCAGCTGCAGAACTTCTAATTCTGCTTCCCATTTGTAGCAGAAGGTCGCATTAGATCAAATTGGGCTTGGACTGTGATCTATGCATGAGACAGAGACGAAGACATAGAGAGAGACAGACCGAGAGAAAGAGAGAGAGAGAGAGAGAGAGAGAGAGAGAGAGAGAGGGAGAGTAAGAGATGGATGGATGGTGTGCATGTTATTATAATTATTGCCCCTCTACTTTGCCTGCTATTTGGTTAGAAGGCACAGGGCAGAAATTGGTAAATTCGGAGCATGGGTTTCGTTGCCAAGGTCTACAACAGGTGGCTTTTGACCAGTGCTGCAGCTGTTGAATCAGTGAGTGAACCAAATGTTTTTATATTTATTGCAGGTACATGTACTGTCTACAATTAGAGAGAGAGCCAGACAGAGATATATATATATATATATATATATATAGAAGAAGAGCACAGGGAAAGCTTTCATTAGCTTTTTACTGGCCCCAGAATATATATAAATATTCTATAACTATTTTTACTTTTATTGCTAGTCTAGTTAGAGACCAAACTACAAATTATAGCAATCATAAAGTGTTTTATATTCTCTCTTGATCGATCTGTCTCCCTCTTTGCTTACTTTTGTCTCTTATGCAAGTGCATTCATAAACGTTTTACTGGCATCACAAAGTATATGACATAGATTAGTCAAATTTCCCCCACTTCCCCCCTAAATATCAAAACAATCTCATATCGCCATATATACATTCTCGCAGCTGCTTTTTCTACTGCTCCGATAGCAACTAATTTGAAGATATACCTATAAAGTCGGAATGAATATACCCCAATATAATATCGAAGATATTTACAAATTTCATCAAGCTAAGTGGAAAAACTAATTTGATATGATATATATGTATATATTTAGTTGCACAATTCGAGGTAGTATCACAAAACAAGAAGAATTAGTCAAGAGAATTTTGAACACTTCCAAAACTCACAAAATGTTGTGCCTTATGGGGAAATGTAAATTGAAATGTATAACTTAGTTGTTATTGAAAATATTGGAAATATGTCAACGAATTTTGTGTTGAAAATTTATAAAATCATTTATACCACAAAATCTTAATCTTAATCTGCAACGTCGATTGCTGGTAACTTTCTTCAAGGATCAACTGGATCCAAGTGGAAACCTTCTTCAAACATTGGTATTACAATAATTATCAGTTTTCTATCAGTAAGTATTACATTGGCAGCAAAGTATTTTGCAGCCTGCAACATTCAGTAAACGGTACATTTTTACACTTTTTGCTGCCCGCTTTTTTCTTCAGCTATTTTTTTTCGACTCCAAAGAAGAAAAAGTTGCAATTGCCACCCCTTTACTTGATTTGTGAGGACCGTTGTCCGCCGTTGTAGGCCGTAGAGGTGTGGCACCGGGTCCAGGGGCAAAAGGCTTTCTTTTTGCTGCTGCCGCTGTTGCTGCTTGATTTTTTCCAGTCGTGTTTTTTAGTTTTATTTACTCGCCTGGCGACGGGCAACTGACGACTGGCGAACACTTTATGTCCAATTTTTTTTAAACATGTATTACCGCGTGCTTTTTCCTCGTTTTCTCTTCTTCTGTTTTTTTTTTGTAGCTTGGTGTTTAAATTAGAACTTGGTTCGTGCTTTGAATTTTTAAGTTATAAACTCAAGGGGGCATTTTTTTGCGTTACTTTGTCCGATTTGGTTTTTTTATTTTGGGTCTTGCTGAGGCTAAAGTGAAAAAAGGGGAAAATGAGTTTCACTTTTCCTTGCGAACTTGAAAGAGAGGGGTAGGCAAGTGAAAGTAAAAATGAAAGTTAAAGTGCGTAGGCGAAAGCAGCAGAAGAAGACATCAGAGCAAGCGGGAACAGGAGCAGGAGAAGGGAAAATGGGGATTGTAGCAGCCGTTGATACATTGCGTCCACTCTAAATGCTCCACTGTGGCCGCACAGGCAGCTGCTGCCTGTGTGGATTGGGATTTAAACGGGGGGAACGAAAGGAACTGAGGTCCTGCGAGAGAGCCACACACACACACACACACGCACTCACTCACACACACTTTGGCTATTATCAAATTGAACAGAAATTAATGCGACTGCATGTGAGTTTAAATTGTGCGAGGATGTTGGGGAAACTGCTCGTTTAGCATGGTAGGAGAAAATATGTTGCCGAAGATTGGGGTAGTACTAGCTAAATATATCTTGAGTGTTGCATAAGACTAAATTTGTTGAAGGCAAACTATTTAATCGTAATGCGCAAATGTTTCTCATATTATGTTATTATGTTTTTATACCTTGAACCCATTGAAATTGGGTAAAATAGGTAAAATAGATTTTTGCAAATTTATGTAACAGGCAAAAGGAAGCCTCTTCGATTCCATAAATTATATATATATAATGATCAAAATCAACAGTCGAGTCAATATAGTCATGTCCGTCCGTCCGTCTGTCTGTCTGTATGAACACGCGGATCCCAGAGACCAGAGCTAAAGAAAATTGAATATAGGTTCTAGTTTTTTAGCACAGGAAAAGCTTGCTTTCAATTTAAATTTTCCAATAAAATTCGAATTTTTTAACAACTGGGTTCAACCTCTGGGGATGTACACCAGCATATTCCAAGCTGAGGTATGTGCCATTGGGCGGTGCGCGGAATTTAATCTAAAGCGTAACTATCGAAATGCGGATATATCTATCCTATCAGATAGTATAGCAGCAATAAATGCTATAAATGGGACGAAGGTGACTTCAAAATTAGTCCAAGAGGTACGATCCCAGCTGGACCAACTCGGGGCTCACAACAGACTCACCCTAAGGTGGGTCCCCGGGCACAGGGAAATAGCTGGGAACGAAGCCGCGGATAAGCAGGCGAGAATGGGCGCAGAGAGGCCCCTTATAGGGCCTGAACCGTTTTGTGGCATAGGTAAACACACAATACGGCTGCAACTCAGAAATGAAGAAAGACAAAGGAGACTAAGGAGCTGGGAGGAAACACCAGGACTCCGACAAGCCAAATGTCTTTTAAGCGGCTATAATCATAAACGATTTAAGCAAATAATATCCATGGGCAGGAATAGGCTAAGGATACTTGTCGGTCTACTGACAGGACATTGTAGACTAAAAAGCCACCTGTCAAAAATGGGTATCTGCAGCAGCAGTCAATGCAGGTTTTGTGAGATCGAGGAGGAGTCTTCAACTCACATCCTAACGGAATGCATCGCCCTTGCCAGGAGAAGATGCAGCATCCTAGGGATGCATGCTGTGAATGTCAAAGACATAGTAGCCCTCGACCCTTAAAAGATCCCGACGTTCGTTCAGGAACTGGGGTTGATGGAGGAGCTATAAGCTTAGAAGTGGGCAGAATAGATCTTTTAGGTCGCAGTGCACAAAACCCCAAACAAATAATAACATAACAACTGGGTTCAGGGTATATCGTAGTCTAGATTTCTTAACTATAGCATTCCTACTTGTATTTTTTTTTTTTTTTTTGATTCTGAAAGGACAGCTTAAGATCAGTTTGTTGACAACACTAATCAGAGAAGATTGCATAAACTCTAACTAAAGATACCTTAAACAGTACGTAATTATTGAAAATAATAATAATAAAAAAAAAAAAAATGTTATATTAACAAGGAAAATTGAATTTACATTGACAAATTGTAAGATGAATTTAAGACACACTTCTCTCACGACTTTTTGATGGCCTTAATTGAAAGTTCACAGGATTCATTTAGCCCTCTTATTAGGCTCCAAAAAGTGACCTTCACTTGCGTTAAATTAAAACAATATTTGCTCACTTTTGCTACGCAAAAAAGGTGCTCGCTGCAAAATTGTATCTTTTTCATCAGCCAAAGTGGTTTGAGTAAAGAGCAGTAAGTTTCTGTTCCGTTGCAAAGTAGAAATCCTTTGAATCCTTTGAACTGGTGTTTAAAGTTGAAGGCAAAACACTCCACAATTACTTAAGCAGATAAAATCATCTATTGGCAAAGTTAACTATTCAAAGATTCGTTTTTTTTTATCACTTTTCACTTTTAGTCTTAACATGCAAGCTAAGAAACAAAAAATAAACAGACAGATATATCTACTCAAAGAGATATATAAGCCTAACGACAAAACCGGACACTGGGAAAGGGGATGGGAGAGCGGAGAGTTGGGCCAAAAACAGCTTCAGGCCAAACTCTGCACTTCATAGAGAAAAATGACATTAATGTGTTCTTCTTATTCTCCTTGTTTTTCCGACTAACCCCAAGACAGCAAAGGCTGGGAGTAAGGGAGGGGGGACAGTAAGGACATGGGCACATAGACATAGGGTAATGAGGCCGAGTGCAACCCTATCTGTGTTATTAAAAATTTTCATTTAAAAAATAAATGAAAACTAAATAGAAACTGAAACTGAGGGCAAAAATTTTGATTTTAACCCCGCTTTTTCCCACCAGCCCAAAAAGCAAAACGCGGCAAAACTTTTTAACCCTTTTCTTTAATTAAAAAAAAAAAAATAAATAAAAAGAAAATGCAAAATATATACGTTCTGTCTCTCTCTCTCTCTCTATATAAATATATATATAGAGATTTATATATATGTATACACAGATATATATGCATAGAGCAGGACAGCTGGCGCTGAATTTTAAAATGCTTTTCAATACACAAAAAACGAAAAAAATGCAGAGAAAAAAATACTGAAAAAGCAAGACGAAGACAAAAGTACATAAATTTGGACAGACTTTGCCCCGAAACGGTTAGACGCAAGCGGTGGGGGTATACCCCCACCCCCACGTTTCTGGTAAACGGGAAAAACCAAAGAAAATGTAAAGTAATTATTTTGCATTTGCGTAGATAAAATTAACGATGATGGCGACCAAAGAAAGCATAAAAGGAGTGGACAACAACAACAACAACAACAAAAACAAAGAAAAAAAATGGAAAACGACGAAAAAGTTTGCAAGGGCAGTGACAATGGCAAACCTCAACTGACCCCCCCGCCGCCCTTCTACTACAGCTCCACCACCCCACGGGCGTCACTAACCCCATCATTATGCCAATTCAGCTGTCAAAACTTTGTGCGTATTTTAATTTTTCTTCCTTCACTGTCCACTTTTCTTCATCTGCTTTTTTTCTTTATTTTTTGTCCTTGTTTTTTTTTTGTTGTCGCGTTTTATGGCCTGGAAAAGGTTTGGACTGTTGGTTTGGTATAGTGTGTGTGTTTTGGCGAGTGGCGAAGGGGGGATGGGAGCGGGGGCACAAGTACTCTGATTGGGGCGACTTTTGCTGCTTCTTCTTCTTGGCGTTTTGTGTAGTTGTTGTTGTTGTTGTTGTTGTTAAGTGCGTGTGCTTGATTTTCGTTGCTGTGATTGCGCCACGCCCCCATCCCCCACCCCTTCGTTTTAACCCTGTCAGCTCCTTCATCAGCAAATTTGAATATGCATGGAACGTAGTTGCTGCCCATTCTTCGATGCATACAAGCCATGTGCGTAGCCCCTGACCAGTGACAATAATACACTGTGCTGAGGGGGGGTGCAGAGTGAAACTCAGGTTTAATGCAAATGAAGCAAACTGTTCCACATGAGGAAATGTAACTATTGAATGAGCATCATTAGCACCCAGATCTATTTATCTGGGAGGAAAACTTTAAATGTTAATATTGTTCCCCAAGACATTTGACAGATGGTCGGAAAAGTGTAATTTATCCATTAGGGAAACTATATAAAATGATATTGAAGTTGAATAGGAACTCGCTTCCGATCACAACAAGCTTCCCAAAAGGGACAACCCACAAATTGCGGAAAATGCTTAGTTAGGGCTAAAAATAATTCACTCTCTTGGGCAATCTTTCGACAAATAATTCATAAGCCCGTAGTCAAAACTAATAATATGTAATATATATTCCAATTTCCAACGACTTAACTCTAAAACAGTTGAATTTTACATAGTTGGGTGAATGAAAGTGAATTTCTGGCTCAAAGCTCAAACTGTGGCAAGGTAATTAAATGTTGCAGATTTAAGCAGATTCCTTAAAGTATATATATGCTTGATCAGCATTAGCTGTCGGGCCGATATAGACATGTATATTTTTGTATAGCTACTCTCACTTATATTGAGCCACTTTGGGTCTGTTTTAAAGGGGACCAAAGGGGGTACAAATCGATGTCTAAGTGGTATCATTAGGACAATTAAATTCACTCTCTGCCCCTCTGCCCGTTTGATGCGACGCCTCTGCCTGTTTGATTTGTATAGCTGTTCTTTGCTCTCGCTACTACTCCACACTCCCCCACTACACCTGGCCACCTTCCCCCACCGACGCACATCTTACGCACTTTTTTTTTGCATAACAACAACAACAATTGTTTGAAGGAAAAAAAAGAAACGAGGAAAAAAACCAAGAAAGTAGGCAAGAAGAAAAAAGGGGTTGATTATGGTCACTAGCAAATTGGTAGTACGCAACGCACCCAACCCACCGCAGTCCAGATGAAATAAGAGGAGGCGGGCGGGGACAAGGACGAGGAGCAGGAGCAAAGCGTCGACAAGGACAAAACAAGAACTGCGAAAAGTGGATGGTTTTTTTTTTATATTCTTTGGCTGCTGTTGATTTTTCTCTTTATTTATATATACATATATATTTATATATATATATATAGAATTTATTTTTTTCTTTATGTTCTCTTTTATTTTTTTTTTATTCGCGCGCAATTTTCAGTGAGTTAAGAATTTACTCCACACCCCCACACCACCAAACACAACAGCCCCCCTTTTGGTACATAGGTAGTGTCTACATAAGATATTTATGTGTAGGATGCACATAGCAGGAGTGAGCAGTGTGACGCGGGGTGCGGGGTGCGGGGTAGGGTGGCCGGATTTTTGTAAAAGGCTTTCTTGTCTGTTTATAATGGTTTTTAAATTTTTTGTAATATTTCAATGTCATTTTTGCTAATGCTGTTCGCGGCGCCCAGCCAAAAAGTACAGTTGCCAACAAAATGCCAAGCTACAAAGTACAACAAAATTAAGAAGTCGAAGAAGAAGAGCACAAAATGGGCTTTAGTGGCATCTTAATTACGAGCACCATCTGTTGGCCAACAACTACACCATAGCCTAAGCCAAATTCAAAAAAACGCACACCAAACCAGGCAAGGCCCACACACTTAGCGCATGAATAGCACTCACACGCACGCACACACATACACACCCACCCACACTAAACACTAAACACTAAACACAACACACATACACACATAACACACTCTAAAATGTTGTCAAATAAACAAACAGATGAACAGATAGAAAAACGCATTTCGCTTTTTAGCTTTTGGCTTGCTAAGCGGGGGACAAGAAGGCACATATTAAAGTCAACAGTGGGTGGCAAATCAGCAACACACACACTCCCACCCACTCACACACATGCTTTATCCAAAGAATGTAATCGCAGGTAAGTTTTTGGGGTCCAGAAAAAAATTAAAAAAAAAACATCTTCAGAGCTTCTCAACAAGAAGTTAACCTTTAAAAGTGCGATTTAGCGAAGTTGTCTATATATATATATATATATACATCTATGAGTTGACTAAACGATGAGGTATTTTCACTTACCACTCCAACAACTATATATTTTCTTTTATTCCGAATTTTAGTTTCTTTAGTGCATTATTTAAATCAAATTTTATTCTTTACTTGGCTGCAATTGTTAAATGCATTTTTTTTGTTCTAGTAATTAACGCTATTTTAAGGCAAAACCTTAAATAATACATTCCAAATGTTCAGTCAACAGAACAGAAACCATCAGCAGGTACCACTTCAGAAAATATACTTTATAGGAATATATTAAATATGCTTAGTTTGAAATTGTAGGCCAAATCGGGAATACAGCAAACTGCTACTAACTCTCTTGATTTAGCTCATCACATTATACCCAAAGTATGTATCAAAAACCGAATCTTTGATTTTGTTGAAAATAGATTTTTTCCTTTCTTAAATATATTTAAAATATATTTAATTGTTATAGTTTTCTTTTTATATATACAAACTGAGTTCTAACAATATTTTATTGGTTAGTAATAGATTGGTATTCTAAGAATTGAGATATTAACAAACATTTTATATCGCTTTTAAATTTATTTCTTTATTACTATGAAACATTTCTAAAATTTCTTAGCATATCAATAACAATATATATTTATAACCATTTATAAGTAAGCTTTTCCTGTTCCTGTTTTAGTTTTTAATTTGAAGAAATTAACTTATTCCAAGGCAACTTAATTCCATGCATTTGCTTAAATACTTCGATGCGATCTACCATTATTTAATTCCAATCCCTGAATATTGATTTAAAAATTCCTTTTTTCACAAAAATGGAAAGAGAGTTTCACTTGAATTGAAAAAAATTTCAAACGATTTCCCCTGTGAATATTCATTCAATCTAAGAAAACGTTGCTTTACTAAATAATTCAGTTTAGCCCGATTCTATATCCAATAAATAAGTTTTGAAAAAATATTAGTTTGTTTCCACATTGCCTTACTCTCCATTTTAATTTTGATTAGATTATTGGCCAGGAAATCGATTTCAAGCAGATACCCTAAACATGTGGAACAAACAACTGCTGCTGGACGAAGACGGGGAGGAGAGAAATGCCGAGGAACGTTTTAAACCAATGTATCCCTTTGACCGGGATGCACTGATCAGTGATCAGTTGGAGTTGGAGATAGGCTCGGAGCCTCACCGTTCTCGTCGTCTCGACAAGGATACGTTGAATGTTTCGGCAACGCCACAGGAGACGGTACACTTGAATGATGCGGATATACTCAATGCATTGGGCGATGAACAGCTATTAATTGGGGATCTAAGCAGGCCATGCTCATTGCCCGTCCTGCACATTGGTACGCGGCACAGTGATCTGAAAACGATTTCAAGCGAAACGCTTGCTCGCCTTTTGCGTGGTGAATTGTTGGAGAATAATTATCAGATTATCGATTGTCGCTATCCGTATGAGTTCAATGGTGGCCACATACATGATGCCATCAATCTGTATACCGACGACCAGATCAGGACTGCCTTTTTTGGGGAAGCATCCACTGCGGATCATCGTCGCATCCATGTGTTTCACTGTGAATTCTCATCCCATCGTGGCCCGAAATTGATGCGTTTCCTGCGCAACACTGATCGCAATATGCATGTGCATAACTATCCAATGTTGGACTATCCGGAGCTGTATCTGCTCCACAATGGATACAAGGAGTTCTATGACAGTTTCGGGGAGCTCTGTAATCCGAACAGCTATGTCCCAATGCTGGCGCCAGACCACACTGAGGAATATCGTCTGTTTCGTGCCAATACCAAGTCAAGGAATAGATGCAACAAAGGCACCAAAAGATCGTTCGATCTTTGATGACTTCATATTGGCTTAAAAAAATTTAAATTTTAAACCATATTGAACGCGAAGTTTTTTAAATAGGTTTTGTTGTGTTACCATTCAGTTTTTATTTATTTGTTGTTATTTTTGTTGTTTGTATTTTAATTTAAAATTCACTCATGTTATGATATGTTTATTATGTTATGTTAAAAAATCAAATGAAAGTTGGGCCAATTTTAATTTAAACCATATATAAATACATACATACATATAGATATATGTATATGTATATGTATGTATATATATATATATATATATATGTATGTATTTATATATGGTTTAAATTAAAATTGGCCCAACTTTATATATATATATATATGTTGAGAGTCTCCAGACTGGCTCTGGCTTTTGATGCTGATCAAGAATATATATGTATTTACTTTATATGGGTTCGAGGATGCTTTGTTAATTGGAATAGAATGGTTCTTTTTTGGTAAGAGTACGTTTGATCATTTAAATCGATATCATAAATTCTACAAGCAATTTACAGTTTGAATAGGTTTTAATAGGGTCAAATGACTTAAGGTAAAACTGCACTATAAAGTAACCTGAATCGGCTTATTTAGCCAAGTCAATGGATTTAAATTGAGCCACATTAACTAAGAAAAAATATTTTAGTTTAAATTTAGAAAGCAGTTTGAATTAAATGCTGTGTCTAAAACTAGAAATTTGTTCTGGTTTTTAGAAATCTTTTCTTAATATACGAAAAATACTTACTTGTTTTTATTATTATTATTAATTGGGGGTCTTGTGCACTGCGACCTGTTAGATCTATTGTGCCCCCTTCTGAGCTTATAGCTCTTCCATAAAACCCCAGTTCCTGAACGAATGTCAGGATCTTTGATGAGTCGAGGGCTACTATGTCTTTGACATTCATAACATGCATCCCTAGGATGCTTCATCTTCATCTTCATCATTCCCTGGCAAGGGCGATACTTTCTGTTAGGATGTGAGTTGAAGACTTCTCCTTGAACTCGCAAAACCTACATTGACTGTTCCTACAGATACCCATTTTGGACAGGTGGCTTTTAGTCTACAATGTCCTGTCAGTAGACCGACATGTATCCTTAACCCATTCCTATACGCCCAAAAGACATTTGGCCTGTCGGAGTCCCGGTGCTTCCTCCCACCTCAGCAGTCTCCTTTGTCTTTCTTCATTTCTGTGTTGCAGTCATATTGTGTGTTTACCTATGCCACAAAACGGTTCTGGCCCTATAAGGGGCCGTCAGTCGACGGCCTATACCAAATCCCACTGTTGACCGCGTCATTTTGAAGGGTTTAAGTTTTAAGTTCCTATAGTTCATCGGTTTAGCATTCCCGATCTCCTTGTTGTAGGTGGTCAGACTTCCACGGTACCGTGCCCAGTCTCCGTCTCTCTTAGCTGTGTTAAAGAGACGACGTGTAGTTCGACGCAGCCTGTCAAGACTTAGGTTCCACCAAGGGGCATCCTTTTCCATTTTCTGCCTTCGGGCAATTTACTTCAAAAGCATCAATTATGCTTTTGTTCAAATTCCTTATAGCTCTCTCTAGGTCCAGTGAATTTTTTGGAATACCATATGTTTCTCTGGATAAATTGAGCTCTAGGGACCTCTTGAATCGTTCCCAGTTCGTTTTCCTGGGGTTACGACTTGGCACTACTTGTATTCGTATTAAGTTGTAACCTAAATAGTTTTATGGACATGGATTCCTCTGATGAGACGTGCCATTCTCTTAGGTAAGGTTTTAGGGACCGACTAATAAGGGTGATGTCTAAGACTTCTTCTCTGATTCTATTTATAAATGTCGGTGTGGATCCGACATTGCCAAGTTCTAAATTATACAAAATAATTATAATTATAATTATAATTAACTCCTCGACTGCCGCAAGGTCTTCGATCAAGTCGTTGGCTTGAATCGAGTGTTGGCTCTGCTCTGCGAGAGTGGTTTCTCTGCATGAAACTCATTTTTCGATGGAGTTGGTGTTAACTTTGCGCCACCTTTCTTCTTAAGTCCGCTTAACCGGGATGTTCCCAAATCGGAAGCTGACTTGGTGACCGCGTTTGATTATCGCGTCTCTGGATATCTTATCTATCCCGATAACTAGGAGGCTACTCCACCCCCATTCTTCCTGGATATCACCTTCCACGTGTCTACCTCTATCACATTCTGGCTTTTTAGCAAAGCCAGTAGGGATTCGGAGGTTCTGTCCTCACTTCTTGGACAGTATATCGTGATACAGTGGGAAGATGGTATTTCATCGCCCACTTTGCAGTCGAGGGGTACGACCATCCATGTGTGGAATGTCGACTCAAAGGTTCTCAGTCATTTCGCTGAGTTCTACGACCAGAAATCCAGCCCGAAAGTGAATGCCCGCAAATGAGATCGGTTTGTCCCATCGGTACGCAATGAGCTCATCTATGATGGCCTCTTCCACCTTAGCCAATCTCCGTGATTGAACAATACCTTTGGATATTCCACAGGTAGCACGGCCACCTTCACCTTCTTTGTCGCTGATGATCCGCAGGCTGATTCTCGGCACGGTCGGAGTCACACCTTAGTCCGGCCCGGAGTGAGATGTGGGGTTAGGGAAGGGGTAGGTAGACTCGTGCAAGGAAGTTTGGATTGTGTGAGGCTATGTTTTTGAGAAGGTGGCGACACAAACGCCTCGTCAGTACGATTGACATTATCGTATCTGCTGTTTGTCCGGGACTGCTTATTTACGAGAAATCTCGTATTATTCGCAGCTAACCTCCCCGAGGAGAGGCCTTTCGCTATCCTCAACCCGCGACCCGCCTGGTTTCCTCACTTCAGTTCCAGCCGAACCATCCCACAAGTTCTTTTGACAAGGAAATTACTTACTTAAAACTAAAAGTTTATGTTACCAATAAATAAATAACTCTCTAACGTATAGAAAAAAATTATTTTATATAATATGCTTAAGGTTCCCTTTGAGTTTATAGTTTAGCTGTTGTCTGTCTCAATGGGAAGAGTCCAACAACTCTCATTTTTTTTTTTTTTAAAGTATGAATTCAAAAACCATTTTAAATCTATATATAAAAACTTAAAATAAGTAAGTAACAAAATATTTATGTGTGACACATAAAAAAAAAAAAGCCTTTCAATTAGACACATTTTGTCTATATAACTAAAAATTCTTTGCACGAATTGCAAAAAAGGAAACCCGTAGTTTTTGTAGAGACAAAATTCGTTCCAGAAATATACTTTCTGAGTATATATGTATATATATATGTATATGTATGTATGTATATGTATATATATATATATATATATGTGTTGACTAAACGATGAGGTATTTTCACGTACCACTCCAACAACTAAATATTTTTTTATTCCGAATTTTAGTTTCTTTTTTGTTTTAATGTGTGTAAAACCTGTACTCATCTTAAGTGATAATGCAGATAAGTAAATTACCTTTAAAAAAATATATAAACCTGTCTGTATAGTCATACGCATGATATAATTAACCGCTGCAGGAAGCTATAAAAAATGTACGATTTATTTGTGATTTACGTGTTATCTTCAAGACGATCTCTCTCGACTAAAGCGCTCTTGCCTGTTTACATAAAATACCGTTAGTTGAGTTACTTAATGTATTATTTCAATCAAATTTTATTGTGTACTTAGCTACAAGTCTTAATTGCACCATTTTTTTGAGTAATTAACACTATTTTAAGACAAAAACCCTTTATTCCCGGAAATATTTTTAATTGTTATAGTGTTCTTTTTATATATACAAACTAAGTTTTAACAATATCTTATTGGTTAGTAATAAATTGGTATTCTAAGAATTGAGATTTATTTCTTTATTATTATAAACCATTTCTAAAACTTCTTAGCATATCTATAACAATATATATTTATAACCATATGTAAATAAAAACCATTTATAAGAAAACTTTTCCTGTTCCTGTTTTAGTTTTTAATTTGAAGAAATTGACTTATTCCAAGGCAACTTAATTCCATGCATTTGCTTAAATACTTCGATGCGATCTACCATTATTTAATTCCAATCCCTGAATATTGATTTAAAAAATTCCTTTTTTCACAAAAATGGAAAGAGAGTTTCACTTGAATTGAAAAAAATTTCAAACGGTTTCCCCTGTGAATATTCATTCAATCTAAGAACACGTTGCTTTACTAAATAATTCAGTTTAGCCCGATTCTATATTCAATAAATAAGTTTTGAAAAAATATCAATTTGGTTCCACATTGCCTTACTCTCCATTTTAATTTTGATTAGATTATTGGCCAGGAAATCAATTACAAGCAGATACCCTAAACATGTGGAACAAACAACTGCTGCTGGACGGAGACGGGGAGGAGAGAAATGCCGAGGAAAGTTTTAAATCAATGTATCCCTTTGACCGGGATGCACTGATCAGTGATCAGTTGGAGTTGGAGATAGGCTCGGAGCCTCACCGTTCTCGTCGTCTCGACAAGGATACGTTGAATGTTTCGGCAACGCCACAGGAGACGGTGCACTTGAATGATGCGGATATACTCAATGCATTGGGCGATGAACAGCTATTAATTGGGGATCTGAGCAGGCCATGCTCATTGCCCATCCTGCACATTGGTACGCGGCACAGTGATCTGAGAACGATTTCAAGCGAAACGCTTGCTCGCCTTTTGCGTGGTGAATTGTTGGAGAATAATTATCAGATTATTGATTGTCGCTATCCGTATGAGTTCAATGGTGGCCACATACATGATGCCATCAATCTGTATACCGACGCCCAGATCAGGACTGCCTTTTTTGGGGAAGCATCCACTGCTGATCATCGTCGCATCCATGTGTTTCACTGTGAATTCTCATCCCATCGTGCCCCGAAATTGATGCGTTTCCTGCGCACCACTGATCGCAATATGCATGTGCATAACTATCCAATGTTGGACTATCCGGAGCTGTATCTGCTCCACAATGGATACAAGGAGTTCTATGACAGTTTCGGGGAGCTCTGTAATCCGAACAGCTATGTCCCAATGCTGGCGCCAGACCACACTGAGGAATATCGTCTGTTTCGTGCCAATACCAAGTCAAGGAATAGATGCAACAAAGGCACCAAAAAATCGTTCGATCTTTGATGACTTCATATTGGCTTAAAAAAATTTAAATTTTAAACCATATTTAACGCGAATTTTTTAAAATAGGTTTTGTTGTGTTACCATTCAGTTTTTATTTATTTGTTGTTATTTTTGTTGTTTGTATTTTATTTTAAAATTCACTCATGTTATGATATGTTTATTATGTTATGTTAAAAAATCAAATGAAAGTTGGGCCAATTTTAATTTAAACCATATATAAATACATACATATATATATATATATATACATATATATATATATATATATATATGTTGAGAGTCTCCAGACTGGCTCTGGCTTTTGATGCTGATCAAGAATATATATGTATTTACGTTATATGGGTTCGAGGATGCTTTGTTAATTGGAATAGAATGGTTCTTTTTTGGTAAGAGTACGATTGATCATTTAAATCGATATCATAGATTCTACAAGCAATTTACAGTTTGAATAGGTTTTAATAGGGTCAAATGTCTTAAGGTAAAACTGCACTATAAAATAACCTGAATCGGGTTACTTAGCCAAGTGAATGGATTTAAATTGAGCCACATTAATTAAGAAAAAATATTTTAGTTTAAATTTAGAAAGCAGTTTGAATTAAATGCTGTGTCTAAAACTAGAAATTGGTTCTGGGTTGTTGGAGTGATAATCCTTTCCCCGCGTCAGGGAATGCCGGGATAAGATAATAAAACTGAGTCCCACCAGCGTTGTGTACTCAAACATAGTTAATTCAAGACTGTTAATTAACATTCAAACTATCGATCATATTAGACTTAACATACTTATGTTACTGATGCACGGTTGCATTCAATGTAAAATAACATTATTTTCAACATGGGTTTTAGAAATCTTATCTTAATATACGAAAAATGCTCACTTCAAACTATAAGTTTTATATATTATTTATATTACCAATAAAAAACAACTCTCTAAAATATAGGAAAAAAAATTATATGTAATTTGCTTGACAGTTCCCTTTGAGTTTAAAGTTCAGCTATTGTCTCCTTCAATGGGAAGAGTCGAACAACTCTCAAGTTTTTTTTTTTTAAATAATATGAATTGAAAAACCCTCTTAAATCTATATATAAAAACTTAAAATACTTATGCATAAATAATAAATAATGGTGTGTAAGACATGTGAGAAACAAAGCCTGTCAATAGGACACATTTTGTCTATATAACTGAAAAATCTATGAACTAATTGCGAACAATGAGACACACTATCCGTTTCAGAAATATACTTTCCAGATCATAAATTTTACGGCGACTTTATTTACTGAGTATAGATGTTTATATATATATATATACATATATTTATATATAAAAATTAATATATATGTAAAAGTGTTTGGGTACATATGTTTTGTGCACATAGCTCACTCACTTACTAGTTTACATGTATGTAAATACGGACAAATATACACACACACACGTGCATATTCATACGTATATAAGTAGAGGCCTATGTTGAATTGGGCAATTCTCCCCAATGGCCAAGTTCTAAGGTCCAAACGCTAATTTCGATGCTGTATCCGGCGGCGCTTATGAGCTTTACCAAAATCCCCATGAAGTTCGCATTATGTATGTAAAATAGTGTGCCCAGTCACACACACACACACACACACACACAAATACACGCACACCAAATGCGCCACAATTTACGCACTTTACAAGAGGGAGGAAAGGAAGCTCGAAGGAGGAGGAAGAACAGGCAGTAAGGCGATGCTGCCAAATGGGTTTCATTGTAAGTTAACTATTTAGTATATATGTGTGTGAGTGTGCGACTGGATGTGTGTGTGTGTGTATGTGTGTGTGGTGGACGGTTGTACCTTGCTTCAGGCTGTTTTGTGCCTCTCAAATTGGCATTCGCAAATCTAAGTTCTGCGTCGGAAATTTAAAATTGTTGTGTGGAAATTGGTTTAACATTCGTCTAGCTGCCTCTCGCTCTAACTACATGTGCGTGTGTGTGTGTGTGTGTGAGGCAGGTGTATGTTGCGCTGATCAGCCTGGGCAGCCCAAAATAATATATAATATAGAGCCTAAGGCAGGGCAGCAGAGTAGCAGGCGCAGGGAGCGGATGGAGACATGAGTTCTTGACGCCTATTTCTATGCTACACTTCACACACGACTCTGATTGTGAGTATGTATATGTGTATGTGTGCAATGTATATGTGTGTATGTGTGTGTGGGTGCGTGTGAGTGTTTGAGCCTAGGCCCCAAAAACTAATGCACAAGTTTAGAATATTCATCATGGACAAGTTGCGTTTTTAGTTGTCCTTCGTTTGTCTCATTGCACAGTGGGGCAAAATATGCTCAAATGGAAAACGTGGAAAACAAGAAAGCAGAGTGCATAACGTGAATAGTAAGAATAGTCCAGAATTAGCAAACAAATAATCTTAAATCCTATTAATAAATTCACTTCGACGAGTAAAAGGTGAGTGAGATAAGAAAGATATTCATAATCTGAGTGCTATAGTTGTTCGATCTGCTCGATTATGACAATGCATATATATGTCTTATGTCCGTCTCTTTTGCCTAACGAGACGATTTGAAAGGATTTAAATTAAAACTCGGAATCTGTTTTGAAGAAATTAAATTGAAAATAGGAATATTCTTTGTAGTTCTTGGTGTCGTATAACTGTAGTTGATATTGTATTAATAAATAAACAGAAAATTTGATTTATATATTCAAACACACACTTGTACTCTCTCACACACACACACACACACCATATCAAATAAAAATAACTGTTTGCTGAAACTTGATTTTTGCTTAAATATTATTGCATTCTGTGATTTAGTTTTGTGCACACTGTGCACATGTTTTGTATACTGCCCATAAATTAGTGGCAACACACATATATATATATATATATATAAATAAAATATATGTGTATATATATGTATTTTTATAGCTATGTAGCGGCTGCGACACAGTTCGAAAGGATTAAATTCTGTTTATGTAATTAAGTTGAAATTTATAATCAAGGCAGTAGTTTTGGGGTTGGGGAGTAGGTGTTTTCGATGTGGGGGTTGCTGGCTATCTGCTATTTGCTATTTGTACATAAGAATATAACCCTCTCTGTCCACACACATACAGACACACATGCACAAGCACGTTTGTTGTGTTATGCAAACTAGTTTTCAAGTTCTGCGACCGCACAAACAAAATGCCTTTGCACAAACATACACACACACACACTTGTGTTGCTGGGCAATGGACAGCAGCAGCAGCAGTGTTTTTGTTTGCCGAACAGGCGGCGGTGGGTCGAACGGGGGAGCGTGAGAGCAAAAGTTTTTGATTGCGTGGCATTCGCATGGTTCGTAGCATTTGGCGTAGCATACTTTTGAGCGCCCCTGCTAAACTGAAAACTGAAAAGTGAAAGCTGAAAACTGAAAAGCTTATTGTTTAATTTATAGCCACACACGCGCACACACACACACACTACATAATGTACACACATACACACACGCTTATGTGTCCTTGTGTTTGTATTCAAATAGTTTTTGCAGCAGACACAGTGACTTATTTTCCACAGTCGAAAAAAAATTTGGGTTAAACTGATGCCTTTTAAATCGGCCAAATCCACACGGCAAAAAACAACAATAACAACAAACTGTTTGAAAAGAAAGCAAGCAAAAAATCGAACAAACAGAAGCAAAAACGAAAATGACAACAATCTCATGCAAAATCACGGTAAAAACAAGATGAAGACGAGAAAGACGAAGAAGAGGCACCAGCAGCAGCAGCAGTAGCAGAAAAATGACAAGCGTATAGGCGACATTAACATTAGTCCAACAGAACACCCCAACCCCCCCCCCCCCCCCTACGACCACTGCCATCCCCCCACCGACAAAGTCTTAAAAGGGTTGTCTGTTACTGTCCTGTCTGCCCGCCCGTCTGTCTGTCTGCCTGTCTGTCTGTCTGTCTGTCTGTCTTATATGTGCTGCTGCTGCTGCTTTGAGCAAGAGTTTTACAAAAGAAATTCATTTGATAAGAGGACGAACAGGACGACAGCTCGGACACAATTTCCTACTTAAAACAGCCAGAAACAGCAACAACAACAAGGAGTTTGTAGGGCCGGGTGGGGGGGGTGTCATGGCTTAGACACACTCTGCCTGTTGTCAACTACATAACATTGAAATGAAAAGTTAAGGGAAGATTTTTCTCTCGATTTTTTAGACCAATTCTTTTTTTTCCGCTCGTTTCTTTCCCCTGCATATATGCACATGCACGCATGAGCGTGTGTGTGTGTGTGTGTGTTGGTCTGTGCGTATATAAATTTGGTTTTTATGTAATTTTTCATTTTGGCTGCCAGCGCTGTCGTTGGCGCTGTTGACGTCGACGCTGACGTTGGCAGCGCTTTGGTCAGCTTATAATTTTTTGTAGCATACTTTGGCGCGCAAAAGTAAAAGGCAAAGCGTTGGACAACGAGCAGGGGGTGGTGGGGAGGCTTGGCGTGTTGCTGTTCAGCGAGGGTTGATGACTGCGTTTGATTTGCTGTCTTTGCTTGACCAGCGTGTGTGAGACTGTGTGTGTTTGTGTTTGTTTGGCAGGGAGGTCGGTTGGTGTTATTATTGTTGTTGTTGTTGTTATCTGTACCACATTTTGTAATGTATATGCATATGCATAAACATGTGCGACTCTTTCTCTTCTGTATGTTTGAGCGTTTGTGCGCGCCTGTGTGCGAATTTTGGGCATGGGCAGCACTTTTGCTAGCTGTTTATTAATGTGCCCAAACAGCAAAATCTTCTGCTAAGTCCTCCACATACTCATCCTCCACCTCCTCCTCCTTCGCTTTCGCTTTCGCTTTCGTCTTCTTCTTCTTTTGTGACAGCTGCGCCGAGTTCGAACATATTTTTTGGAATGCAGTGAAAGCTGCTTTCCCTTTTTTAATATGGTTCAATATGCAGGAGAAATAAACGTTTTCAATTTGTATGCGAAGGAATAAGAATGTTCGATATATACCTATATATATATATCTATTATATATATTCCCGATTCAAGTACAAACCTATCTCACGTAAACCAATAATACCTTAAGGCTTCGTCATTGTCATTCACTTTCCAAATTTCTGTGAGTTTTAAATTCATATTTTTATTATTTTCATAGGGGAATAGTTAATATTCGTTCTCTTTATACATCGTTGAAAATTACCGTTGTATGAGAAACCTTTTTCTAGCAGAAGTTATCTAACTTAAAAGAACTTTGAGCAAGCTACAAATAGATTGTAATTTGACAAAAGCTGTAAATACTTAAAAAAATTTAAATCGATTTGTATCGATCGTTGAAAGTTATCGATAAAATGAACTGAGGGAATAGAAATGAAGAATTAAGTATCACTAAATACAATTGAGTATCGATCAATTATAGCCAAGGGATACTTTGCGATAATTGTTAGATACTCACTAATCACAGAACTCTGATCAGTCTACTCCCAATACACATTTGCTCTGCTCTCAATCTATGCTCCCATTTTGGAAGCATCACATCCTGTGATGCTGGCGTTCTCAGCCTGCCTTAATCTATTAGCCAAAATAGTTTTTATTAAACAGCAGCAGCAGAAGAAGCAACAACAATCTGCAGCCAGATAAACTTTGCAACTTACACAACTCATTTCCGGTACTCTGATAAGCTTACGGACTTGGGTCCAAATAGCAGTCCTCCTCTGTGACTAGTTGCCCCCTCCCCTCGCCCATTGCTGCGTGGCAGTGCCCCTTACTTATATGGACACCCTCACCTTATCGCGGTAATAACTGCAAGCATGTAAGCCTGGCCAAAGGGGTGATTTTCTAATTTTCTTTACATTTCTATACTTGAATTCCGACGGCGACGCTGACGTTGACGCTGACGTTGACGTTGACGCTGACGTTGGCGCTGACGTTGCCTTTGACGTCGACGTTACTCGCCGATTTCGCTTCGATGTAATTTCGTAACCCTTTTTTTTACCAAAGTTTTTCCTAAAGATTTTTCCCGTTTTTTGGACTATTTTTTTATTTTGTACCTTTTTTTTATTTCTTTTATTTTTTATGTGCATTGTGCCGAAGATTTTCAATGTAATTTTGTGCGTTTGCTTTTGCTTATTCTTCTTCTGTTTTTGTTTTACTCTTTTGCTTTTTTTTTGTGCTGGTCAGCTTTTCTCGGGCAGCTGGGCAAGGAGGTGGGGAGGCTTGGCAAAGGGAGTTGAGCCAAAAAATGAAAGCCATGGCCAATTGTCCAAACGACAGTGCGTGTGTATGTGTATGAGTGTGTGTGTAGCATTTTCCATTAGGTTTCTTTCTTCTCTGTTGTTGTTTCGCTTTTTTTTCGCAACCCATTCTTTTGCTTACCTAACAACAAATCCCCCTTCTCCCTAAGCCCCCTAACACTGGCCACCCCCAACCACCTCTCCCCTATGCAGACCCGTACACCCCTTTTAGAGCCCACACAGCATCCGCTTTTGTTACATTTTTCGGCTGATTTTTGCATACCCTGTAAAAACAGCGCATAAAATTGGAAAGCATAACTGACATGTAGAACATATAAATAAAATAAAATATAATTAAATATTATACTATGAAACGGAATGAAGGGGAATGGAACGCAATGATATGGAATGCAACTAAATAATTTGGCACAAACTAGTATGGAATGAAAAATAAAATTATGTTAAGGAACTAAATGGAATGGAATAAGATAATAGTACAGAAATGGTATATATAAATTAAATTTTATAGATAGATCATATGATCTGATATATATAATATAAATTATCTGTGATGCCTCATTAAAATACTTTGCAGCGTATCTTTTGGATTGAGCATACTCAGAATTTTTTCAGTTTTCTTTCCGTGTTTTTTTTTTTTTTGACATTGGCTTCAGGTGGTTGGGGTGCCAGCTCTCGGATGGAGAACGGGATTGAGGGTGTTGGGCAGGCGAAAGGATTCGTGCGAAACAAAAAAGTCGACAGCACACAGTTGACCAGGCCTGCTTATGCAGCAGCCAGCAGTAAACCACCCACTGGCCACCTGCTCCCCCTTCCATAGACTGGCACACTCCACGCACATTTGGCTGACTTTATCACGGGCAACTGCTTGGACCAAGGACCAAGGACCAAGAAGCATGTAGCAGCGAAAGCAGTGAAAGCAGCTCAACCCTCGTTGTTGCTCCAGCTTCAGCTGCTGCTGCTGCTGCTGCCTCGTGTCCAGCAGCTCATTCGTTTTTTAGCATTTTCCATTTTCTTTTAATTCAGCATAGAGTTTGGCTCACCCTCACATACACACGCACACACACACGCACACACACACGCACACAAACGCGCGCACTTTCTTTTGTGCAAAAAAAAGCTAAAGAAGCAGAAGAGAAGGAGGTGAATAAGCAGGAGGACTAGGAGCAGGAGGAGGAGGCCGAAAAGTGAAAGCCAAAATTGTAAATTGAGTTACCCATTCTGACAGTTTGCATTACGATCTTCTCTCTCTTTCTTACCCACACTGGCCGCCTGGTTGGTCTGTCACACATGCTGCTCATGTGTGTGGGTGTGTGTGTGTGTGTGTGTGTGTGTGTTTATGTGTGCGTGTAGTGGCTGCTATCTATCGATCTACTTTTTACTCTTCATTGGCATTATTTTGGCTTCTTTTGCGTCTTCGTTTTCTTTTCTTGGTCGTCTTTTTCTTCTTCTTCGCCGTCATCTCAATTGAATTCGTTTCATTTCGTTTCGTTTGAATGAATTTCACTTGTGTCCCCGCTACCCCTCCATGCCCCTACTACTACATCAGCATATATCTGACTAACTCACACACACACACATATACACACAGTGTCCGGTTTGTGTGTTGTTTGTTTTTTGTTTGAGTTTCGCTGCTTCTTTTATTTTTTTATTTGATGAGTCCTTTTTTGGACCGCCTCGCTTCAAAGGATTCGCATATTTAAACATATTAAATATCAAACACATTTCTCTGACAACCAAACACATCCAACTCCCTCCCTCTCCGCACCCACCTACCTCTATGTCATGTCTCTGACCACTTTCTCTTTCTTCTCATTTACCATTTGCCATTTCTATTCTCGTTTTCAATTTGATTTTGACATCATTTTCTTTTATTGATGATGCTGCTAGTCGACTTCCCCATCCCCATCCCCATCCCCATCACCATCCCAATCCCAATCCCCTTCACACTACCATCTTCTTTCTCTTTGCCCCTAATTTACAGCATTTGTCAATCTCTTCACTCTTTCAGTTGATTTCGCAATCTTTGATTTAGTCGTGAGCATTTTTTGCATCCCATTCTCATAATTTTTATATAAATGCTTGAACTTTTCAACTGATATTTCTTCTGATTCTTCTTCCACTCACCTGGGTTTTTTTTAACTTTATTTACGCAACAATTTCCAAGCCTTTCAACTAGGTTTCCATGAAAGCCATTTCAATATTCAAGCTTGCAATTTTAAAAAGAAAGCAGTATTAATATAGGAAAAACTATATATTTAAATTTGTTTCAATGAACTGTAATAAAATGTTTCCTTGTCTTTTAAATACTAAATCAAAGCATGAAGAATGATTTATGGGATATCTGGAATAAAAAGACAAAAGTAGAAAGCTTATATTAAAAGTACTTAAATACTTTGAATAAAATTATACTAAATCACATATCTCCCACAATTTAAACCGAAATTTTAACGTAGATTGTAAAGTATATCCACCAAAAATTGGTTAGCAAATTTCTGGCCAAGAGTTTGGGGCTACAATTGAATGATTCAAGCATTATCCAAACCATTTTAATCCCATTTTGCTACTTTTATTAGCTGAAATTGCAATTAAAAATGTTTCCATGAGAATTACTTTAAATTATTATCGGGATTATGTATTTAGTTTTGTGTTTATTAAGGAAAAATATTACTGTTAGTTAGTTACAAATGTTATCATTTTATTTTGATTGTCTATTGTGCTAATTCACATCCCCATTCCAAAGTCGCCTCCAACCCCTGAAGAAAACTAAAATAAATGGATTTGTATTTTTGTTGAAAATTCAATTAAAATTGTTTTGCTTAGGCAAAGCACAAGAAAACAAAAAATGTACATAAAAATACATCAAATACATTATATACATATATATATATATATATTTTTATATATATATCAAGTTGTATAATATTAAAAAGAAAAGAAAAAACAATAACATAAGCAAAAAAAAAAGGAAAAAAGCTAAAAAAAAAAGAGTTACAGCAAATTTAACGTTGACTGCGACGCGGCGTCGCTGCAGCAGCGGTCATTTCAGACAACAGACAACATAACGAGATTCAAACACACTCACACACAAATATTCTTGTCCAGAAAAGCCACCCCTTAAATATATTTATATATATATATATATTATATATATAGAAACACAGCAGAATGAAATAAAAAACACGCAACGAAAAGCATGTAAAAAACGTAGAAAAAAAAAGGAGAAACGCAAAATTGAGAAAAAATAAAACCCGCTTAAATTAAGCCCACCCAGCCACCCAACCACCACCCACCCAACAATCGAGAAATCCACCAACCACTGGACAACGCACGCACGAAGCTGCCAACGCAACGCACGAACGGGTTAAGGTCCAGAATCCCACACAACTCCTCACCCCACCACAACCCCATCCAAACCAACCTGACGAGACAGAGCCAGCGTCCGGTGGTGGCTGCTAGCTGCTGGCTGCTGGCTAATGGTGCTGGCCGAAATTGTGGGACAGGGGTCGGGTGACGGGATGGTGTTGCGTTTGATGGCTGCTGAGCTGCCCGCTGGCGCTTGCCAATTTAAAAAGCACAACAAAAGCAACATATAAGGAAAAAAAAAGAAGAAAAATAAAAATATATAACAAAAAAAATCTTAACACGCCGAAGCGAAATCACTCTATGTGTGTGTGTGTGTATGCATTTGTAAACGAACTTGTGCGAACAAGCTACTGCTGATCGCTGATCGCTGATCGTCGAGCTTTTCTCTGTGCACACATACCTGCATACCTGCATACCTGCACCATACCTTATCAGCAATTTGTTCGCTCAAGTTCGCTTACACATCAGTTTCAGGTTCGGCTTCGGCTTCGTGTTCGTAATAGAATTTTTCGCTTTGTATCGAGTAGATAAAGATATAGCGTTAATTTACATTTTTGCTGCCATTTGGCTATGTTATCGGGTAGAAACTGTTTTGAGTTTTGATTTTATTAATTCTGTTATAAAGTTTTTAGTTTGTAATGCCCTTTATGAAGCCAATAGATTGGAATTTATTTTTTATTTGGAATTTTTATTTAGCTGGCGAAATGCGGGCTTCTGTTGTATTGTGCTCAATAAGTGCTAGTCAATTTCAAACTTACAACTGGCAGATAATATGCACCATGGCCGTTGGCAGTGTGAGTGTATAAAACGGCAAGGAAAACGTTGCGAATGCCAACGAAACGGCCACGCAGCATAAATAAAATGCCAGGCTAAATAAAAAGCAAACACAACGCAACGCAACGCAACCCTTTTGGCCAGCTTCCCTGACTACCCCACCCCACCCAACTGCTGCTGTTATCGTGCTCATCCTTGTCGTCCACCTCGAGAAAGAAATTCAAAATTATGGAGTCGCCATCGTCGCCTTTTTGTCGTTTGCTCTTGTTGTTTTGCCAGCCCGCCTGCTCCACTGCCTTCGTCGCACCGTTCGTTGTTTCTTCTTCTTCATCTACATCGTTTTGCACTTCGGGTCTGCGCCGGTCGCTCGGTCGGTCAGTTAGATGTTCGGTTGGAAGTTCGGTTGGACGTACGGTTGGTCGGTTAGCTCGTTGGTCAGTGCGTGCCTATTAAAATGCGTAAGTGCGTGGGTGTTTGTGTGTGTGCGCACATGTGTGTGTGTGTGTCCTGCTATCTGCATGAGCATCGCCAATAACGCCTTGTTGTAGCTTAAGTCGTACAGTGGCAGAAAAAAACCAAATGTAAAGTGTGAAAAATGAAATGTGCATGTCAAGTTTAGCCTTGTATGTAGAGTATTGGAGGGCGTGGCATTGAAACAATTAATTATAACAGTAAAAGTTTGATTTACAAGCTTTTGTTTGTTTTTAACATGTGTATGTGTTATGTGTTTTTAATATGTGTAAATTAACTATTACCGCCGAACATATTACTTACTAATACTGGTAGTTTGTGGCAGCTTAGTTAGTCGACACAGTTTGCTATATAAATATATATATATATATATATATATATATATATATATATATATTTGATTATCTGCTCACACATGGAGTCGCATTAGTATACTGTAAAGTTTATATATATAGATATAAATTGCAAAACTAAATCTACGCTTTAAATAAATGCTATCGGAAATCGATTTATATCGATATTCGCATAACGATTTTAGTTATCGAAATATTGAAAACAAACTCCTCCTCTTTTTACGCGTTACATGCGCTTCCATAACTTATAACACATCCTGTCAAACCGCCCAAATAATTGGTAGCACTGCGAGCGTTGCATGAATCCCTCCACACGCACATTAAGCAATTCAATTGATGCTTTTGCTACGATTCGATTCGACTCGTTTCGTTTCGTTTTGGTTCACTTCATATGCATATGTTATACCCAACATCATACCACCCATCAGCCAAACTACCAGACCAACCCAACCCAACCCAATCTACTCTGACATCGACTTGAGTGTTGGTTACCACCTCCTCCCTTTTACCGCAGGCCCTAGTCACGTTACAAGTAATAAACTATCTGATAACCTGACCTGTCTTGACTCGATTTGTATACCGGGAATCCATATATTCCTGTCGGTTGTCGATCTAATTATTTACGTATTTGTTTCGGGCCGTTTGTCTATTTAAAAACTGGTCAAAATCTTTCTCAGCTTAAAAAATATTATATTTAAATATGGAAAAACAACAACAAAATGCTGGCCAAGGGGCACAGATTCAAGTTAAAACAAGAGAGAACGTTGCAGTCGAGCATAGCCGACTGCGAAATACTCTGATAAGTTATATTACACGAAAACAGGTAGCAGATAAAATATAGGTTGGTGTGCCTATCAAATTGTGGTAGAAAGGTAGAAACCTTTTCTCGAAGTTTGGTAAGTGTAGCTCTTAAACTACGGTAGATATTGGCCTTAAGGATTGTAAAGAAGATGTCTAGTAATCTTTCCTCCAAGTTTGGTAGCTGCATCTATTAAATTGCTGAAGATATATACTTTTATCGTTTTTGATCGGCGTGGCCAAAAATGATTTCAGATTTTTTAAGGCTGTTACATTATACAATATACCTTTCAAATTTGATGCTCTTATCGTTTTCCACTAACAGGTATATTGGCTTAGGGAGTCGTAGTGGGCGTAATCATCCAATTATCGATCGCGGAGGAAAGTTATCAGTAACATTCTCTTAAAACATTCAACTTTAGCTTTCTAGAGAAGTTTGTGACTAAAAATTCAAGGATACCAGCAAGTTATCTTCCAAGTGTAATGACTATCTTTAAAATTGTGGCAGATATGCGGATTTATCGATTTACCCGTTTCGAAATATCGGCTTTGGTGATTACCTGCGCAGTTGTGTATAAATAAAGGCGGCTACTGGTCACATACCTATCTCAAAAACTGCGGGGTATATAATCATATATGTATGCTAATATTTGAAGGACATTGCAAGAAGCATACCAATCGAATCTGGTGACGGTGGCCTTAAAATTGTGAGAGATATGTGACTTTATCGATTTGGGAATATCGATTTTATCGATATTCGGTATCAAAGTATAAAAGGACATTAGCTCGGCCATATCTACGCAGATTTATAGAGAAACATAATGCGATCCTTTTACATTTTTGTTCAAAAGTAAGCTTTTTATTCTGTTCTGAAAAAATACAAATATACAAAATAAAATAGTTAGAATTGATACATAATTGATAAAGACCATTTATAAAGATTTTTCCAATTCCATTTGAATTTCTGCTGCCCACCAAGACTATTCCAGTACAACAAAAAAATATTAAAAGTAAGCCTTGGAAAATAACCAACAAAATTTCCATAACCAAATAGGATAAAAGTTAAATGAACATTTGACTGTAAATGGTAAATTGTAGTTAGTTTTAGTAGTTAGTATTTTAGTTTTTTTTCTGTCGCTAATCGATTGAAATTAATTTCTTTGCAGGATCTTCTTCTGTGGTAGCAACAAAGAATGGGGAATACTTTTTAGAGCAAACACGCTCTTATTCGATCAAATCTTTGATGATTTTTGAAGGACCATCGAATCGCAAGGATAAACTGCATTTAAGGATAATGATGATATCGAAGATCCCAAGCAATTACTAAAATTACAGTCGCATGGAGCGCTAATATAAATCAGACCAAAGAATCATTTTAAATAAAATGCGATTTGGATTTTAATTTTTGATGGATTTTTAGGCATTTTCTTTTATTTATTTCTCATTGTTGTTTGTCTGTTTTATTTTTGTTTCGTTTATCGTGCAACAGTTTTTCTTTGATTTTTGTGTTTGAGTTGTTTTGTTTTGCTTTGCTTTAATTTGCAGTTTTTGTGTTTGTTTAATTTTTTTGTTTGTTTTTTATGTTTTTAATGTTTTTATCAAAATTACAAAAATTCCATTTGAATCGGAATATAAGGTATATATGTATGTATATATATTAAATGTCTTGGAAAAAAATTGTATCAAATGGCAACATTGTTCACTATATAATAGACCTGCAAAAAATTTCATGTATTTTTCATTTGTTTACATTTATTTTCGTTTTTGTTTATTTTATTTAGTTGTAGTAGTTGTAGTTTGTTTTCTTAATCATTTCTGTTTATTCTTGTAAATTTGTAGTCATGCATACATATATTTTACTATTCATTTTCGCTTTGTTAATAATACATAGTTAGATATATATATATATATGTATATACATATATATATATATATGTGTGCATAATGAAGTTTTGTTTTTATGTTTTATTCAAGTCTCTTCTTTGTTGTCTGTGGCTGCTTTTTTATTGCTTTTCTGTTTTCTGTTTGCTTCTTTGAAATATTTTAGTATTTTTGTAGTATTTTGTGTTTGTTTTCTTATTTTATTGCAATTGTTTGATTGAGGTTTACACATATCAAAAACTAAACGTAAAACAAATTTCAAAAATTCCAAATAAAAAATTGATTTTTTTCTTTATTTTTTTAATCATAAAAATCCGTTTAGTTAGCACATACCTAAAGTATTTTCGAAATTTAGTACGTTCGTTCATTATTATTTCTGTTTTTTTTTAATATTATGCTATAAATGTTGTTTTGATTCAATTATTTAACTTATGCTAATTTCATTAATTTTAGTACATTGATTTAGCATTTTGCAAGTTTTCTTGGTTTTTTTAATAGTTATCATTTTCGATTTATTTTTGTCCCGCCAGCGCCTATGGCACATTTCTTATCAAGCATAGCATTTCGATTTTAACTTGTTTATTTATTTTGTTGTTTTTTTCGAGTTCCTATATAATAATAGTATCTAAAAAATAGCTTCATGTATTATATATAAATTCAATAATTGTTTTTTATGCAAGCATTAAAAATTGGCATTTCCTTTAGTTTAAATGTGTGTATGCATAAACATTCACATACACATACACATATACATACACATGCACTGTACAGTTAGTAGGAGTAAAGAAAATAATTGTACACACACATACTATAGCATATACCTACATATATATATATATATTTATATATATATATATATATATAGCTAAAATAGCTTTTAGTTCATTTTCATATTCCAGTAGCAACCAAAAATTAAATATTATTACTAATAATATTAACAAATTAAATGTTTCAATATTCGTTTTCATATTCCAGTAGCAACCAAAAATCAAATAGTGTTATTGATAATATTAACAAATTAAATGTTTCAATATTCGGCAATTAATTCGACAGATTACTCTTTAAAAACTATTTTAGGATTGAGAACAAAAATATTCTATAAAATGTTATTATGAGTGGTCATATGGTAGCTAAAATTAACACTTCAATAGAAGCGATAAAATAATTAAAAACCACCATCAAAAAGCGCTTCTAAAATCTTTGTCGGATTACCAATATAATTTTAAATTTGAGTACTTTTTCAAATAAACTAATTAGCGATCTGTTAAATGGATATACTTTAGAACTTCAATTTCATATGACCAGAGATATATAAAATATATATTTATATATGAATGCAACATTGTTGATATTTTATCATATAGTGTATTAATGTAGGTGTAATCAGCTTGATTTATGGCGTGTGTGTGTGTGCTAAAATTATACGAAACAAAAAAGAAAAACGATGGCAAACGAGTTAAAAATTACAGTTACTTGATACAGCTTCTCGATACAATTACACTCGTTACAGATACAGTTACAGTTACAGTTAAAGTTACAGATACGGTTACACTTTGATTTTGGTTCACTTTATCTTTCTGTTTCTGTTTGTCTATTGTGATTTTTGCTGGACATGATGAACCATTAGGAACGCCTGCTAAATATGCCAATACAAAGTGATACACAAAATCGAGATCGATAACAAAATGAGCAAAGCTATCGATATACATAGAGCGCAATGCAATTAATAAATGTCTTCGATTTTGGATTTTTAGTTAATTGAAACATTTATATGTATATTTTGTATATATACATATATATAGTTAAATGGCTGCTGTCTCCGTCCATTTTTGCAGTAAGCACAATTCCAAAACATAAAGGCAGCGATATATCTACGTATAGATATATATATACATATATATTATATTCGAAAGCGAAAGCAATTTAAATGACATAACCTATGAACTATATAGTATAACCGACTTAATCTATGTATATAAAATACATGTATATATGTATGTATGATACATATATATATTTATGTTATGTATGCATTAATTGGTTAATAATTGTATAAGGCTTTCTTGCAACGTAGTTCTTCTTCCTCTTATTCTTTTCTATATATTCCATTGTTTTTTTCCCAGACGCATTTCATGCACCGCATTAAAAAAAATTAATAATCGTTAGCTATAATAAAAAAAAAGTATAATTAAATAAACAAATTTTTGAAAATACAAGGTATAAACATATTCTAGTTAATAAAAAAATTGCATTTTTATATAGTAGGCATATATAAATATATATACATATATGCACATGTATATTTTAATATATATATATATATATATATATATTTATATATTACAAGTAGCAAGTAGCTTAAGGTATATGAATAGGTTTTGAATTTTTGAAATTTGATTTTGCAAATAATTAATTTTAGTTATTAAAACTATTCGAAATGTGTGCGGCAAATAATTATTATTAATTATCTGTCGAATTATTCGAAATGTGTGTATAAATGAGCAAAAATACACCCACATATCTATTTATATATATATATTAAATTTAAGATATTTTGATTTTGTTGGCAGATCATATTTTGTTTGAAAGCCGTACAATAGTTAAAACGACCTGATGAGATCTGATCAGATCAGATTACACGTATGTCTATATGCATAAATTCAGCTAAACATTTGAATAGTTAAACTTTTATTTTTGTTTTCTTGCAATCTGCTATCATTTGAACTGTCTAAGAAAATAAATTGATTGCTTAAATTTATTTGCCACTGCTATACATATATATATATATATATATATATATTGGTGATCTGAGAGAAGACTTGTTTATTTTGAACAAAGTTTTTTAATACAATGGCTAAAATATGTTTTGATTTTTGACGGTATATTAAGTTATGGCTTTTAGAGCGATGAGCCTTCCGACAACCCATAATCTAACATGGCGTGATCCACCCTGTGAACATCTTAGTTGTCATACATATTTGATCTAGTTACGCCACTAAATTTAGGCAATCAATTTATTTAGCCAGTTCTTAGCCAGTTCAAATTATAATTATAGCAACAAATTGCAAAAAAAAAAAAAAAAAAAAAATTCAATGCACATTTGCCGCATTTAAAAAACAAAATAGCAAAACAAAACTTGAACTGAATATAATACTTGAGAAGTTGGCGTTGGTTTTCTTTCTGATTTTTTTGTTCTTTTTATTTTCTTTTTTTATGCACTAAAATTTTAGGCTTTAGTTTTTTAGCCTATTTCTTTGCTCTTAGATAGGAATTTCTTTCATTCTTTTGTTCTTTTTAGATTTTTGCACTTAAGTTTAGACAAGTTGAAAATTGGTGCTTGTTGTTGCTGCCAAATCGCGAAGATCCAGTTGAGGGCGCGGGAGAGAGAGAAAGAGCGTAGCACCTAGTTAAGTGAGAAAGAGAGGGAGAAATGTGAGCAAAGTTTCAGTTGCTAGTTGGTGGCTACCAATGACTATTGGATTTATAGGAGTATCTGTTTGGTCTTTGGTTCTACTCACAGCCGCTGACTCTGGAGGAGATTAGACACGATGCGTTAGATGTGTGGAATCGCTGCGTTTGGGCGGCGGCGGCGGTGGGCGTTTTTTCCGCAGCGCCGCTGTTGCATCCGCCAGAGATGTGGGTGGCGGTACAGCTGGAGCAACTGCATCTACCATCGCAACGCCTGCTCCAGTTGCTGGAATTGGCATTGGCATTGGAATTGGAGTTGCTATTACCGCTCCCACTCCCACTCCGACTCCCGGTCCCATTACAGTTGCGGCACCATTGCTCTGGGCATGCACATTCTCGTAGAGAGCATACTCGTTGTGGGCATACTCGTAGTGCTCCTGCACCCAGTGACTGACATTGGCCGTCTCCCGATAGTAGTGCGATGAGTTGGCGCCCGAGTTGAGATTGTGGGCGGCGAGCAGATCCTCATTGTTGAAGTCACGAAAGCCAAGCACCTCGTGCGGCGTTGTTGCCGGCTCCAGTTTGCATTTCTGGGCGACTTGCCACTTTTTGCGCATCACCCGCTGCAAATCCTTGAGGAAATCGCGTGGCGGATTAGATGCGGACTCCTGCAGACGTTTCGGCGATGTGTTGGCCATGTTGACATCGCTACCGTTGGACAGACGCGACAAATCGCTACGTGGCGGCAACAGTGGCCCGGGCGAGTAAATCGGCTGCGCCTGTGAATGATACCCAACGCCGCCGGCGGCGCTGAGCGTTGTACTTGGCGAGCGTAGTGGCAACTGCGGCTCCGGCGAGCACATTTTGCGTCGCAACAGCACCGGTGAATCGGCGAAAGACACCTTCTTTTGCACCGGCGCCGGTGGCAGCGCAGCAGCAGCAGCAATTGTGACGCCACCACCCACAATCGATGCAGAGGGTCCAACATAGTCGGGTGGCGCCTTATACGGCGGTGCTGCCTTCAATGTTTGCTTCACGGCCGGTTTTATGGGCTTGGCGGGCACAGCGGGCGGCAGTGTCCCATTGCTGTTAGGCATGCTTAGAGCCACACCGACACCAAGACCCATTCCCATGCCCATGCCGATGCCCATAGACATGGGCGTTGGCGTCAGTGGCGTTGTTGCCTCCACATATACCTCTTCTGGTGGCGGCGGCGGCGGCAGCGAGGCCAGCGACAACTGCGATCCATATACATCCTGCTCATCCGCGTGCAGGGCCAAGGGCAACGGCGGCGGCGGCGGTGGCAGCGAATCCAGCGACAATGTTGACGAACACATCAGCTCGACATCGCTCAGACAACCCATCTGGATTTGTGCTGGTCCTGCTCCTGCTCCTGCTACTGGTGTTGCTGCAATTGGCTTGGCACAAATAATGCTCGGCGTGGGAGTTGGTGTTGAGTTGCTGGACGATGATGAGTTGCCTCCGTTGCCGTTGCCATTGCCATTGCCGGCATCTGTGGCCACGACGAGCTGGTCGCGCTGCTTGACAGGCACAACTTGGGGTCGACGCTTGAGCGTGCCACCATTGCTGCCGTTGCTCTCCTGCGACTTGCGGCGACTGTGGCGACGCGTCAACGTGCCACTGCGCTCCGGCGAGCCAGCGCCAGCTGCCGACGAGTCATGATGCGCTGTCGTCGCTGTGCTGTGCGGTGCCATTGTGGTGCCAACGGCGCCCGTCGTTATCTCGCCCACTTCCTTCAGTTGGCGCGTCATCGTCGTGAGCGGCAGATTGGGTTTCATGGATGGTTTGCGTTTTATGGTGCCGGTGGTGAACTCCGAGTCGAAGGCATTGTTCTCATCCGAGAGGCAACCACTGGAACTGGAGCTGGAGGCGCGCGAGATGCGGCCGCTGCTCGAATTGGACATGCTGCTAATGGCCGATGAGACGCTGCCGCATTGCGATGGCACCGCCGACGAGATGCTGCTAATCGATTCACTGCGCATCGAGGCGGCAAAAGTGCCAGCGCCACTAGCGTTGCCAGCAACTCCTCCTCCCGGCGTGCCATTGTTGCCGCCAGCCGAGCACAGCTCTTCGATGAGTAGCTTGTGATTGTGCCACAATTGCTTCCCATATTTACAAATGCGTATCGCAGTCAGCCAACGATCCAAGCTGGCCCCATCCTCGGCGCAGAGCATTTTGAGACTGCGACACGATTTGCCCAGCGACGAGTCGCTGGCAGCCTTGAATCCAAATGTGTAATCTGTTGGAGATTTGCACTTCTTGCGCCAGCCAATGCCCGTGTAGACATTGTGCCCGCTGAACAGCGTCAGGCAGGCCAAGTCTCTGGTGTTCTTCGTCTTCTCCTTGGGGAAATAGTAGAGGCCCGAGGGGCGCAGCACGAAATGGTGTCGCTTCCATGTCTTCTTCGGATCCGTTTTCACATAGAGCGGCCCCTCCAGTTGCAGCTGAAGCTGTGCGTGCGGCAGATCGAAGAACTCCTCGAGCAGCATGTGGCGCGTCTGCTCGTCATGCTGGCAGCCCGGCGCCATTTGCGGTCCCGGCAAATAATGTTCCGGTCGGGCGAAGAGCGAAACCTTATCCGTACGCTGCTGGAAGAGCACACGATTCCCAGCATCCGAGTTCCACGTCATCAGACTATCCACAAGCAGTTCGTGATCCTCAAACAGACGCTCTAAAAATACACAAACAACATATGAATATGAATATATATATAAACTGATATATATTAATGGGTGAATTTTCAAAGCACCATTTAAATATCATCTTCAAAATGCAAATTTCTTAAACATTTCTTTATTTAAGACAAAATGAATACTTTTGTTTACTTATTTATTGCATTTTGTAACTGAAATTTAAGTGTATATTTGAGCAATTCACACACGAGGTGAGACTCTTACCCATGTGCAGATCGGCCAAATGCTCAATTAGCGACCAGGTTGGCTGCATCTGGACATGATTCTTGTCGGCGAGCAGTCGGGTGACATGGCCACAGACCATACGCTCATCCACCAGCAGCGACTTGGATGCCCCATCCGCTGTGAAGGCCTTGACAAAGAGCCGCCGAATTGAGGCCGATTCCAGCTTGTGCAGCGCCAGCTGAATCTTGGCTGCCTTCGAGGAGGCCAACAATGGCTGCTGCTGTTGCAACTTTTGTTGTTGCAGCTGCATTTGCAGCTGTTGTTGCTGCTGCTGCTGCTGCTGGAGTGAAGTGTTTGAGGAGGCAGAGGATTCGCTGGAGAGCAGCGAGACAGTGTCACTGAATGCCGAATCATTGTCGGGGGATTCGGTGCGGGGTTCGCGTTGCGTCATCACGCCCATCGTGATGCCCATGCCCATGCCCATGAGGAGTGTGGCGTTGCCACCACCCGTTTGTGGCAGCATGCCGCCGCCGCCAAGTGGCGCATTTGTTGGGGTTATCATCAGCATCAGGCCGTTGCCATTGCCATTCTCGGAGATGCCCGATGAGGAGGAGGTGGTCGAGGTGCTCACATCACCCGATATGCTGCTATTTGTGCGTGAATGTGTCCGCGACGATGCGGCCGATATGGAGGCCAAGGCGGGCGGTGGTGGCTGTGGTGGTAGCGTGGGCAATGCTGCACCCACTAAAATACCAGCTTGCGGCGGCGCTGGAACAGCAGCAGCAGCATTGCCGGGAAGAAAGCTCGCCTCGCCATAGGAGATCTGCGCCTCGAGCAAGCTCAGCTCGCCGAGAATCAGATCTAGCTCGGACTCTTGTGTGTCCTCCAGATTGGCCATCGAGATGCGATACGAGGCCTTTTGCTGTTGCGTTGCTCCAACCTCCGACGTTGTCCGTTGTTCGCTGTGCTTGCGCAATTTGACGGCGCCAGCGCCGCTCAAATGTTCACCCAAGCCCAGCAATTTGTGCTGCGGACTACTCCCAGTTGCAACACTTGCAACAACTGCCACCGATCCGTCGCTGGCAGCGAGGCCAACGATGATCCCCTCCTGGCTGGCTGGCTGGTTAATCTGTAAGCGACAACAAATTGATTGATTGGCAACATGAATACGGTTAAATAAATTAGTTGCAAGTGTTATCGATTTGTATCGATTATTAAATCTTGAAAAAAAATTATAATTGATCAATAATATTTATGTCAACCGAAAAGCATTCATTTAAAGTTAAGTCTGTTTTGCAGTGATTGTTTTGCAAACGATTGCTGACATTTATCGATAAATATATATATATATATATATATGATATTTCTCTAGCGCTTGTCTAGATCGTGCCACTTCTTCATGCTGACCAAGAATATATTTGACTAATATTTATTTATATTCAATCACAGCTTTATTTGGATAATAAGAACCAATTTTAGCAACTGTTACGGGTTCTTAATCCCAGTTCTGTCATGCATATGAGATCTTTATATATATATAAATATATATTACTTACATAGAAGATATGATATTCTATATTTATATATGTGAGATATGATATTGTCTATATATGCGATACGCTATATGTGATGCATAATAAGCACGCTCTCTCCTTAGTCAGATCTCTCTCTCCCCACATACTACACCTACTCCCGATTTTGGTACGTGCTCAAGTCTCGATCGCAGCTAAATCAATTGCAGCAGCTGCATTAAATTGAATCGAGCATCGAACTTCGTGCTTTGATATAAAATATTATAATAACAATAAATAAAAACACGTTACACATTTCCGTTTGAGCCAAACTTAGCAATACATCTATATTTATATCTATATCTGAGTATACTTCTGGCATAAAATAATAATCAAAGCTTAAGCCGCTGCAGCAAATCCCCGTCTCTTCTCATCTCTATGCCATTGGTTGATTGGCACTATTCCAGCTGCAGCTGATTGTTGGGTTGGTTGGGCTCTTTTTATCGCCTCAACGTTGTCGCTTAAAGACTTAAAGCAGTTGTTGTCGGAGTTGGCAATGATGCCAAGGCATAAGTCACGTACAACACACTCTGCCAACTGTCCACACCAACAGAGAAAGAGAGTGAAAAACAGAGATAAAGGGACAGAGAGAGAGAGAGAGAGACAGAACTAGAGTGAGGAAGTTGGCAAGAGCAAAAGGAAATAAAAACGAAACACTTACAAAACCAAAACAAAAACATTTTAGGCACGACGAAATTTAAATACTCTTCATGCAAATTTGTATTCGTAGTTTTAAATGTTATTCGGAGTTGAATTTTTGCTACTTTAGCTGACTGGCTACTAACTGAAACTCATTGGTAACTATATGATATAGTGGACCGTTTCAATAATTTATCAAATAAATGCCAAGTTTCATTAAGTCAGCTTTTAAACTGAGCGATTTACTAGCTATATCGACTCGACTCGTAAAAACGTTGCAAACTTGAAGTTACAGCTGAAATAATCTCTATCTACAAGGGTACCCCCCACACAGCACAAGCAAACAGACAGAGATTTGTCTAGACTTTTACACTTTCCAGCGCAGAAGACAAACAACAACACTATTGTAATAATATTTATACGGTTGCTACACTTAATATCTCACAAATTCAAAGAGCAAGACATTAACACCATTTCATCATAGTTCTCGCAATGAGTGACTCACAATAGAGGAGAACTCGCAATCTGATTACAGATCAGATGAATGAACTACAAAGTGGAATGCAAGCAAATTTTAACTACATAAAAAGTAAGAAAATTTCAGTTAAGAAAATCCATTAAGGGATCGCTTAGCGTTGGCTTACTGTGCCAAAAAAGGAGTCGACACACACACACACACACATACACAAACGCTATCCGTAAACTCATCGCTCCGCAGCATCAGCAATTCTGCGTACTCAGTTGTGCTTCTTCTTTCTCCCTTCTAAGGCATTTGAACTGCTTGCTTCTGGATGTCAACTGCTTGCTCACACACAAAATCACTAAGTCACACTCACACACACACACACACACATACACAAGCAAAGAGACAACGTTTGTTGTTTTCTGATTTACTGCTTGACGTGTTGATTTGAGCTTGAGCTATATATATGTATGTGTGTATGTGTATGTGTGTGGCTAACTGACAGCTAATAGCCTGCTTCAACTGCAACTTCAACTTGGCGGCTTTTTAATGCTTGAGTGAGTCATCACACCATTTATTTTTTTTTGGATTTTCTAAGGTTTAGCAATTATTACCACTTGCCGCACATGACACTGACTAAAATACAGACTGGCTGGCTGATTTAATGACTGACTGATTGATTGACTGACTGATTGATTGACTGACCGCACAATAAAATAAACTTAAAATCGTCTCAAATGAGTGATTCCTATCTACTCATCCGTACCCTGATACCACGTTTAGCATATATTATTATAATATTAAATTAATTGCATAATTTGCATTACGCAAATATACACTTCTCTGAAGACTTCATAAACTTCAACATATAATTAAATTCTTAAAAAAAAATTTCTGGTAGCAAAAATTTTAAACAAGTACAGCTTATCAATTGATACATAATATGTGGACAGGAAACACTCGAGTTATTGCCTCAACATAAATTTTTATGCTCAAAGCTCCGTTGTGCGTTTTTAGTAGGGTATCCGGTCTAGTCGACCTTGGTCTGGACTGGAATATTATCGACTTGTTTAGTTATGTCACAGTTTTTAAGCATGACCTCGACAAGTATGTTGCACGTTGCATGTTCTATGTTCATCAGATTTGTCATGGTTTGAGTGGGCAAATTCCCTCCCAAACGGCCAACAAGTGACCTTAAAAATTGAATGAGCGACAGGGGGAGTTGAGGGACAGTTAAGTTAATTTAAGTGAAAGGTTCTTCACATTTAGCTAATTGAAAGCAGCATTCCTAATTGTAATTACTTTTACGCTGAATATGAATTAATAATCATACCTTAACTAAGTAAAAGCTCTCCTCCTCTCTCTCTCTCTCTGGGGGGCGTAGTGGGTAGGGGTGGAGAGGAAGCACACACCTGGCAAACTGCTCATTTCCTCTGCATACATTACAATAATAAAGCGTATGGCAAATATTTTCATGCTTGTCAACATTTACAGCAACTTCCGCAGACAATTAATAAAAACAGCGAAAACAAACACAACAAAAATCATAAAAACAATAAAGCCAAAACTATAGGAATGGGACAGGTGCGTGCCAAGCGACTGACCAAAAATAAAAACGAAGCATAATAAAAATATAAACATACAAAAATATAAATTTGAATAAAAACCATAGAAAAGAAAACAGCATGAAAAAATGTTCAGCTCGCAATACAAAAATTTTAATACACTTCCGAGACTAATCTATAATTATTATTTAAAAATAAAAATAAGTTAGATTAAAAGAAAATTCATCCCATTGACGCAGTTGGGTCAGGCCTGGCTCATCGTAATACCACAAGTGAATTTATCGCGTTTGAGGCAGCATTTTGCAATACCGAATGTATTGGATTAAACCGGCTAGTTTCACAATTTGGATATAGGAGAGTTTCGATATATCTATATCAGAGCGTAGGTCTGGTTGCGTAATAATTATTATCGATCAATCGCATCATTGCAGCACTCTTTCTATCCTAAGGGAGAGTTGAGGCAATTCAAAATAAAATATCAAATAATTGAAATCAAATTCGAAACCGCATGTTTTCTATTAAAATTTAGAATTGAAATCAGCATCGGAACATATATTAAGAATATCTAAAGACCCCAATATCTAAACAAAAATATTATAGCTAAACATAACTATAATCGATCATGCACCAAAATTGGTTTCGGTTCGATCAGAAGACACACAATTGGTTTACCCATTGGCAGCGAGATAGGGTAGAAATGAATACATTAAACTGTAGCATTTGATGGCAACACCAACTCACCATATAAAGCGAATCCCAAGCAAATTTTTTCGCTCGTAAAACAAATCTATTCAAATTTCCAACTTCCAAGTGTATATGGATATGATCATGGCAGGCGGAAGAGGTTGTGGGAAGAGCGAGGTAGGGAGATATGCCATGCTACTGGTTCGTTAAACAGCTTAATTGACAACCAGGCCAAATGCGACGAAAGAAACCCAATAGCCAAGAAACCCAAGTAGAAAAAAAACAACAGTACTAAAAAAAAAAAATCTAAGTCACAATGCAAACCAAGCAATATAAATAATTCAATGTCGTGAAAAATAAAATAAATCCCAGCCAACACACATGGAAATTAACGAAATTCAATATCAATTACATTTCAAACCTGTATCAAATTACGTACAATAGACAGAATTTAAAAAATAATTTTGACCTTCTTTTTATGCACCTTTGGTTTCAATTACGAAATTAAAAAACAAAATTATAAATGAAACAATGAAAACCATCAGAGTTAAGAAAGTCTTATTTCAGCTCAAATCTTTGTATATTCCATGCAGGTGGTTAATACCCTCAATATATCTGGCACAATAAATTATATATATATATATATATATATATATATATGTATTCTTATCAGCATTCTTCTCATGTTATACCTATTTTTCAATGATAATAAATTTTGAATTAAATATTTTATTTGCCATTTTCGATGCTCAGCACTGTGTTGCAAGTTGCAAAGTGAACCAGACGAGTTGTGGCAAATGCATTTCAGCATTGTGCTATTTTTCAATTAAAATAAATAATTTTAAGTCATTCGTGGGTTTTATTGACTTGTTTCGAATACATGTTATTATTTATAATAAACTAGAAAATAATTTTTCTTTTGTATTTATGTTGACAGTTGGCCATTTTTACGCCAATAATGCAGCAAATGCAATTCAGAAATATTTCCCGCTAATATGAAAACTATGCTGAATTTGTGAATTCAGCATTATGTATTATTTATGCTTATTTTGTTAACTTCTAGCTTTAACATTGGAGGGAGTATGAGATTTATCTGCACTTAAAACTCACATGCAAAATGTGCAAAATATGCGATTTTATTGAATCTTATCAATTTATCGATTGCACAACTGTCACCGACATGAAGGAATAATAGATTTCCAAGCTTTAAGAAGTCTTTCAACATACACATTCAATTTTTTCATTATAATAAAAACTGCTTATATCGAATCATTCGAATTCGATGACAGCTGCACGAGTTTTATGTATGTAGATTTGTTGTCACTTTCTTCTTCTCTTTCCCGCATCCATAAGTAAAGCGTGATCAACGAACAAGCAACAACTGCAACTACAACACCAACAACAAAAACAGCAGGCAAAACAACACTCGAAAAGTGAATGGACAAACACAGAGAAAACGCATTAAAAACAACACGCGACGATGAACAAAAAAAAAACGACCCTTAAGAACAGTGAAGAACAAGAAAACATCTGTCGTCGTCTGCAAGAAGCGAAATGTACTAAAAGAAGAAGAAGGAGAAATAAATCTACAGCGCAATCTTTTTCTTGTGTTTCAATCTCTTATTTCTGGCTGAAGAGGGTTTGGTTTCCCGTTAAGGGGCTGTTTTTATACCCGAAAGGGTATTTGTAAAGATCACTTTAATTTTGTAGTGAAGTTTGCAACGCACTGAAGGGGAGATGATCAAAATGTACACTGTATCCCTATGTCTTGACATAATTTGATTAGTTAATTTTGAATCTTGTTCACTTTTTTTGTGTGGAAACTCCACAGAATTGTAGAAAACTTAGAAGACGAAATAAGAAAAATTTAGGTTTTGCTACTGATAGATACTGACTATGTCTATACATAAGGCTGATTCTTAAGCTTGGCGTTTAGTCATCTTTATAGACATATATGTCACTCTATTTTAGTATTCTACATATATATGATATACCTACACAAATTGGCAGCATTCAGTTCACAGCCCCAGTTAACAGAGAGCAGTTAACAGGCAACACATACTTTTTAATATATATATTATATTTAGTATTATATAAAGTTTCAGATTAGATTCAGATTTCAGTTGTGCCTGGCAAGGGTATCAAAACCCCAGCGTTCCTCCTGAGGAAAACGATATTTCTTGATAGTTATTTTTTGTTGTTGTGATTCTGTTCTTGTTTCTGCTACCCTCTTTTTTAAGTGACGCGTGTCCAGCAAGCGACGCGTGTCCAGCAACAATGGCAACAATAAATCGGACTTAGGTTTTTTCCTGATTCGGGTTACAATGTACATAAGAGTAGAATGTATGTATTTATGTATGTATTTATGTATGTATTTATGTGTGTGTGTATGAGTGTATTTCAAGTAGTTTTGCGTCTGCCACAAAAGGGGGCAGGCAAGCAAGCAGACAGAGCACACGGCTGCGTGTTGCACCTGCCACTTACTTGGGTCGCTCAAACAATGTCTCAACAAATGGTCATATGACGCGCGATTCGATTCCCCTTCCACCGCATCTCTGACTCACCTTCGCCCTTTCCCTTTCTGTCTCTCTCTTTCTCGCTTTGGCATCTGAATCTAGAGACAGATGTACCTTTTGTGTGGTTACACTCAGAAAAAAATGTGACCAGTTCATATATGATTTGAACTGGCATTTAATACTCTGATCAAGAGAGAGCGACAAAACTCGACAAGCTGATACCCCGTACAGACTTGCTGTGATAGTAGTTTGGGCAGTTTATGAAAATAATTTTAATGCTAAAATAAAAATCTATAATTCATAGGTATTCTTCAGTACCGCTAGGAGGATTATAGTGACGGTACTCCGCTCCTAACAGAACCACAACCATTTTGTACATAAGCTGCTACTCCCTTGGGCAGAAACACCAGACCGTGTCACAGTCTTTGACAAGCCAAATATATTCTAACAGTATATAACTAGAAACGATTTAAGCAGAAATTAATACAATTAATATGTACTAATAGGTCAACTAGCTAAACTAGGTGGACTTAGAAGAGGGCACAATAAGCGAAACAGGTCACGAACATCCTTCATGTCTCCCAATAACTATAATAATGCAATCTTAATTATATTTGGACAGTTGATCAATTATCGATATCAGAGTAGATTGATTATATATCAATTTATCTTCTTCATTTCTACTGAAATTCGATTTGAATATTAATTCAACATTTAGTTAAATGGCTCAAGGAAAAGTAAAGTTCTCCAGCTAAATAGGGCTTAAATGGGTCGGCGGAGTTTAACCCCCCACAGACATCCACCTTAACGTAAACTTATATAACCTAACTCAACCTAATTTTTTTATGTGTAATCAAGCTTTATATATATATATATAAATATTAGAGTGTTGTGTGATTAGATACCCAAAACGTATTTTCCTCTACGGGTTAGTTGTTCCATTCATAGACACACACGTATACATACACACTTTTAGTACAATTGGTGTCTCTGGTAGCATCATCAATCACTTGTTGATTTCGTTTTGGTTAAAAGCCCATCGCTGCATTATTAATCATATTTTGAGAGCAACACAATGGTCTATGTTGTGAAATAGAAGTGCATATAAGTGTATATATGATTACATTCTTTAAACAGAAGCAGAAAGATCTTCCCCAGCAGTAAACAAAACACGACACCCCATCCCACCCCATCCATCCCACTGCCCCTCCCTCGCTCATCCGCTTTTTTATTGCCATTGCTGACAAATTTTTATTGTAGCTCAATCAAATTACAAGTCCCTTTTTTTGCCGCATGGTCTTTTTGTTCTTTTGCGTTGCATGCTTAGCCCAAAACTCAAAAAAAAAAAAAAAACAGAGCTGGCAGCATTTTTGGTAACGCATTTAAAAGGGGGTTGGTGAGTAAGGTGGGAAGCGGGTGTTGCTAGTGCATAACAAAAATGAGCAAATGAAACGTTGACTGAGTCAGCTGTTTCTAGCAGGCGGCAGCTGTGAAACGAACCGTGGAAATCGTATGAAAAACCCAATGAATGTGTTTTTTTTTCAATGGGCGTATGAAGCTCTTGCTCTGATTCTCACTTTAATTAGGAAACTTTCATACAAAATATATATACATATATAGTATATCAAATGTATTTTTAGTATGTGTGCATTTAAAATAGGAAACCTAAGGAATCTATTTACATAAATATCATAGATCTTATATTTCAAATTTTCAAAATGGCTCGCATTTTAAAATTGACCAAGCTCCGTAGAGCTCTCAAATAAAATCCACCCACAGTTTAGTTAATATTAGTTTTTTTGGAATCGCATGGAAAGCAATTAGGCGTGGAATGCGGAACAGTAAAATGTGCTTAAAGACCATATAAATTAAGCATGCTACACATATATATAGACAACTAAAGCGATATGTATTATCATACATACATTTATATCTGTATGTATATGTTTGTGCTCAATTTACTGATGTTTATTATTGCGAGCTTTAGACGAAGTCAAGTGCTGCACTTAATTAGCAAAAGGCGGCCTGGGAAACGAATAAATGGAAATGGGTATTGGAATGGATATGGGAACGAAACGGAATAAAAACAGAAGCGGACCCCAAACATAGGCATATGCATTACGTTTGTGACACACACACACAGACAAATTATGCAATTTCTTTAATTTTGCAACGATTCGATTCGTTTTAATTTGTATTATTTTTATGTAATATATTTGGCCAGGCAGGAAATGCCAAGCGCAAAATGTTTATTTTTTTGTCTTGAGAGATCTGCAGCCACAGCAGCGAAGACAGAGAAGGAGTGAGAGAGAAACGAAAACTGTGCAGAGTTCAATGCGCTAAATAATAACAGCAAGATGCAAGTGTGCGTGTGCGTGTGTGTGTGCAATAGTGCGCGAGAGTGCTGTGGCAAAATGCAATCTATTACAGAAATTGGGTCACTGACTGCACACCCACATTGGTAGCGGTGATGGTATTGGTATTGGTAACACACAGAGACCGATCCGATCCGAAGAAGAAGCAGGCCAGTGCAACAAGCAACATCGTGTTTAATCGTGTTTAAATATATCATTTTCATTTTACAAATGCCCCAGCAGCAGCGACACCAAAAAGAAACCAATAAAAAAAACCGCAGCTAAAAATACTTAACAAATAATGCGCTAATTTTGTAGTTCTAAAAACTACTAAGCGAGACACAGAAAGAGAAAGAGGGACAAAGTCGCACAGTAGTTTTAATACATTCGGTTTAATGTTCAAAAATTCAACAAAAATCTTTAAGTATACAAATTATTAATCTATTTGCGAATGTTATTGTCATCTTAATACAATACCGCTGAGAAAGAGTTATTTTTATATTTATTTAGTATATTCTGGCCTACACTGTATTACATACAATCGAATTAATCGTTTTGTTTCCTTCCTTCCTTCCTGGCTAACACAGCAAGAGCAACACAGATTAAAATTATAAAAAAAAATGTGCACAGGGTCAATAATATGTACAAAGAGTGTGAGGGTGGGGGAAATGGAGAGCATGTTTGAATGCACATACATAATTACGCATACTTGTACACATATATATAAGCATGTATACATGTGTGCATGTTACATATATATATACATATATATGTATATATATATATATATATATATATATATATATATGTGTGTGTGTAGCTCAATAGATACGGCAAACAGATAGCTAAATTGACAGGGGCCTATGCGGAAGAGGGGAGGAAAAGGCGGGCGACGCGCGACGAAGCGTCGTGTGAAGCAACAAGCCAAGCACATAATTTCGAAATGAATATGGCGACAAAAGAATTTTAAATATGTATGCAGTATGTGTGTATGTGTGTTTCCCCCATTTAAGTTCCTAAACGGAAACAAACGATAATAAAATATTTACAGCAACAGCAGAGTACGACGAAAAGCATTGAAACAAAAAATAAATATTTTTGACTGAAGAATACCCTGTAAGTTGTGTCACGTGCGAGGGCAATATTATCATATTTCTAAGAATTACTTATGAAAATATTATTTGTTAATTGTCATTTTATATTTTTGATAAGACAATAAAAAAAACAGTTTTAGATCTTAAGTAAATTCTCTTTTCAAAATAATGAGTACAGGGTATAATAACTATTCAGCGACAGCAGCAAAAGATGTCGCATAATCGAGTCGCAGTAGCCGCATAAATATTCAAAAGGAAAATTCAGTCAGCCTCACTGTCAACGAGTTAAATTGAGACAAAGACAAAGCGCAAATCAGAGCAATGCAAAAGCAAAAGCAAAAAAGAGCAGAGCAAAAGCAGTCATAAGCCATAAGCAGCAAGGCGTGTAATAAGAATCATAAAAAGTAAGGCACTGAAAAGAAACAACAACTGTTATAACAGCAATGGCCATGTGCAGAACTCATATGGGTGCTGCTGCGGCGACAACAACAACAACAGCAGTAGCTACAATAAGAAGAATGCGCTCAAATTAGCGATTTAACTTCTTGCTTTCGCAACCTCCTTCTTCGTCTGCGACTTTGTCGTTGTCATTGCACAGTGGGCCAAGGCATAGCCCTGCGGGCCAAACTAGATTGGCGTAAATTGTAAGATTAGAGATTATAAAATAGGAAGTTAAACTAAAAAAAAACAAACACATTGCAACACACAAAAATACATTCTTTGTATACAAAGCAAGACAAATTGTAATTCAAACGCACATCGAATCGAATACAAACAACTACTCGCCTTGAAAGCAGTGAATTATTAGAAGAGTCTAAAAATATGAAGAGAACAATATCAATTAAGTTTAGTGCAAGGCTATATATACATGCTTATAAATATATATATACACATATATGTTTCAATAAAAAAAAGAAAAAACACTCAAGAGCGCATTGCAACGAACACAAATGCAACTACAAAGTTCAAGTGGAATTTGTTCGTAAAATTTTTATAATTGGTAGATATTTTTTACCACTTTCTTTGACTAAAGTGCATTCCTTAAATTAAGAAGGCAAATAGAGAGAGAAGGGGGGATATATATTGTTTGTCAGTTTCAATTTCGTTCGTAGGAATCAGATATTTTGCAAATTGCTACTCTAAAATGTAACACTGTTAAATATAAATATATATATATATATATATTTATTTATAAATGAATATATACCCATGTAAGTGTGCTTGTGTGTGCAGCGGGAAATGTAATTAAAAAGAGTTGAGCCAATATTTGACGAACGTGCAGAGAAGCTATTAAATGGCAAAAACTCAACCATAACCACCAATAATAATAATAATCACAAATAAAACATTTTCGAGAATGAGAGAGAGAGAGAGAGAGAGCAATATAAAGAGATAGCGAATGTGCCGTTACTTAGAAGATGTGAATGCGGGTGGTGTTGTTGGTGGACTGACAGGATGGGATGACGCACACACACACACACACACACTGATACCATATGACTTGGCAAAAAAAAACCGGCAAAAATATGAGACTAGACTGGACGGCGTTGCCATATTCAAAAACAACAAATTTTTAGCTGCCGCATGCAGAAAAGTTGAATGAAACTAACACACCCACACACAAACATAAACATAAACAGAATAGATGCGGGTGCTTGTAGTAAAGATAAGGCACAAAATGAAACGAAAAATGAAGTAAACAATAATAAAAGCATAAGGCATATGGCGTAAAGACCCCATGTTTCTCCTCCCTCCCTCTTTGCATTTGATTGGAAGCTTAAAGCAAATAAACTGGAGTAGATGTGCAACCGCCCCCGCCACACACACACACACACACACACAGAGAAAAGACAAAAGCAAAACGGATTAATTGCCAAAAAACAAACAGAACTCCGTTAGCACTCTCCATCGCTCTTGCTCCTGAGGTGCGCTCGCCTGTCTCGCCGTTTAACAGAGCTTTGGCAGGGAAGTCAACAGGGTTGTTTGCCGTAATACATATGTATGCAGTACATGCATATATATGTATATATATATTTATACATGTATTTGTGTGTGTGCTCTTACCGCGTCAATGTTAACGTCAATTCGATTTCGATTGCCAGAAGCAGGGCTCTGTTATTGTTGTTGTTCCTATTGTTTGTATTTAGCTCGTCAATTAAAAAAGGCACTTCATTTCATACGCAGTCGTATGCATGTGTGTGTGTAGTTGTGTGTTTTATAAACAAAAGCAGCTGGAGCTAATTGCTTTTGTTGTTTTCGACATCACAAGGAACTTAATAAACTTCAAATCATACACACACACAATAATAATAACAACAAAAATATATAAACAGAACAACAAGAGTGAGGCGACACAAAAAAAAAGACCGGAATTATGTGTTAAGAACAAAAAAAAAACGAAGAACTTTAACAAAATTGTTGTCGCCTTTTTATTTCCGCGCGCGCTTTTCAATTTACAACTTGTTTGATGATTTAGCTTTTTATTTATTTATTTTTGTTTGTAGTTGTTTCGTTTCGATTATCCGCAGCGCTCCGATGTCGTCTCATGCGCGCCTCGGTCGAGATACAAATGCGAGAAGCGACGGCGACGCACTCACTGTAAGCCTCGCTCGCTCCGTCCCTCGCTCTCTCTCTCACACACTCGCGCTCATTGCATGGCTACACGGCTGTGAAGGTAATGCACGGCAGCAAATGACGTATGATGTATGACGTCATGCTCTTTTCATTAGTTCTTTGTTAAATTTGTAATTTTTGGTCTTACAGCGAATATGCGTAACCCTTGGTATATATTTATATTTATTTGTTTAAATAGTTGAGAAAAGCAATCTAGTGAAATATTTATTTTTAATTTGTTTTCTTATTTATTATTTCTAAGATAATTAACAGCTCCAATATAGCCCCAATATTTTTTTAGTAGGTCAACTTTTCCACAAATGTTAAAGAATAAAAATTTGATTCTGTGTAATCTTCTTAAGCTAAAGGAGCTGTCCATGCTGCATACCCTGCTCAGCTGAGCATCACTGGCAACAACAAATACAAGAACAAAAAACAGCAGGCGTAAGGAGGACCTAAACCTGGTCCATATGTGCCGTTAGTCGTCGCATGCTGCGAATATGTATATGAATGTGTTTGTGTGTACGCATCCTTGAGGCATTCAATGTTAATCGCTGTTTGCAGCTTGACCATTTCTCTTCTTTTTTTTGGGCAAAAAACAAAAACAATGCATGCGACACGTAGTTGCAGCAGTTATTTATTTTATTTTATTGCAGTCACGTAGCGCAAAACGCACTTTGTGGGAGAGAGAGAAAGAGCTGGAAGGGGGAAGAGACAGATATTTAAGCGATTCGGCAAAAACAAAAAGAAGGCAGACAGACAAGCAGCAGCAGCAAATGAAAATAAACGTTTTGCTTCTTTAAGTCCATATCGGTTGTTCGTGTTGCTTATATTCTTTCTTTTTGTTGTGTTTTGCCTTTGCATGAAGAACAATTTTATTTTGAGCTTATTTCACTTATTCCATGGCAATGTTGTTGTTACCTTAGAATATTTTTGTGAAAGTAATGGGCAAAAGTTCGGACCATGTTCAAAAACGGCAATTAAACTGTTTGTAATTCTTTCTCCACTCCCTGATTGCGAGCTGTTCTCTTTTTTTCTATCAGATGCTCTCTATTCATGTCGTGTGTAAAAAGTGGTATATAAATTTACGTAAAATAGTTTCTATCTTTTTTATTTGATTGTTTTTTCTTCGCCGCATACTATTCACTCGTAGACTACCAAAATAAATAATAATTAAATTAACATTTTTGTAGTTTTTTTTGTTTAATTTCCCCTAAAGTGTATTTCCATCTTTTTAAATAACTTATTTACTTTTGAATTTGTGTTAAAGCACAGAGTATAATGCAGTCAACTACAAGTCACTTGAGTACACTCTTACGTATTTTTCGTGACGTTGCGTTTCTTTTTTTTTTTGCCTTGCATTTTCTTAGTCGCCGCAGCAGCCGCCGAGCGATTAATCATCAGTTAGTTAAATAGTTTGTCCGTTTGTCGCCTTTTTGCGAACTTGGCCAAGATGGCCAACATAACACACGTATCATATACATATTTGTGTAGACTTTGTACCTGCCAGCAACTCCCCCCCCCCCCCCTCCACCATAAAACAAACCAACACACACAGAATCACATCCAATTATCACAAAACGTCTTAAATTATTTATGTATATGGCGAGAAGCCAGCCACTCCCCCGTTCCCCTCAGGCCTTTAGTCAATACGCAGCCGAAGACAATTGCAAAAGGAAACCAAAAGCGAAAAACGCACGGGTAACGCCGACGGCGCTGCCCGAGTTACTCATATGTAAAATATCTAATAAGAAAACCAATAAGAAAACTGCAAGAGGAGCAGCGTTGACTGCGACGCAGGCAAAACTCGACGTAAAGCAAAGCAAAGCATTTTTGTGTGGGGGCGAAAAGTAAGAGAGAAATAATACTTATACTTAGACATACATATATATGTATATACCTGTAATAGTGTGTGTGGATAAACTTACATTTGTTGATGTTGTTGTTGCTGCTGCTGCGGCTGCAAGGCAGTTTAGCGTATTTTGTTGCTGTTGTTGATGATGATGACGTTGTTGATGATGATGATGTTGTTGTTGTTGTAATAGTTGCTGCTGCTGCGCGGCAAGAGCACCACAATCCATATTATGACAGCAGCAATGAGGGTTGGGTGAGGGGGGAGGTCGGTATGCGTTGTTATAACAAATCCAACAAGAGGAAATAATGAAAGCGATCAGATTCTCTCGCTTTTTCTTTCCTTGGCGCCTCTATCTATTTACGCGCTCTCCGTCTTTCTCTCTGATCCGTTTGGCAATTGCGTTTTGTATTACAGTTAAAATTGTTGAGTTGTGCGGAATTGGAAACCCGTTGCACTTAATTCAATTTTCTGTTAAATTTGCATTTCTCTCTTGTGTTTAGTCTTTCGTACTTTGTGCATTCCCATGCATTCTTAAACCGCTTCCTTTGATTGCCCTCCTCCTCCTTGTTGTTTTTGGTGGTGCTGCTGCTGCGTAGGCGAATGCTGTTACTTTAACAACAACGACACGAACAAACGAGCGAACACACGAACGAGCAACGAACGGCGAATGCCGAACACGAAGTTTATACGATGCTTCTGCTGCTGCTTTTACACCCACACACACACATGCATGCAAATGTCTCTTTATATGATGCGTTTTCGAATTGTCTATGTATGTATATATATATATATATATTTATGCGTGTGTGTGTTGCTCAATATGTACTCTACTCCAACTACAAACTGCAACTGAAGTGCCGTTTCGTTGCTGCTGCTACTTCTGCAGGCGATTTTACTTCATTTTTCCTGTCGTTTCTGTTATTCCTCGCCATCAACTGTTTCCATGTATACATAAATGTATTTGTGTGTTTGTATTACGTTTTTGGGTGTAGTCAGTCAGCCTTTTTGTTGTTGTAGTTACTCTGGTTGTTGTTGTTGCTTCTGCTGTTGCGCTGATTGCATATGATATCCATCTTAAAATCTAAGATTGCATTCACCTTTTTTAAATTTGACACAAACAACAATTACACTAATCAGACATATGCATCAATATATTTATGCATTTATTTGCATTTGCAATGTATGCTTCATTTATGTTAGAACCGAAAAAAATAAACAAATAGTCCTATTGAGCTACGAAAAAAACACCCGTGCGTAATTTCGACAAATTTACGTTTGTCGTGCGTTCGCTGTTAACTGGGGATGTTCATATCGCATCGATATCAATCGATATTGGAGACTCGAGTTTGCGATATCTTGATTACAATTCTATACTTATAACACAACATATCGATACTATTTTTTGTAGTCTTGTAGTTTGACCCTACTGTCGAAAAATCAAAACAAATAGATCTATTTGTTTAAGCAGATCGCACAGTGACAGACGACGGTAAGCAACAGAGTGAGAAATTATAGTTTAACGTTTCGTGATAATACTTCGATTGTAAGTCGATTCCAATAATCGAATAATAATTACGTTACTTTTAGACTCGCTAACGTTACTTTGCTGACATTTCCAATGCGCTAATCAAGATATTCTTTTTAAACTGGAAATTTTATTAATAAAATATTTATTTATTTAATGATGTATATATTTGTACTTACGTTTAAATTGCATTAACATGTTGAATACCCGCTTAGTGCTCATATGGCACTGTTCAAATTATACAGGCATGTTATCCGCATTTCAACGAACAATACTTATTAGCTCGCTTATTTTGACATTTAGCAGTGCGCGCCAAATTGAAAAGCATCTGTTACATAAATTCGAAAAAAATATTTTGGTTTTTTTTAATTTGTCACGTTTTTAATTGTCATACCGTTTATATTTACTTATTTACATTATGATTTCGATTTCTTCTTTCAATTGCCTAACACTAAGACTTCGGGTTTCAGTTTGTTTTTCTTGTTTTTCCATTTTGTCTTATTTTACTTTTTTGTTTTATATAAAAAAACACGCACATAATAATTGTAATTGCTGTTTCTGAGTTTCGTTTACTTATACATATGTGCATATACACCAATATATATATACACATATAGTATAGTATATATATATTCAATGTAGTTTTTGCTGATTTAGTTTTCATTGCAAAATTGTTTGTTTTGTTTGTGGTTTTGTGTTTTTTTATTTTCTTTTAATGTTGATGGTTTGTTTTTTATTCCAATTTTGCTTTTAATCTTATGTTTGTCTATGCTTTTCTTTCAAAAACGGGAGCGGAAGGTTAACTTGAATAACAACCAAAATCTATCGACATTATAACGGTAGTTTTTCTTACTCTTTCCACTTCCGCTTCTGCATCTTAGTTTCTCTCCTTTTAATAAACATCGGACAGCGCTTTCTTCGCTCTCTAGTAAATGTATGTATGTATGTATGTAGTTTGGGAGCGTGGTTTGCACAAAATTGTCTAAGCAAATTATTACATTTCAAGTACATGTATATATATATATTGTGTACTTTTTCTTTTGCCACATTTCTTTGTCTCTCTTTAACACTTCCATTCTTAAAAAACAATTCTTAATTAATTATTGGTTAAAATGGTTAATTTTTACAACAGAAAATAAGCTTAAACTTTCAAATTGTTTGTTGTTGCTGTTGCAATACTTTTATAAGTTATATAATATATATGTATTCATATATATTATTATAAATTTCATTTTGGGGCTTTTGACAAATCAACATAATAATTAAACTTTATAATGAAACATAATATAAACAAAATAATCAACTAGATAGCGCGTAATAGTTGCTTCTTCTCATCATCTTCTTATGTTGTTGTTTCTGTTCTTGTTTTCACTCCAGCAACAAAACTTATATATAGATATAGCTTGTATGAAACTGTGAGTGTGTTGTATGTATATATGTATATTTGTGTACGTGTGTGTGTGTGTGTGTGTTTATTCAGTCATCGATGCTGTGTCGCTGCTTCAATTTATAGCGACTGCGCAGCTTGCTTGCCTCTGCTACTGATACTGCTGCTGCTGCTCTGCTGTTACTGCGCCGCTGTCGACGCCAGCATCGTTGTTGTTGGCGTCGTTAATGTTGTTGCTAGGATTGGCAATGCAGGTTAGACGCATTTGTCTGCTGCTACTGCTATTCGCCAGCGATGTACTAAATGTGAACTGTTTGGCAACGGTAAATGGCGCTGCTGCTCTTTCTTCTACTGTTATGGCTTGCGCTGCTGTAGACTGTTGACGCACATAGCGATATTTGTTGCTTCTGTTGCGCTGTGAGTTTTGCCAGTGACATCTACTGCGCCGCTGCAATATGAATGCCGGCGGCTGCGCTGCGCTGCAGTGCTGAGGCGTCTCTGTCGCTGTTGTCTTCGTCGTCGTTGTTTTTGTCGTCCTCTGTCCACTGTTATTGTTGCTGTAATCAGTACTAACATTATGCTGCTGCTGTTGTTGCTGATGCTGTTGTTGCTGCTGTTGCTGGTCTTGTTCCTGGCTCATTGCTGCTGTTCCAATTCCGAGTTCCAGTGTTAACCAATAGTGTCGCGTCTCCTCATCCTCTTCATCGTTGTAGTCGACGTTGGTCACCGTCGCCGGCTGGACGGCAGCAGAACTGTCTGCAGCAGCGGCAGAAAACTCAGCGGCGGCCATTTGAAATTCTACCGGGGCGGCTGACGACGCATCATTGGATTGCGTATTTTGCGGCGTTGATTCTGCGTATTGTTGTTGCCACTGTTGGGTGGGTTGAACCTGTTGGTGTCGGGGTGGTATATGTGGGGATTGTTGGGTGGACAACATATGTAATTAGTAAATAACATTAATATAAAAAATTAACTGTTTAAAGTGAACAGAGCAACATTTAACAACATTTACGCGCACTTCAAACTGTTAATTCACGCATAGAGAGAGATTTAGTTAGAGAGAATATGCGATAGAGAGAGAGAAAGAAAGACTGAGGGGAGAGCCAAAAGACTGCCATCACATCATGTAGAAAATGTGGAAATATTCTTTGATATGTTTGTCATATATATGCAATTAGATATTAAACGAATATCGATTATCGATTACCATTGCAAAATCTTGAGTACAATAAACGACAACATTCAGCAAACTAGACATCAAATGCACACTTAATTATAATTGTTTGCAACAAAATTATTTGGGTCAGGTTCACACATCATTCAATATTCCACTCGAATATTCTACACACACACGCACACATAATACAGAAATGTTTGTGATATACATATATATATATCAATATATAATACATATATTGAATAAAAAAAAACAAGACATCAATTTATATTGTATTATTATATGGTAAATATAATATGATCATGTTTTAACATAAAAAAGTGCCTTAGATAATAACGTACGCAATGCAAAAGTTGTAATTTTTAACGGTTAATAATGCATTTGTTACTGTAATTGTGTGCGTATGTGTGTTCGTGTTCGTGTTTCTCTCTGTATGTGGATGTGTGTAATTGTATTTGTTGTTTGTGTGCCATTTGTTTTTTAATTCAATTTTTGGGGAAACAACATAAGCACACACTCTTTCTCACTCTTCCACTCACTCTCTCCCTTTCACATCAACATCATCATCATCATCATCATCATCATCATCATCATCATCATCATCATCATCATCATCATCATCACCATCATCATCATCACCATAAACATCATTACCATCATCATCATCGTCGCTTCTTTCTCTCTCTCCGTCTCTCTCTCTCTCTCTCTCTCTGATCGATTGCAACGAAACGAACACAGAATGCCCGAACGCGCGAGCGAGCAGACGTATGAGCAGCTGTAAATGTTGCTATCCTTGTCACACTTTCAGATAGACTACTTACGCGAAAATATTGGCATTGACATTAGCATGGGTGCCGATATTGAATTGGAACGGAGCGGCGGCGTTTGGCGTGGACTGCAAAAGACATTTTGGTTTTTTGTTTTTAATCGTGTTTCTCGAATTTGTTGGACTCATTTTGAAATGACAATAAAAAAGAAGGGGGAAAAACAAAACAAAAAAGAATCAATATATATTTATACATATCTATATATATAGATATATAGCGTGTGCATATTATTCGCTCTTTTAATATTTTGAACATATTTTTGTTCCGTTTAACTTCATTCATTATTTTAAAATTTTTGGTTTGTGTATTTTTGGATTGTGGTATATATGTATGTATGTATATAATGTATGAGAGAGTTTAAAATGTATGAAATTATTGTATGGAAAATGAGACAGTATATGTATGTAGGTGAGAAAGTTGAATTGAACTTGTAAATAAAGATTGCAACTAATCGCTAAAAAGAGATGAAATAAAGCAAAATGATGACAACAACACACAACAATTCGCTCATCAAGTATGTGAGTGGAAGTGTAGTAAGTGGAACTGCCTTCTCTACGTATCTACGTATATACGTATGTATGTATGTACACATGTATGTATATATGCATATATGTGTGCACAGTTGCGAACAAAATAATAGCACAACTACATTTATCCTTAACAAAACCATTGATTTTGCAAATTAAATATCAAAAAACTATATTTTGGGCATCTTGAAATTCTTTTCAATATATATATATTCCGTTTGATTTGGAGGTTTAAAAGACTTCTTTTGGTGGGTGGTGCTATTATTTTGTTTGCAACAACAGTATACGACGTAAGTGTTTACCGTCTGTGAACAAGTGTGTCTGTGTGTGTGTTATTCATTAGTATATGTCTCTGCATATGTGTACACAAATGGAGTTAGTTAAAAAAAAGAACATGCAAATAAGAATAGATTATATATTGTAAATCTGACTTTTAAAAGCGTGCATATTATGGCTACGAGGTAAGCGATACGGCTAATGAAAACAACAAGTAATGCTTATCAATGAAGGTATGATATGAGTATAAAGAATGTACATGAACGTATTAAATATGACTATATTGTTTACCTGGATTTGCTGCATTGAACCGCCAAAATTATACATTTTACTCGCTGACGGCTGCGACGTTGGAGCGGCTCCAAATTGGAAAAGTCGCTCCGATTGTGGAAATAACTGCATATTTCACATTTCAAAATAGTCATAGAAATAGTGGCAGTATCAGTAAAGTAGTAATAGTAGTAGTAGAAATAAGCACAGTAGCCCCAAAACAAATTACAGTATACAATTGGAAAGTTTAAAGAGAGAGATGGACATTAAACCATCAATATTTCAAAAATACAATCAAATATACAACGAACAAGTACAAAAATGAAGTAAAAAAAAACCATTATACGTTTTGTCTGTTTTATGCATGTGGTATTATCGATAATATATCAATAACAAGCACACAACACAAACAGTGTCAAAGAGATAATAACTTTATACAAAGTAATGGAAAAAAACTAATAATAGAAACCAGAATAATTTCCTAATTATATCATACAAATGCGTAAACAGCACACACACATACATATTTACATGTGTTTATGTGTATGTATAGACTGAGTGGGTTACCAGGCTTAAAATTCAAAATGAATTGGACATTTGGAGCTTTTGATGTTACCCGCTTAAAGGTATGTAACTTACGTCAGTGTTGCTTGCGTTGCCAACTGTTGCTGTTGCTGCATTTGCCGAAAAGTTAAATGGCGCTGTTTGCGGCGCCGCAGCTGCTGTTCCTGCATTCGATGTAAAATTGAATGCGCCTGCGCCGCTGTTAGCCGTCGTCACACTCGACGACGCTGCACCGAAATTAAAAACGCCCGCGGCAGACGGCTGTGAGAAAATGCGAAAAAAAAGAGAAATGTTACATGTTCTGTTATGTTGAGTTCTAAAAGCTTTACAATTACATGTTATGTTATGTTGATTTCTAAAAGCTTTAATGAGTGACTCTGTTGTATGTTTTACGTTATGCTACGCTTAAGTCGTACAGTGTATCTGTAAACAGTCTAGAATTGATCACAACCTTCAAATTAATAATTTTCAAATCACTTCTCCATCCATTATTTAGCTATAATGCATTTTTATTTGAACCGGCTGACTATATATCTATCTGACCGATTGAAACATATGCAACACTTACCGTGGGTGTGGCAGCAACACCGCTGCTAAAGTTAAATGCCGGTTTAGGAATTGTTTTTGCTGCTGCTACTGCTGCAATTGGAGTTGGTTGCGTTGCCGCTATGTTGTTGAAAATATTTGAAAGCGATGCGGCAGGTGCTGCTGTTGCCGTGGAAGATGCTGCACCAAATGGATTTGCAACTGTGCCAAAGACGTTGGAGATGCCACTACCACTGCCACTGTTATTGCCTATGGGTTGCGGCGGCTGCGCAGCTGCTGCTGCTATACCAAAATAGTTTTGTGTTGCGTTTGTTGTGGTTGTGTTGCTACCGAACATGACGCTGCCGCTGCCAAAAGTTGGCAACGTTGTCGCTGTGGCAGCACTGGTTGCAGGATTATTATTGGCAATAGGAGTGGTTGATGCTGCTCCGGTTGGCCATCCAAAGGTGCTGGTGGGGGTGGTTGTGTTGCTGGTATTGGTGCTGTTGCCAAGAGGTGCTGCTACCGTTGAGAAAGACGCTGCACCAAAGGGATTGCTGACATTGCCAAAGACACTGGAGATGCCGCTGCCACTGCTCATAGGCTGTTGTGGTGCCACTTCTACATTTGCTGCTGTTGCCGCTGGCGTTGCTGATTTGTTACCACCGAACATACCAAAAGTTGGCAACGTTGCATTATTGGCATTAGGAGTTGCTGCTACTGCTGCTGTTGACCAACCAAAGCTGCTGAGTGGTTTTACGCTGCTGATGCTGTTGGTTGTTGTGGTCGCGCCAGCTGTTGCTGCTGATGTTGTTGTTGTCGCTGCTGCTGTTGGCTTAGCCCCAAAACTAAACGGTGTGTTGCTGCTGCTGTTGATATTGTTGCCAAAGCTGAGCATTGCGTTTGTTGAAGCTGTTGTTGTTGTTGTGTTTTCACTGTTGCTGCTGATCTTCGTCGCCAAAGCTCCAAAGCCACCTGCTGCTATTGCGCCAAATGAGCTGCTGCTACTTGTTGTTACTGCTTTTGCTGCTGCTGTTGTTGTTGCTGCTGCTGCTGCTGTTGTTGCTGCTGCTGCTGTTGTTGTTGCTGCTATTGTTGCTGCTGCTGTTGCATTAACCGTTGGATTGTTGTTTAATGAAAATGTTGCTGGTGCTGTAGAAACTGTTGCTGGCGAGCCAAACACATAAATGCTGCTGTTGGCGGCGGTGCTTGTTGCAGATTGATTGTTGTTAAATGAAAATGTTGCTGGTGCTGTTGTTGCCGATGTTGTTGTTGATGTTGTTGTGCCAATATTAACAGCTGTTGCTGCTGTCGTTGTTGCTGGTGGCTGCAAGTTGCTGCTGCCAAAATTGAACTTTGTGGTGGTTGCTGCTGCGTTGTTGTTGCTGCTCGTGGTGAAGCTGGTGCTGCCGCTGCTGTTGCTGGAGCTAGCGCTGTGGCTGCTATTTGACATTGCACCGAAATTAAATACTGGTTTAAAAGCAACAGCTGCAGGAGCAGCATCAGTGTTGTCAGCAACCTTTGCTGTCACGTTGCCGGCAACAAATGCAGATTTAGCAGCTGGAGCTGATACTGCAACTGGTGTTGCTGCAACCGTTTCCGCTGGTTTTGCTACAACTGCGGCTGCTGCTGCTGGTGCAACTGTTGCAACTGTTACAACTGGTGCGGTGCGATTAAAGCCAAACATAAACTTCGGCACCGACGACGAACCATTCAAAGCCTCATCGTTGTTGGCGCTAGGCTTCTGCTGCTCGCAGCAAATGCATTTCTGACGCGTCACCTCATTCTCGGCCATGCATGCCTCACAATTCCAACGAGCAACAGCTGGCTTCGGTGGCACCACTACTCGCTGTTCCTGCTGCTGCTGCTGCTCTCCTCCTACAAAACCAAACTTAAAGCTGCTGATGCTGCTGCTGCTGGTGGTGGTGGTGGTGGTGTTGTTGCTGCTGCTGCTGTTGTTGTTGCTCTTGGCCTTGGGATTGGGCGTTTCGCAGGCAACGCACGTATTGGCACTAGATTGATTGCTTACCATACAAGTGTCACATTCCCAGGTATTCAACTTGGACTCATCGTTGTTGGCGCTGGGCTTCTTTTGCTCGCAGCAAATGCATTTCTGACGCGTCACCTCATTCTCGGCCATGCATGCCTCACAATTCCAACGAGCAACAGCTGGCTTCGGTGGCACCACTACTCGCTGTTCCTGCTGCTGCTGCTGCTCTCCTCCTACAAAACCAAACTTAAAGCTGCTGATGCTGCTGCTGCTGGTGGTGGTGGTGGTGGTGTTGTTGCTGCCGCTGTTGTTGTTGCTGTTAGCCTTGGGATTGGGCGTTGCGCAAGCAACGCACGCATTGGCACTAGATTGATTGCTTACCATACAAGTGTCACATTCCCAGGTATTCAACTTGGGCTTAAAGGCATCACCAAAACCGCTGACAACTGGAGCAATGCTGCTGCTGTTGCTGGTAGTAATATTGCTCTTGGGTTTGGGTGTTTCGCAGGCAATGCATGCATTGCTACTAGCCTTGTTCCTTAACATGCAGCTGCCACATTCCCAGCTATTTGCTTCGAACTTGAATGCGCCGCCAAAGCCCCCGACAGCAGCTGGGATGCTGTTGCTGCTGCTGCAGTTGCTGCCGTTGCTTGAGCTGCTGTTACTGTTGGCAGCGTTCACTGCTGGTGCTGCTGCTGTTGTTGTTTTGCGTAACGTTTCGCATGAAACACATTTGCTGGCCTCCATCTTATTCCGCACCATGCAAATCTCGCAATCCCATTCGCTCGACGATTTCTTGAACTGATCACCAAAGCCAACAGTTGCTGGTGTTACTGTTGCTGTTGCGGATGTCGTTATTGCTGTCTTAGGTAGCAGCACATCCAACACACTGCCGCCGGTAATTAAGCTATGTTTACTGCTGCCGTTGCAGCTATTTTTATTTTCGTTGGTGGCGCCTCCGTTAGCAATTGGCATTGGCTGCTCAAATGTAAAATTGGGCGAGACAATTGGCAACTTCTTGTGGTGAATTCCGTTGTCGCAGACCAGCACAATTGGCGCATCAAATATATAAGTTGTGCTGTTACGGTTGAGCTGAGACGCAGGAGGTGTTGCAGCAACTGTTTCCGTTGCTATTGTTGTGTTCTTCGAGGTGGCTAGTTTCGCTACTGCTGCTGCTCCTGATACTGGGGATGGGGCTGGAGCAGCTGGCTTGATTGCAGCAGGCATACTTATTACCAAATCGAATTTAGGTTTGCTGCTCATCAACGGAAATGGTATGTGCGGCAATTCGAGTGGTGCTGGTGGCAACTCCTCCTGTTGCACGCTACGCGCATCCTTGCGTGTCTGGTGCGAGAGGCGTGTGCGCATTTTGTTTGAATGACTCAAGCTACCCGAAACGGAGGAAATTTCGTCATTGTTTTTGGCATACAAACGGTAACGTTCCTGTTGTTGTCGTTGTCGTCGTTGCTGCGACTCTTTATGCTCCAGGTCTATTTGACTAATGTTGAGGTTGTCGCTTTCGGGTAAGCTTAGCAGGCGGCGGTCCTCCAGCATCTTCAGCATGGTGTGCACCAGCGGATTGTGCTCGGAAATGCTGTTTCTTGTGTTGTTTGCTGATGCTGCTACTGCTGCAGCTGTTGTATATGAATAGGGCTTTTTGGACGAAATGCGATTGAGACGCTGCTGCTGATGTTCGCGCAGCGCATCGCCCATTTTTCTTGCCTCCATCAATGGCGTTGTGTGATTATGCATCAAGTTGAGTATCCGCTGTGTTGTCTGCGACAAATTCGGAAAAGAAGTGTTGCTGTTGCTGCTGCTGGTGCTGCTTTTTTCAACGGTTTTTGGTCGCATTACAACTGCCTCCGTGCTGTTGCCATTCCAAAGACGCGTTTTACTGTTGTTGATGTTGTTGCTGTTGTCGCTGTAGGTCAAAGCTGGCGAACTGTCACCGGAACGATTAAGGCTGCTGTTGCTGCCCCTGTTGATAAATTTGTTTCTATAGAGCCGATAATTGGCGGACGCACCACCGAATGCTGTTGGTCCAGGATAGAACGGTGACTCGTTGGCGGCGACATTCGTTGATGATGATGCTGATGACATCGGATTGCTCCGATTGCTGCTGAGGAGACGACTATCGCTTAGCGCCGACAAGCTGCCATAAATTGAGGCATTGAAACGACGACGCGGCGGCAGGGAATTGAGTGATAATGTCGAATTATGATGCGGCGCCATTGTTGTTCCTATTTCTTTTCCCCTTCCAGTTGAATTGAATATTGATTTGCGACTCTGCAGATTGGCAAAGAACAATGAGTTGATGTTGCTGCGCAGACCCGCCTGACTTTCACTGCTGCCGCACTCTGAATGGGAATCATTGGCGGCAACTCCAAATGCAGCTCCCGCAACTCCTCGTTTCGTATAAATATTATCATTGTTATTTTTGTTAACATTATTATTATTGTTATTATTATTGTTGTTGTTGTTTGTCTGATCCTCCTGCTGATGCTGCTCGTCGGGGGCCTGCTCGATGACGGTATTTGGCATTGCGGGCCGGCGATAATTTTGCAGTTTTTGTCGCTTGTAGCTGCCCAGCGATGTATCGCGACGTTGAGTCATTGGCGCAATGTTCAGCGTGCGCCTTGAACTAGCCCAAAAGAAAACACGGTAATCATAAAATTGTGTTGGATAAATAAAAGATATAAGAGCAACTACTCACCTGGTTGGCAAATCGCCGCTGGTGGCAACAGCTGCTGTGTCGCTGTTGCCGTTGGTACCGCCGGCTATGCCAAGGAAAACGTAAGGCGCCTCACGCTGCCGGCGACGCAGTGCGTCGCTCGAGGCGGGTGTTGAGGCATGCAACGGTCGGCGACGACACCGCGTTATATCACGTTGTTGTTGTTGTGTTTGTTGCGTTGCATTCAACGAACGGTGCGCCAACTGTTCAATTGTTGGCTTTAAAAAGAGAGAAAAAAAAACATTAAACAAACCAGTAAAGAAGCAAACATATATATCAGACGGCTGAACAGGAATATATATGCTCTCTCTCTATGTTTATATAGATAGAACAATATATATATATATATATATAAATATTTATATTATTGTTATATATATATAGAGTCGCCTTCTAGGAATTGTATTTTGACTTGATTTAATACCTCAAAACGACGTCGCTTTGCCAAGTTCACTTCGTGGTCGTTGTTCTCCTCCGCTTCAGCTTCGGCCTCGGCATCCTCCTCGTCATCATCGTCATCTTCGTCGTCATCATCGTCATCATCATTATCATTATCATTGTTATTATTATTATGAGCGTTAGTCGTCACAATCAGTTGCCGTTGACGATTGCGTAACAGGCCAACATTATACTCACTGCGACGCGTCAACTCATCCTCGGCAACCAGATCATGTTCGGCTATATTATCAGCTAACTGAACCTCCTCATCATTCAGATCGGTTGCTTCGGTGCCATCGTCCATTATGGAGATATCGGGCGCATTATCCAAAGCAATGCGTCGCCGTTTCAATATGCTACGCTGCGACACTCCTCCATTCTGCTGCTGCTGTTGATAATAATGACGATGCGATGACGACGCGAGTTGCGGCTCCTTTTGCTCCTGGTGCAGCTGCGTACTGTCATTCATCGGAGATGTTAAGAACCATTTGCTCACCGAATTGGGTATTATTCCCTTGACACACGATTTAACTTTGCCAATGATCGACTGCAAAGAAAACAAAACGAAATTTAATGAAACAAAAATAAGTTGGAAGCCAAAATTCGAGTTTAGCGATATCTATTGTGGAGACTATTGAGTGCTGTACTCACGTGTTCATTTTGCGAGGGGGAAGAGTGTAATAGAGATGAATTCTCTTGCTGCTGATGCTCTTGGTGCTCTTGTTGTTCCCGTTGCGGTTCGCCATCCTCATATGCAGACATTATTGGAATTTTACCGGTCGGACTCACTCACGCACGCTCGCACAAAATGCAACAATGCCAAACTAAACAAACAAAAAAAGGAATGAAGTGAACTGAAAATGAAGCGGCCACACTGTTGCAACGTCTTATGGCCTTGCACTGCACGAAATAAATATGAAATTAGTTTAACTATTTATATATATATACATATTTGTATCGAATTTAAAAATTAAAAACTATTTGCACGGCTTGCTCCAAATATGCAAAATTTCTTTTTTCTTTTCGCTTTTTGAGCCACGCCGCTACACACACTCATACGCATACGCATATACACTCACACACACACACACTTACCCCTCCTCAGCCGCTTGTTATTGCTTTTTTAGCGCATTGCACGCCGCGCGCGTCTCTTTTGTATGTTTTACGCACACGTACACACACATACAGCAGCAGCGGCAGCCTTGCCTTCCCCTGTTTGATTTGCTCACAATATATTCTTTGCGTGTGTGTGTTTTCCTTCTGTTACTATTCCTTTTTCTAATTGTTTTTTTTTGTGTCTATTTGCACTTGGCTGTACTTGCTGTTGTTTTATTTGTTATATTTTATTACACACACAGATGCTCGCTTACAAATAGACAGCAACGTCGCGATGCGGTCAAATTATGCGTCGCTTTCGTACTTTGCGTTCGGCAATACAATCAAAAAAAAAAAAAAAGCTAAGAAAAGAATAGCAACACGCAACACACGCACGCTTTTAATTTAAATTTGACGGCACAGCGAGCAATTTGGCATACGAACTGTTTATTAGCACTGTCTGTGTTTTGTGAATTTGTGGCTGGATCAATTAGCTTCTTCGTTTTGTACACTATCAAAAAATAAACGGAGATTGAAAAAACCACGATTTGGAAAACGCGTGTGTGCTAAATGCAGCGAGTAGCGGATAATCGTACAGCGAGTAGCGAGCAACGAACGACGAGAACTAAAATGGCGCCGATATCTCTGTGTGGGTCAAAACTGACATTTATACTTACCTAACGCCACCAGTGCTGCTAACCCAATCAACTATCGAATATACGTTACGTTTATTTATATATTTTATAGTATTTGTAGCTGTCTCAGACGTGCACTATTAATTTTAGACTATCTTTCTGTTTGTCTTTTTAAATTCTGAAGTGTTTTTTTTTTTATCATATAGTATTTGTATTATGCTAGTATTTTTTATTTTCAAAGTTAACGCAGCGCAGTTTGTGTGTACTTTTACCGATATATTGTTGTGTTATGCTATCTGCATCTGTTGCATGACACTTAGATCGTAAAATGAGAAATTTAGCAACTCTGACAGGCGCCTCTAATCGAAAGTCGATAAATTTATAATTTTCATACGATCTTAAAATATATAGATTTGCTCACTCAACGTTGCGCGCGTTGTCAATACGGTTGTTGCTTCTCGCCTGACATCGCTCATCTGCTGTTCCTCTTTCTCCGTAATAATACGAAATAGAACTAAACCGGCAAAATGTCCAACTCCAAGCCTGCATACAAAGTTGGTGAGTTATAAATAAATATGCAGCGCAACAGACACACATGTGCATTTACAAATATATATGCATATTATGTGTTTCTCAGCGCACATGTTTTTATGTTTTGGCTGAGGTTAAAGCACATTTATATTTGTATAATATATATATATATATATATATAAACGTGTCTAATATGTGATCCACAGCCGATATTGGTCTGGCCGAATGGGGACGCAAGGCGATCATCATTGCGGAGAACGAGATGCCCGGCTTGATGGCGTGCCGCAAGAAGTACGGCCCGGCCAAGATCCTTAAGGGTGCCCGCATCACCGGCTGCCTTCACATGACCGTCCAAACGGCCGTACTCATCGAGACCCTCGTCGAGCTGGGAGCCCAAGTAAGCAGCAGCAGCAGCCACGGGAATTGGGAAGGGACAGGGGAATCTATAGGAAAACAGCCTTATCATTGTTTTGCCATGTGCCATATTTTGCTGCATTATCTGCAAATCTTTCCGTCTTTTGTTGTTTACAAAAATGTTTATTTTTGATCCTCATAGGTCGCATTCGGAGTTCAAAACGTGCCGATAACAACTAATCTCATTTCAATAGTTTTCTTTTTGGGCTGGGATCAGAGAGCTGACCCCCCACGAGGCCGGGATAAGAAACACCTCGCTTTTTTTGTCAATTTGTTTCGGTTGTCTTTTAAATAATTCGCTAATACGTTACTAATTCTTCATTTTGTGTGTGTTGTTGTTGTTGCTGTTTTTGGTGTTAACCCTATAGGTGCAGTGGTCCAGTTGCAACATATTCAGCACACAGGACAATGCAGCGGCGGCAATTGCAGCAACTGGTGTTCCCGTCTATGCGTGGAAAGGTGAAACCGATGAGGAATACATGTGGTGCATTGAACAAACGCTCGTCTTTCCCGATGGCCAGCCCCTCAACATGATACTGGATGATGGTGGTGATCTCACCAATTTGGTGCACGAACGTTTCCCCGACTACTTGAAGGGCATCAAAGGTCTCAGCGAGGAGACAACCACCGGTGTCCACAATCTCTACAAGATGTTCAAGGATGGCCGACTCGGTGTACCAGCGATCAATGTCAACGATTCGGTGACAAAGGTATAAATGTCCCTCACCTGATTTCCACTATATAAACCTATATATATATATATATAATCTTTTTTAGAGTAAATTTGATAATTTGTATGGATGCCGGGAGTCGCTGATCGATGGTATTAAGCGGGCAACAGATGTGATGATTGCCGGCAAGGTTTGCTGCGTCGCTGGCTATGGGGATGTGGGCAAGGGTTGCGCCCAGGCTCTGAAGGGATTCGGTGGCCGCGTCATCATCACCGAAGTCGATCCAATCAATGCATTGCAGGCGGCAATGGAGGGCTACGAGGTGACCACAATGGAGGAGGCCAGCAAGGAGGCGTCCATCTATGTGACAACCACTGGATGTCGCGACATCATCACACCGACGCACCTGCTCAACATGCCCGACGATTCCATCGTCTGCAACATCGGCCATTTCGATTGTGAGATCGATGTCGATTGGCTGAACAACAATGCCAAGTCCAAGGTGACTGTGAAGCCACAAGTAGATCGTTACACGATGCCAAATGGACGCCATATCATACTGCTGGCCGAGGGCCGACTCGTTAATTTGGGCTGTGCCCATGGTCATCCCAGTTTCGTCATGTCCAATTCGTTCACAAATCAGGTGCTGGCCCAGATTGAGCTGTGGACAAAAGCGGATCAATATGCGATTGGAGTGCATGTGCTGCCCAAGCTGCTCGACGAGGAGGTAGCCAGCCTCCATTTGGACAAGCTGGGCGTTAAGCTCACCAAGCTAACCGACACGCAGGCTACCTATCTTGGTGTCCCCAAAACGGGTCCCTTCAAGCCCGATCATTACAGATACTAAGAAGCAAAGGCAAATTTCAACAAGAAAAACTTTAATTCCAGTACAAATTTCCCTTATTTCCTATGGTTCTCTGCTTTCTCTTTGCATTTATCGCATACTTAAATAAAATCAAAGCTTAAAGAAATTTACCTAAATACCTTTTAGTCTTCATTTAATAATTTAATACATTATTCCTTCATATCTTTCAACAACTTCAAAATGTAGCATAAAACTCACTTCTTCTTGCTACTTTTGCATAATTAACAGATGTAAACCCACATAGATATGCATGTTAATTGGCTAGTTGCGAGCGTGCATGCATGGTGAAATATATACAAGGTGATCAATTGCTGATTAAGAAACCTCTCTATTTGACAGTTGCTTGTACTTTTGTAGATGTAATTTGCATAGCTGCTATTTAAAATTGCATTAAACATTTAATTGATTTCAGACAGAAAGACAAAACTTTTAACAGCTGTTTAAAGTAATCCTACGTAGTTACACCATGCATGAAACTTTTTTGTTGTATTTCCCTTTTAGATGCGGCCACAGACTCTCTTGTACAAGCTCAATTACCTGTTGCTGTTGCTGTCGCTGTCGCTCACTCGCTCATATCTAAATTGCAGCGTTGAATGTAATAACAGAGAGAGAAAGAGCGAGAGCGCAATATGTTTACAACTGCGGGAACTTACTGCTAAGTCTTCTTGTTGTTGTTGCTTCTGATACTGAATACTGCTGTTGCTATGCTGACGTCACACATTGTCATATGTGCAATGTGTAGTTAATATAAATACGTTTTGCTTGGGATTTCATATACATTCATTTGTTGTGTTTACTGTTATTCCGACTCTCTCTCTCTCTCTCTCTCGAAAACTGTGAGCACAAATGTTTTCAAATTGAAGCTTGTTTTCTGTTGTTGTTGTAATTTCAAAAAGCAGAGCAGCAAACGCTTTTAACAATCTGTTTTTACACTCTTGCTGTTGTGACTCAAACTCTCTTAAAGTGAAAACAAGAGCAGCAACAAATTTTGTAACTGTACCTCGATCTCACTCTCGCTCGAAAGCTACATGCAATGCACGTATCTGTGTGTTTTGCTGTGTGTTTTTGTGTTTCTTAGTGGATTACGCGAGATAATTGAAAAGATTGCTTTAGTTACATTTCGATCATGATGCGAGTGGGAACGTTGCTATCTGCCGTGCTGATCGTTGGCCAACTGGCGTTGCCAACACAAAGTTGGCAGCCGCATTTTAAGCCCGCCTCGCTGCACCTGCAAATGGAGCGCAGCGCTGAAGTCGAACTGCAGTTTTGGGATATACCCAGCGAACAAAATCCGAGCGCAAATCGCTACAGCTTTCTCCTGGTCAGCGATGATCCGCATTTGGCAAGCGTCGCGCCAGAGAATGCTACAATTCCGTTGCAGGCAACGCTGCACAATTGGACGGGCCGCATTCGAATCGATGGCCATTTTCTGGGCGAGACTCGCATCTCAGTGCGTCTGTTCGATGCATGGACTAATCGAAGCAGCGCCGCCAACAATACCGACAGCAGCCATTTGGTGGTACAGGTGCTCCGCCCGGAACGGATCATTGATCATGTTTTCGTTGGCTCGATCATCTTGCTCATGTCGCTGGTGTACATCAATTTTGGAGCTGCCCTCAATGTTGATGTATTGCAGGGATTGATAACGCGACCGATTGGTCCGTGCATTGGGTTCATCACCCAGGTGCTGGGCATGCCGCTGCTCAGCTATGCGTTGGGCATCTTTGTGTTTCCCGAATCGCCGGCCATGCAGTTGGGCCTGTTCTTTACGGGCATTGCCCCAAGTGGTGGCGCTTCCAACACCTGGTCGGCGGTTCTAAATGGCAATATTAATCTGTCGGTGCTGATGACAACTGTTAGCAATTTGGCCGCCTTTGGCACAATGCCACTGTGGATATTCACGGTGGGACAGCTGATCTTCGAGAGGGCTGGCATGCAGGTGCCCTATGGCAAAATTGCCACATATTGTGGAAGTCTGATTGTGCCACTGTTCATCGGTCTAGCCATACAACGTTGCCTGCCACGTGTGGCCCACTGGCTCGTCCGCCTGCTCAAACCAATCTCGGCCTGCCTCATCCTCTTCATTGTCATCTTTGCAATTATCACCAACTTTTATCTGTTCCAGCTCTTCTCGTGGCAGGTGAGCGCTAACCGAACTTACAACACAAACTGCATTAATTTATTCTACTTATATTTATACACTGCAAAAAATTATATATATTAATATGCATAAAAATGACAAATTTTGTTGCTGCCAGAAAAACTAATCCTTTTGCAATTTTGTCAAATAATATTTTACATTTATTCAAAATTGAGGGTGCCTGCCCTGCATCCTATAAGATCTATTGCACCCCCCACCCCCTCTAAGCTTATTGCTCCTCCATCAACCCCATCTTCTTAACGAATGCTAGAATCTTTGTGTGGTTACTATAAATACCTAGTTTAGCCAAGTGGCTTCTGCGTCTACAATGTCCTTTCAGTAGACCGGTGAGTATCCTTAGCCTGTTCTTTCCCATTTATAGCCACCAAAAAGACATCTGGCTTGTTGGTATCCTGGTGTCTCTGTCCATATTTTACTTTATATGTTTTAGTAGTTCCCCAGTTGTAAAACTAAAGTTTAAATTATATTCGATGAAAAATTGTAAAAGTTGGTCGATAACTTAAAGATAAAGAAAACACTGAAAAAAGTGTAAAAAGCTTGGCAAATATATATTAGATCAAAACCATATTATATCAAGTAGAGTAATCTTAACTTTTATAGAAAATTATATGTTAGTTATTCCCTTTTTTATAAACATCTAATTTTTATAATTCTTATAATTATTTGAAAAGTGCTGCTGTTATTATTTTTGTCTGAATTGAATTTTTTCTTAACCATATTTAAAGACAGTTTGTAGACTTTATGGGATTTAGGTGTTTCCGATTTAATGCAAATAATTTAATAATATTATATGTAAAATTCAAAATAAGTAATAAATTATAGTTTTATTTATATCAACTTATGTTTTAACATTTGTTGCATGAATTGGGGAAACCCGGAAAAAATCCAATAAGACAAAACAAAATGATTAGTATAAATTTGATAGGTGCATGCGAAATCATAATATAAATAATATAAATGACGCACAATATCTCGGTCTTTCTATCTCTCTCTCTCTTTTACACACGTTTTCTCTCTCTCTCTCTCTCTCTCTCTGTCCTTTTTGTGATAGATTGCAATGGCTGGCTTGTGTTTACCGTTTTTGGGCTACACAATCGCTTGGCTGGCGGCGAAGCTTCTAAATCAGACTACAGCCGACGCGCTGACAATTGCCATTGAGACGGGCATCCAAAATACGGGAATTGCGATCTTCTTTTTGCGCACCACCCTGCCACAGCCGCAGGCGGATCTAACGACAGTGGTGCCGGTCTCGGTGGCCATTATGACGCCGCTGCCATTGATTGGCATTTATCTATATCAACGCTGTCGCCGCGTCAAAATGGGTGTCAACGAAATTCCCGGCTCCGAGCGTCAGCGTATCGTTTGAAAGTCCATCCAAATATATATATAAATATATGTTAATTGGCAGCAATTTCATTTGTAAATCTCAGTCTTACGGTTTCTGTTAAACAGCAGCTTTGACAATGCTTTGTCTATGGCAAAAAATTAAAAGTTAATTTTTCCATGAAATTTTATTGTTTTTTTTTTATTACTATTAACATTTTAATACACAACTGTAAATTTGAGCGTATGTAAGTGTTAACAGTATATGTTTTTATATGCAAGTGTTAACTGTATATGTTTTTTATACCAGTTTTGTAACAGCTGCTAAAACGTGTCAAGAGTATTTCGCAGTCAATGCTCGAATGCAACATTCTCTTGTTTTTTTTTTTTTTTTAATACATATTATATAATTTAATGGCTTAATGTAAATCTCAGTGTTGCAAGGCAGACAGGTGCAGTTGCAGCATAAATGAATAAAGTGTACAATGGCAGCTGTGTAAAACGATAACAGAATCGATAACAGCTGTAGATAACAGAGTAGCGATAACAGATTCAAACCGATTCATCTTCATCCTCATATTCGTCGGAGTCACAGATGCTGGCCAGCGCCTGAAAGATTTTGAGCAGACCAAAAATTGTGTGGGGACTCAGCTGCAACTTGTTGAACTCGAGCATGATGCGCAAATAGTTGACGGGACCTGTGCTCAGGTCAACGTTGGTCAACAGATTCGGCATCAGATTGAAATAGTTGATGATGCAGAAGACACGCTGCAAGTCCTGCGCACTGATACTGCCCACAAAACTGGGCTCGAGTCGCTTCTGGCTGAGATATTCGCGTAATGCCAGGCACTGTTCACTCGTCCAATCCTCCACCTGCAACTTGAACATCTCCTGCATCATCTGTATGAGATCCACAGAGATTAGCGTATGCTTCTCGTTTGGGTTGCCACTCAAATACGCGTCGAGCAGCTTCACCTGCCACACATCATTGTTGTTGGCCATCTTCTTTGTGACGTGATCGAAGAGCGTTAAATACACCGGCAGCAGATGCATGCGATCTTTGACGACCGCATTGTAGAAGAGCAGCATCAACTGGTGCCGCTTGCTTAGCTCCATATAGCTGAGCGATGTGCCCTTGGTGTCCAGGAATCGATTGAGGAACGGCTTGACCAGTCGCTCGCTGGCAAACTGCTGCAGGTCATGGACATCAACCTGCCAACAGATGCTCTGCTCCATTGTCAGGGTTTGGGCGAGCATGCTCTTCAAGCGATCCGGATCCTCCAGGTGGGAGAGGCAACCGGTGCGCTTCTTAATATCGATTGGAGCACACAGCTCCAATGCCTTCTCCAGTTGATGCCAGTTGCGCGAACGCTCAAAGCAAACGGGCCAATAGTTTTCATCATCGACAATGACCTGCTCCAGAGTGTTCAGCTCGGGCAGGATGCATGGTGCAATGGGCAGGCGACGCATCACATTCGCGCCCACCTCCAGCACAGAAATGTTGCACAAACACAACTGATGCGTATCAATGTCGCGCGGCAAAAACAGTCGCGGCTCCACTGCCAGAACATACAGATGACGCAGTGCCTGCAAATGGTAACTGCAAGCAAAGATCAGATTGGATTAATGAGCATCCAATATAAACACAGATATCAAGTATGCTCACCGATTGTCATTGCTGTGAATGGGGAACTTGGGAAAGAACGCACAAACGAGCGCCGCTATCGACTCGGGTGTCTTGGCGATGGTGTAGCGACCAGCGCCCAGAAACAGCAGACCCAGCGACATGTGGATGGCCATGTGCGAGCCGTATGTAATGTGTGGATATTGTGGTCCAACACGGGAGCGCAGATAGCGAATGATGCGCAAAATCTCACAATTGCCGGAGCCGGCAAAGACCAGCGAAATGGAGATGAGCAACACCATCAGACAGCTCTCGATTGTTGTGCGGCCCGCACACTCGCCCATCGGTGTGCCCGGAAAGGCGAGGAACTCCTTGATGACCGCACGCAGTGTGGCAAATGCCGATGGATTCTCGCTGCCAGCATATTTCAAACCGATGCAGAAAGCGGCGCCAGCCAAAATGTTGCAATACGCCTGACTGCAACACGCAACAGCAAAACACCGCAAGCAAAGAGTAGATAAAAAAGATAATATAATAATATATTATTATAATAGACTAAGGATATGATAGATGTAAAAAAATGGAACACAATATCAATTGTAATAAATCTAAAATTAATTTAAGACTGAATTCCAATTTTGTAGTTAGTTTTTTTTTTTTTGAAGATTAAAAGGATAATTTAAGGAGCTGGGCTAAAAAGCATTTTACCATTGAACCACTTCCAATTTTAAATAAATAATAATTAATCACATTTTAAGTTTTTCATTATATAAATGAAATTGCAGCTTGGAGCAAACTTGTCTAAAAAAAAAAATCTAATCCAATTTAATCTAAAAATGCTAATTTTTAAGTGTTTCATTGTTGCTTTAATAACCTGGAAAATTCGATTTTAAACTGTCATCAATTTTGAAATTCTTTGCATTAAAGTGAATGTCAAATATGCAACAAATGGCAACAAAATGAGGCAGACACATTATCATTTGATGCCGTTTGATTTTAACGAATCCACAAATTAAATCACAAATTTCATTCCACCAAAACAGACTAATCAAATCGGCTAGAGGAGTAGAAAATAATTAAATTTTGAGATGTTTAGATGAAGTTGCTTACGTGATGGCTTCATAGTCTACATCGCTGTCATCCGGCGTCTGCTCCTCGCGCGACGGCAAACGGAGATGGGGTCGCAGACTGGGCGGAAATTGTGCCTGGAACCAATCGTTATCCGGCTGCACCTGCTGCCACAAGATTAGGCCGCGAGAAATGGTGCGCAGGAGTAGGAAATCGGGTCGCACCATATCGAGCAGATAGCGTGAGTCCGGTGCACGCATCCATTCGGCAATCGCCTCATTGCCTGAATCGAAGAACATCAGTCCAAGCGCCAGAGTGGCACCCGGTGCGGTCACATCGATGTTGACATTGTCGCCCTCGCGCACCTGGAACGAGGCCAGGCGATATTTCTCCTTCTGGGAGCCGCCAATCGGTCGCTTGACACCGCCGACCATATAATAGTGCAGTGTATCGGGCAACTGGAGATCACGCAAACCTGGCGGCGATTCACCCTGTCCGAGCGTGACGAGACCCAGTGCCAAACCAGCCGTCATCGCATACGATTCCCGCTCCACGCTGTTCTCCATTTCGGGCCCTGGCGGCCGGCCAATCTCCTGCAGCAGCACCTCGGCAATGTGCCGCTTGGCGGAACCCTGATACAACAGACCAATGCCCATTAGGGCGGCCACCTGTGTGCTCTGCGGTATGTCCAGCTCCATAGCCGTGGCCGGCAACAGCGCCTCCAGATGGACACTCAACAGCTTCGTTGTTTTCGTATCCATGGAACCGCGATGGGCAGCCGAAATGCCAAGGAGCAAGCCGACGCTGGTCATCTCGTCGCACTTGACCAAATACTTGAAGATGCTCATAAAGGAAAGCGAGCGCAGATGGCCGTTGAGTCCCAGGGCCATGAGGAAGCCGGCATGCTCCAAGCCATTGTTTGCCTGCGTCTTCGGTTTGTTGTACACAATCCACGTGGAGTCGATGTCCTTCGCTTGCGGCGAAATCTTAAGGCCGGTGGCGACACCATTGTGAAACGATGGCCATTGATGCATGTTGGCCGGGAACTCGATCTGTTGCATCTCAATGGTGGTGCCCTTGACGGGCTCACGTCCGGCCAGGCATAGCTTGGGCATGGGCATATTATCGCTGGGTCGGGGCAGCAATGTGCGTAACGTGAACATGCCCCTGCCCAGGGGCAAGGTCATGGTGCGAGCACAGTAGGCAAACAATTGCTTCTCCTGCTCCTCGATGAACTCGTGATCGCTGGTGCCCGGTGATTGTTGCACCTCAATCGACACCGGATCGGCGCTGTTGAGCAGGCGACGCACCTCCTCCACCCGCATATCGTCTGGGAAGCGTAGACGCAACAGTTTCGTATCCATATTGTCCATGCCATCGTGCCGCAAATGATCTGCATCCGGTTCGGCCATCGGCAATTCACCGCTGCTCGGCGCCAGGCGTGGCGACAGCGAATTCTCTTTGTAGATGCGACCACAGTGTGGCTGCTCAATGGTCGTCTCCAAGAATGGGAGTTGTGCGTGTGTCGCCAGCTCTGGGCGCAAAATCAATTCATAGGTGGCCCAACTGTAGCCGACGGGTGGCGTCAATCGTGCCAGTTCCAGTGCTTCTGCCAGCACCAGATGTACTGCAGCCGGCAATCGGGCAATATCGCCTCGCGTCATCTGCATGCATAGCAACAGTTCGAGCACCTGATGGCAACGTGGCACATCCGCTGAGATGCTGCGCTTGGGTCGCTTCGGATAGTTGGCCTGCACGGCGCCAAAGTGTTCGAGTAGATGCCACCAGTGCTTCAGCTTGTGGTGGCCATGCAACACCAGCGATATGAGCTGCACCACATTCCGGCTCCGCTCATTGATGCACTCCACATAGCTGTAGGGCGCCACCTCCTCCCTGCCCCGCAGCACATGCTCCAGCTGCGCATAGATGCTGGGCGCCGGCATGCGCAACAGCTCCTGGTACAACATTTGGGCGCCATGCTCCTCGCTCAGCATTGTCAGCTTCGTGGTCTTCTGCGTTAGCTCCGGAAAGTCCAGATGATAGTGCGATATATAGCTCTCCAATTGCATGTCAATGGCCAGCTGATGCAGGAACTGCAATGTGCCACAATTATCATTATTATTAATATTATTATTATTATTATTATTATTATTTTAGGAGTTCAACTCACCGTTGCCAGATAGTTGAGGGTGCTTTGAAAGATCGAGTCGAGCTTGAGATCCTCGTACAGCAAATGCAGGCCAAAAAAGATGGCTGGCAGGGTGCAGAAGAGCGGCGCCGTCACATCCACGCTGTACATGTGGGGGGAGTCGTGCAGGCAGGATGTGAGCGTTGTTTGCAACAGCAGGAATTCCCAATCCTCATCTGTGTACGATTCACAATCGTTATACTTGCGTCGCTTCAGCGGCTCATCATCCTGAAAGCCGAACTCTTGGTGCGGCTGCGGCTGCAGCGGCGGCGTTGAACAACCATCAACCACATAGGACGCGTCTCCACCCAATTCGTTGCACATCTCAGCGGATGATGATGACGTCGTTACTGTTGCTGCCGTTGCCGTGCCAGCCATGCAACCCATTAGGCTGAGCAGTGTGCTACGAAACAGTTGCCACTCCTGCTCGATGCTGTAATCCCGCGAACCGGGCGGATTCCTTGCGCTATACCAGCGTATAATAAAGTGCAGAAACTGTCCGGGATTCAACACTTGCCGCAACACGGCCACACAGCGTGTGATCAGGCGTGTGTCATTGAGCAGGGGCAACGAGATGCGCAGCATGCGTCCCGTCGCATAGACCAGGGTCAAGCGATTGCCGGCCGGATCACGCAGCGCCTTGCATATGTTGTGCGCCTGCCGTTGTGTATAGGATATCGGTTGCGGGGCAATCGGTGACAACATGTGCAGCTCCTCGTCGAACGCATTAAAATCGGCGGCAATTTTCGTCGGCAGCAGACTGCTGCGACGCACCTCCACAAATGAGCTGTTGTTCGTGGCGCCCTTTAGCTGCGCTCCGGGCGTGGCAGTTGGTGGTGGTGGTGTGGCCAGTTGAACGTAGACAGCGGGTGCTGTTCGTGTGAGCAGCGGCGTTATATGCACCTTGGAAATGAGCACAGTGCCCGTATAGAGAATGAGACTGCCGCCAGGATCCAATACGACTATCATATTCAATCGTGACAATCCGACGGCATCTTTTGCACTCAGCGTAGCAGCCAACGTGGATAGCTGCAGCGGTTCATCCGTGCCGTAGCCATGGAGCAGCACCAGCTGCAGACGGCAGGAGCGGGCCAGCAGATAGCACAGATACGTCTGTCCAACCAGATCCGTGTGGATGAAGGCACGCGTTGCCATCTCACAGAAATCGCGTTGACTGCATATAAAAAACAAAAGAAACAAATATAGGTTTAAATTGAGAGAGAAAGAGACATGGAGAGAGAGAGAGAGAGAGAGAGAGAGTAGGAAAGACAGATATAATTCGACTAGAAGCTAATCCTTTATTTATCAGAAGTGAAAATGTCAAATCTTAAAAACGATCACTTTAATTGTTATCTATTATCGATTATTATCGATATAATAATGACAGGCAAAGACAGATTGCAGAAGATAGAAGAGAGTTCAGTAAATTAAGTGGATCGCTATATTTTATACTTTTTAGGACAATAACAAATTGCTTCCGAAATTACTTTATTATTTATTATATAATATTTATATTACTTTATTTATTATTATTTGAATTACTTTAAATCAACCATTAATATTTCGGTAAGTGTTGAATATAACTTACGTGCCATATGTATTCTCCGTCCAGATGTGCTCCAAGCACATCTCCGGCTCAATGGGCTTTGCCGGCTTGACATGGGTTATCTTGCGCATATCCTTAATGGACGCCGACTGGTGGCTGATGCTATTCTGTAGCTGACTGAGCGGTGTGCCCAACATGGCCCGACTAAATTCGAAAATAGATCACTCAATGTCAACAAATCGATCTTATCGGTTATACATGCAACTCACTTGGTCTGACCGAGAACGCCGCTGAAGGATTGCGATTGACTGAGTCCAAATCGAGAGAAATTGTTAACAGATGGTGTCGCATTATGGTTGCGTCCCAGAAACGAAGTGCCGCTCAATTTGGTAGACCCTGCAGATTTAGCAAAATTATTCTTCATTATTACTGATATTATGTAAATATATATAAAAAAAAAAAAAAAAAACAATAGTAATAAATAATGATAGTAGTCGAAAAAAGATTGAGAGTTGATTCCAGATCCTCTAACATCGTAAAAAACACTTTTTGGTTCGATTCCTCTGATTCCTCAACTCAAATTTTCTGTTTTAGACTTTAAACTTTTGGCATTAGCTTTTTTTGTTTACTTTTGTTAGAACTGAATTTTTGTTGTTATTTTAAAGGTCTCAATTTTAACAATATAAATTAAGCTACGTTTTATGAAATGCTTTTAAATAATAAAATTAGTTTTCAAACGATTTGCTTATATATATAAAAGAGTAACGTATCGAAAGATTCTATGAAATGGAGCATATGAAGAGTTTTCACTGCTCTAATATTGATCGCAACTATAAATTAATAAACATATATAGATATTTATATAGGTATTTGGGGGAAAATCAAGTACCTCCCGTCAGCTTGGTGGAGCTAAAGCTGTTGATGCCACTGGTGCCGGCCGCATCGCGATGTCCTTGAAGCGTTTGACTAAGCAGATCCTGTTGCTGGCTAACATTGTCGACCTCCTCGGGCGTCACTTTGCGCAGGCGTGCCACAAAATGCTTGTAGAACTTGGCATCGTATAACAACACCAGATCCGAATCTTCGGCGGTAAACACGACGCTGTATTCGGGTTCGGTCATATAACCGGTCGATTTGCGACTAGTTTTGAGCACAACGGGACATGCCTCGTGCAATGGGTGCGACATTGAGAAGAGTCGGGGCATCGGTATGGATACCGTATGGGAGACGAGAGCATTGCCCGAATCCTTTTCCAACAGAAGACCGTGTGCTGTTTGCCACAGACGTGAGACGGGAAAATCGAGATTGGCGAGAAAATCTTCGCCATCATCGCAATAGACACGTAACGAATTCTGATCCACTACACCAATTGCCGTTAAATGATCCTCATCCGGTTGAACAGTCGCCCGCAGCTGGGCCAAGCGACCGCGAACGAAGCGACGATTGAGGAAACAGGCAAATTTCACCGGTGTATCGCAGGTGAAGCACATGCGTCGATGCACCCCATCATCGTCATCGTTCAGGCCCTGCGTCCAGATTACCGTATTCTTGTTCACATACAGCTCCTCCTCGTTGTTCACAAAATAATCGCACATGGGATCTTCGCGATGCATTTGTATCGGTTGCAAAAGTTGCTGTGGCAGCGATGTCAACTGCGTGGCAGCTGCCGCTTTGGGGCCACATTTCTTTGTCTGCTCAATTAATTGTTGGCGACGCTGGGCGCGCGCATAGCTCGCCTCGTAATCATCATAAATTTCACGAATGGTCCAAAACTCTTGAGGCTCCTCGCTGGCCGCAGAGATATTGACGTTTTGCAGACGCTGCAATAGCAAATGCTCGGCGGGCAAAAATTTTGGCAGAGTAGGTTCGTTTGGGCCCGGATGCTCCTCAGCCGCCTGGCGACCGCGGGGAACGAATTCCAGTGGCGGCTCTGAGACGGCTATCATCTCATTGCATGCATCCAGATTTGCGATCGATCTTATTTTGCATACACAAGCAGTGGGGTGCGCGCGCTCAATACCAACAGCAACTAACAGACAAATCAATCACCAAATTATTAATTATCAAAAACAATTGCAATTTTATTTTTGTAAAATGCCGGCTCAGATGTCGTCGCGCCGGCCAATTTGTATTGACAGTATTTATCGTTATCGTCAGTTCACGAGGTTGTCAACACTGCATAGATTGCCACCGTTTAATAATATCGCTTGTTTAACGCGCAAATGTGCATGAGCGATAGATGCTTAAAGTACTTATTGAAGTGAAGTCAGCAACTTGTGACATTATCAAATTTTCATGACTTTCCACTTAAGTTGTACATTTTATAGCACTTGTAAAACAAAAACAAAATACAGTTTTGTTTTATTGTAGCAAGACAATATTTAAACTATTTGTTAAAAGTATCGATACTATCATCGTGTCATTTAGTTTTAGTTCCCAACTATCGATATACATATATCGTTACGTAGTCAACATCTCTAGTCGGAAGGCTTTTGCATAAGCGTAAGGTAATAACAACAATAACAACCAATTTGGAAAAATTTGCTGCATTAAAGACCACCTTAAAACTATTGGAAACGAATACACAACTTGGCTTGTGTGCGCACTGAGTAAGCAGTTGTTTTGCATTGCACACACAAGTTAATATGATTTGGAGTGCCAATGCTTTCATTTGCATTACGTAACAAAAAAGAAAACAAAAAAAATACAGCATTCTAACATTTGTCGTGTTGCATGTCTGATTTGTTCCTCTGGTTTTTGTTTACAGTTACACACACACACACCTTCATATGGGCAGTAGCATAATATCGCAGCTGGCGCGAAAGTACGGTGCAGTGATTTTCTTTCCAACTGTTACAGTTGGCTCCATCTACGCAGACTGGTCCCATACACGCGACTGGAAACGCCAACAGCAGCGGGAAGCTCAAAGCGCAGCGCTAAAAAGTCAAAGCTAAACTACACAAAACAAAAACAAGAAAATAAAAATGGTGCTCGGCTTGGATAAGCGTGCCATGTGGGCAGCGTTGCCACTTCTTGGTTTAGCCATTGGACACTTTCTGGATCTGAAGGAAACAGAACGCATGTCCTTGTTCCGGGACAAGTCGGCATTGTACGGTCGTCCCGCTGGCTCCGAGGACAAGCCGCCATCCTGGTGATTAGCATTAAGTTTGCATTCACATTGTTTTTTTTTTTGTCTTGCACTCACTGTCGTTTTAAATAAACGGTAAAATGGCTGTGTGAAAATCACATCAGAATCCATTAAACTAGAATACGCATTGCGCTAGCTGTGTTGTCAGCATACGTAGAATCTGCAAATTGTAATCCATGGCATATTGTAAATGCAGCTACCTGTGTACCTGTGTGTACCTCTGCCATTAGTCCAACGTAACTGACAAACAAATTGGCTGAGCTAACATTCTTGCGGTCGCCGTAAAACACGACGATGGTCGATGCTTGATTTATTTATTTTTGAAGGATTGCGTTGCCTCTGCTGTACTATTGTTTGTTTTACACGTGAAAAGCCATAAAACCATCAACGCACGGACTAACGATAAGCCGGAGATAACTCGTTTCTCCAGTACCATGTCTACCTGAACTTGGGTCATGAAAGACACACACACACACATGTATATTCAGAAAATCGGAGCTAGCATCGATTTTGCACCTGAAGTGCGAGCGAGACAGCATTTGCAAGAACACCCGTAGCAGTCGCGACTTACAAATTGTGCCAAAACTCTGTTGCTGCAATTTAATAACCATCAAACTAAAAAAATAAGTTGTACATGTTGGAATAAACAAAATGTGCAAAATATATGTTAAGTCAAATCTATATGCCCTGCTTCCTTTTACAAACAGAGTATTTGATGCGCAAAATCCGTTAGGATTTCAAGCAGTTCGTGTTCTGCCTAATGAAAATATGATACAATATTTTAAATGCACATTAACTAAGCGCAAAGAGCATCTGCAAATGAAATTTGATTTGCGTATGTGTGTGTGCATGTGCGTGTGAGTGTGTGTAACATAATCCGCTCGAGCATTGCAAACGCACACACTCAGAACAATATAACAGACACACGCAAACAAATTGAAATGCCAATGCAAGAAAAGTAATTTATTTTATGGTCAGTGTGACAACAGGCATAGAAAATTGTTTCGAATTGCGGGCGTGCTGCGCCACAAAGGACGGTTTGTCCTTTAAAACATCCAACGGTTTTTATTTTGTCCACAGAGTCAAGGCAACTGTGCCCGCAACAGCGCAACATGCAAGATTTGCAAAGTGATTGTCTCTCTCGCTCTCGTTCTTCCTCTTTGCTTTCTAGGAACGCAACAAGATATGCATTTGGTGATGAGCAGCAATGTTGTGATTTTTGGAAGGTCACTGTGACGCAGCAAAACTGCGACTCTTTACTTATGTGAAGAGTGGCACAAGTTTTCTCTCTTGATACAAATGTGCGCCATTTCAGCAATTTCTTAGCAGTCGCAGAAACAGTATTGCTCATCTCCAATGCATAGGCAGCAAACATAACAACACTTGTTTGTTTTATGTAGGGTCGCAGGTAATATTGTGTATGTGGGTGCGCAAGCGTGTATGTATAAATACATAAATACATATATATATGTGTGTGTGTGAGTTTAGCCGAAACTCGTTTGCAGGAGCAAAGCAAAGCCATCAAACTAACCATGAGATCAGTTAGTTTTCGGCGTTCAAGGCATATACAACGCAACGCGAAACAGCACACACAAATTGAAGTAAAAGAATAAGAAGAAGAAGCAGCAGCCTCAACATGAGTTTGGAAAGAAACAGTGAAGAGGCCGCAACAAAAATGTCGCTAGAATTTGCAAAGAAAACTCTGCAGGATTATGAAGTGCTCGCAGTGATGGGCAACGGTGCCTTTGGCACCTGTTACAAGGTAAAAGACAAAACCACTGGTGTCCTGTACGCGTGGAAGGGCATGAACTACGACGAACTCGACGATGAGCGATGTGAGTCGCTCATCTCAGAGATCAGTGTGCTACGCCAGCTTAAGCATCCCAACATAGTGCAGTACTATCATCACTTAGTGAACCGTGAAGCCAAATCCATATACATCGTCATGGAGTGCTGCGACGGCGGTGATCTTGCACAGCTCATTCAGCGTGCCCGGGCGCAACGCAAACGCTTCGAGGAACCCTACATTTGGCGTGTGCTCTTCCAGCTGTGCCGTGCCCTGCAGGTATGTCTATTTTTATATATACAGTTGGAGTCAAAATAATAGTATCACTCTCACAAAAAGTTAAGTGAAAAACTTTTATTTAGAAATAATAAAACATTTCATTACGTATGTCTATTAACGTTGAAATTATATGATAAATTTAATATTTAATTGCGATCCATTAATTGAAATTAATGGCACTTTTCCCATCAATGGAAGGAATGCTAAACATTTTTAATTTAATTTAAATAATTGTATATATAAATTAAACTTGATATATAGAGTATTGTTATGTTCGTTAACATTATCTCGATTTAAATTTTTGCTTGCCAGGTGTGCCACAATAAAATACCCAATGGCACCATACTGCATCGCGACATTAAGCCGGCGAATATATTCCTCGATGCTGCCGGCAATGTCAAACTGGGTGACTTTGGATTGGCGCGTGTCCTGCGACGGGAGCAGAGTTTCGCCGCCTCGTTTGTGGGCACACCGCACTATATGAGTCCGGAACTGGTCAAGGGACGGCAGTACGATCGGAAGAGCGATGTTTGGGCCGTTGGCTGCCTGATCTATGAACTGTGTGCGTTGCGTCCGCCGTTTCGGGGTCGGGCATTTGCTCAACTTTCTGATAATATTGCACACGGACAGTTTAGTCGCATTCCGGATGTTTATAGCAAGGATCTGCAATCGATAATTGGATATATGTTGGCCGTGGATCATGAACAACGGCCGGGCATTGAGGTGATCACACGACACCCGTTGCTGGTGAGGAATATAAATGAGATATCTGCTCAGTTTCCGTCACTCGTCGATGCTGGCGACGAGTTCGATGTGCCCGGCATGGGTAAACTCTTTCCGGATAGCCCAGAGCTATCGAGCACACTATTCACCGAGCAGTATAGCTTCAATGAGGGCTACGGCCAGCGACGATTGAGTGTCACGGGCGTCTTTACTCCGGACTTGCGCAGTGAGCTCTTCTACTCCGCCAAGCGACGCATCTTTGCCAACGGTAACCAGCAGGAGCAACAGCAGCAGCTACAGCAATCAGATCCGGCACTCTACGAGAGCATTAAACGGGAGCCGAGTCCGCGTCGGATAACTCAAAATATTTTCGATGATGTACTGCAGCAGCGCTTGCATGCGATACGCGCACAGGAATCGCTGCTAGAGCAACGTGCCAGCGAACTGGAAGCGGAGGAGCAACGCCTCAAGCAACTGGAAAAGCAACTCCTGTATAAGCTGGAACAGGCAGAACAGCAGCAGCAATGCTCTTGCCGTCTTGTTGCCCCATCCATTCCGCCTGTGCCGCCGCGACGTCCAGCTGCAATACGTTGTCACGACGATACCTATTGCAGCATCGAACTGAATGACACATCGCCAACGGTGGCCAAAATGAATCTGGCTCTCCTCACGGCGCCCAAGCAGCTTCTCACCAACAACAACAGCAATACTCTGCGCAAGGTCACATTCATGTCGCCGGCGAAAGTCAGCAAATCAGCTGCCGTTTCCGTTCCAGTTGTGTTGCCCATGCAAACGAGCGTTTCCAGCACTGAGTCGGGCGATAGCCACGCTTCCAGCACGCGGCGCAAATCGATACTGTCGCTGTTTGGACTCAGTCGTGCAGCTAAAGTGCCCAGCAGCGTCAAACAGACAGTGCCGCAGCCGCAACAACAACAACAAGAAAAACAAAGACGTCCGCCTTTGGCTACCAAGCTGCCTGTCACACAACAACAACAACAACAACAGCAGCAAAAGCAGCAACAACAATCAGCACAACAAGAACAGCAACAAAAGTTGACCAACATGTGGACAAAGGAGCAAAAACGGGCTGCCTTCGATTTGCTGGCAGCGATGAATGCAGCAGATAAGGATGTAGGCGGCCCGGTTGCAGGAGCACGTCGCCAGCAGTTGCGGCAATCGGTGCGCGAACGCAATTCAAGCATGCAACGGAATCGCTTGCGACGCTCCATGGTGCAGCCGGCGAAGCCGTTCTTTGGTTCCGCTTCCGGTTCGGGTTCGCGGGAACAAATGTTAATTTGAGTTATTTTTTGAGTCTCTGTTTTTTTTTTTCAGAGGGGGCACTCAAAGTGACCCGCCTTGTGATCTGGAATAAGTTCCGTAAGCTAGACGTATGTTTATCTATTTTTTTCCCTTTTCATACATATTTTTTTTTTTTGCAACTGCCTTGTTCCTAAGTATGTGGTTTTCATGTATTGTTAGCTGGTAAGCAAATATTTGTCAAAAAATTCTTACGCTTTGTGCAATTTATATGTAATCAAATAAATCGAATAAACCGAATTGACCGTTAAATTGAATTTGTGCTCTATCAGTGCAGTGGCGATCGCACACGTAAGTATCGATCTCGTTTCGATAACGATATTATTAGAGCAGTTTAGTAAGGTGTTGCTTTGGTCATTTATCATTAGCCGCAAAAATAATTGAACTTTATTAAATTAAATTATTAATAATATAGAAATATTTATATACTTAACCTGTTTTCTAAACTTATTGTCTGCCCTTTCTTTTGGTCGATCGGTTCAAATTGTTAATCAATAGTTGGCAACACCGACGCAGTTGGCAACAAGTGGCAACCACCAAATTCAACTCACGCACATCTCTAGCGCGCTCATTTCTTTTGTTTTTGTTTTTTATTTATTATTTTTTATTTTTCAACTTCTGCTCCTTCTTCTTTTTTGCTTGCATTGCCAGAAATGCTGCCGCATATCGAAGAGGATGTGCCAGAACTTCTGATGCAGCGCAACACAGTTGCCTACTGTAGTCAGCTGCATGTGAGGCCGTCAAAATCCAGCTTACTACTCAGTCGCCAACTCAAATTCTTCGAATTTCGCAAAAAGGAGCTGTTGCATCACATTGATCTGAGGGACACCGGCTTGATGCACGTGGCCACCGATTTGTTGACATACAGCGGACCCATTCACAGCTTCCTCATACGCGACGATGTGTCCATGGAGATTAGCGGCGATTCGACAAGTTACAGCATGTTGCACGCTGTCGAGGATCTGCCGCTGAGCATTGGCAAATATGTTTGGCTGAACGATGAGATCTACTTGCTGTTGCGCTGCTGGGACAAGCTGCTCGTCCTGCAGCGACCCAAGGTGCATGGTGAGCGATTTCTTCTGATCGCACAACATGATAATCTACAGGATTATCGCTTGGTGCGTAGTTCCATAAAATATCAGGCACAAGTTGAGCTCCACTTTACAAACGGCAAACGATTGCGTACAAATTTCCAAACTGCTAACTCAGCTGAGACACCAGCTTCAATTGGCGGCACACACACATTCGATGGCTTCCAGCGTCTGCTGGCGCGTGTCCATTGCGCACGTACCGAGCTGCAAGCGCAGCGTGCCCAAACCCAGTTGGATTTTGTGCGTGCTCGCGACCAATTGGCATTTGGTGTGGCCGGCCAGCGTTCGCCGTTGCTGGAAGAGAAACAGCTGTTGCGTCGTTGCGGTGATCTTTGGACACGCATCTGTGGTGACTGCCTTGTGCTGGGCACCTTGTTAACCAATGCGACGGGCAACAATCGGTGCAATACTTTGCACGCACTGCGTCCGCTGCTTAGCTGCCTGCCCGCCGGATGTGGCCTGAAATATGCGCATCGTTTGTATGACATGCCCATGCAGTCGGATGGCCAACCGCCTGAGGATTACGATGAACTCGCCCAGTTTGGGGCGTGTCTCGAACAGCACAGCGCCAGCAATAGCTTTAACTGGTATCCAACGGCGAGCATCGTCCACAAATTGGCGCCGGAACGCAGCGCTGTGTTGCTGGTGCGCATGAAGCTGGAGGATTTGCTGTCGCTGGAGCACATCCATTTGCTCGTCATTTACGAGGTGCATGCGGCGGATGCGAATGATGTACGTCAGCTGCAGCTGCAAGTAGCCAGCATTAATGTGGGGCAACTGTTGCAGCAACAGTCGATGCATGTGCCCAGCTTTGGCGCGGCAACACTGCATCAAGATTTCCTGGCGGTGATCATGGCGCAGACAGCGCACTGCGCGCTGCGACTGCAATTTCAGGCCGTGGAGCAGCAAGCACAATTCGAGCAGCTGCTCACCGACAAATGGGGCTATGTGGTCACAACGGTGCCCCCGAAGGATCAGCAGCAGCAGCCAAGGCCTGAAGGTGAGTTCAGTTGTTGAATCCGCCAGCTGAATCCCTCAACTCAATTCGTGTGTTTGGCTTGCAGCTGTGCAGCTCTTGGATGACTTTGTCTTTGACGTCAGGAGTAACAGCGGCAGCTGTGGCTCAACTGCCGCACATCATTGTCTCTTCTATGATCGGTCGTCGGAGGTGCTGTTGCTGCACAATGAGCCTGGCCAGCATTGGCATCTGTTTGCGCACAGTCAGACGCAACTGGGCCTGCTGCTGCGCCGTCTCCAGCAGGATCTGTTGCAGTTGCACTGCAATCTGTCGCTGCTGCAGCTGGAGCACGAAGCCGAATGCCGACGGCCTGCAAATGCAGCGCTGCTCTTGGAATCGGCTCTGCGCGATGAGCTCCAAGCCCAAGCCGAACTGTTCCAGGCGCCAGCGGCGCTAAAAGCCAGCATATTGAGACGCCTGCATCAGCTGGAAATGGCCAGTGATTTGCTGGTATCTGTGATAAGAAGATAAATGCAGCTGCAAACAATGTTTTATATATTTTAAATACAAATTGTAAATTAGATTTATTAAACGTATTTTTTGTACCTTAAAATTGCACTTCTCAAATGAATTTCAAATATTTTAAGCATATATTAAAATCAAGTTAGTTTAATACAATTAAGAACGGGTTTTTTTTATTATTATTATATTTTTCTTAATAATAATCTTTGCGTGAACTATTTTCTTAAGCAATGATAAATGATTACATTGATTGTTTTTGTGGCAACGTCCGATCGGTCGAAATGGGATATGACAAAATCGACTCGACAAGCGAAGCTGATCAAGAATCTTTTCCGATAAGTATAAAATGCTTTATTCAAAATAACAGCTAAGTATTATTAAAAAAAAGGAGCCCCACATGGACGGACATTTTAATCAGTAGTTTGACTGTTTATCCTGAACAGATATACATATACATAGGACACCATATATGCCGGTCAGGATTATACAGATTCGTTTAAATTGTCAGAAAACAATTGTTAATTTTTTTTTCATAATTAACGTTGTTTTAAAACACAGAAAATACTTTGCTTAATTTAAAGCATTTCTAGGCAGAACTTTGTTAAGTAATAGTTAACTGAATTTAAGGTATACAAATAACTGGTTTTTTCCCTCTTTTTCAGGACATTGCAAGTTGGGAAGTGGCGCTGCAGCTGCTGCGTCTCTGTTGCTCCTCGCCCTTAATGATGTTGTCGAGGACATTCTCCAGATTCTGTGTGGCCGCCGACAACTCGGTATTGTCACTGTAAGAGTCCTCGACAATCTCCTTGACCTTGTGCAGAAGCAGCCTAAAGTTCACCATTTCCGTGTCGCGAACATCCAGATTGACCGACTGCTCGAGCAATGCACCTAGCGGCATGCCAGCCTGCTGTTGTTGTTGTTGCTGCTGCTGCTGTTGCAAGCTGCAACGACGCTGATCAAACCATAAGCTGATGTCGCTCAGTGAGTAATCCGATTTGTTTGCCTCCAAATAGCTGCGATTTAGCTCGGCACCGTTGACTGTGTGCATGAGAGAAAAATAAGTATTGGGTAAATTGTCTCATAATTAGAGAATTATTCAATAAGTCAAATTAATCAGCCTGTTAATTCTTATCTAGTTAGTCAATCATTCAGCAAGTCATGCAAACAATTAGCCAAACAATCAAATCTTCAAGTAGTCAAGCAATTATTTAGTCTACGAGAGAGGTTCTGTTGATCGACAGTTTATAAACTTATTCGTTTGCCTTCTAATCAGCTAATTAATTAATTGTTTTACGCACTCGAATGTGTCAAATTGGCTCCGATTGGAGCATAAATGTCAAACATCGCCTGGCCGACAGGCATCGTCAATCGTTGCGGTGTGCTGGCATTCAAAAATGTTGAACTAATCAACGGTGCTGCTGCTGAGGAAGCGCGCTGCAACAAGAGAGAGAGAAAGAGAGAGAGAGACAGATAAACAGCATGATTGATATTCAGATTAATCATCAATCATTGACAAACCGATAGCTGACGCATATCCTCAATGATATGCAGCAAGAAGCTTTGATGAGCGCTGAGGAACTCTGAGATTTCTGTGCTCGATGTGGTCGCCAAGTGTTGCAGTTGCGTCTCCAGCTTTCTGTTGAGTGGCAAGTGTTGAGTTAATGTAAATGCAACGTTTTGGAGACTTACGTGTTCTGCTGCAGCAGACGATCGATAATGGATTGCATACGCTCCGAAGCATTGCTGGCCAGGCCAGTTAGAGAACCTGTTCGCATGTTATAGAGGAAAAAAAATAAATAAAACATAAGTCAGTCAATAATTTAAGCTGCGAACAGTAATTTAGTTAATCAATCATTTAACTGTCAATCAGTTGTTAAGCCAGTCAATTAATCATAATTAGTTAATACAATCGATCAATCAATTGTTTACCCAGAGGTGATAAATCAAATCAATCAGTCAGTCTGTCAATTAAATGTTCTTTCAATTAATTTAGCCAATCCATTGATCCATAATTCAATCAATTATTCAGTCAATCAGTCATCAGTCAATTGATTACCAAGAAGTGATCAATTAGTCAGTCAACCATCAATTGTTTCTTCACAGTTCTGATTGACGGCAGTCTCTTATACATACTCAGCTCCTGTTGTGGTTGTTGCAGCTGCTGCTGCGCCTGTTGCTGATGATGATTGATTGTCTTCTCAGGGAGAGGTGTCTTCATGGGCAACGTGGAATTGCTTCGAATGCTACGCGTCTCGGCTGGAATGGGCGTCAATTCGGTGGCATTGGTCGGCTGATTGACGCTGCCTGTGCCTGTGCTCTCCTGTGCATTGCAGAAGCCGCGACGCTCCTCCTCCTCGGCATCGGCACGCTGGGTCTTATGGGCATGGTAGGCGAACCAAGTGCACAGACGCGACAGATAGTGGGTCCAACGACGTGGATGCGGCTGATGATCCTCGAAAAATACCTCGCACATGCGATGCGATGCCTCGTGTTTGCCACTTGCCACATTCGTTGTCGCAGCTGCAAAGCAAGGCAAACACAGCGACAGATCCCGGCACACCTGACACTTGAAACGGATGCCAATGATGTGCTCGTTGCGACAGCCGGCACACATATTGCTATGGATCAAATGTTCAGTGTCCTCGATACGTTTGATCAGCGCCAACAGATTGCCATAGATGAGGAAACGTGTCTGTGTTTGCGTCCAAAGGCTGTGAAATTGTTGCTCGTCGAGGCCGGCGACACCATGATGACACCTTGCAAAGCATTGCTCCAACATCGCTGGCAAATTGTGTGCGCCATATGCCTTCGATTCGCCCAGATAGGAAAGCAGCTTGCTCAGCGTCAGCAGCAGCTGTTCGAAGGCGTAACGGGAAACGCATTGCGTGATCCGCCCATCCGCCAACAAACTGTAAAAGTCAGCAATCATGTGCTCGCTGCTGTACAGTTTGCAGAGCAGCAGAAATGTCACCTTGATCTCCAGCAGAGAAATCGAATGCCGACGTTGACTGTGGGACAGTGGATGAATAAGGAATAGAATATATATATACAAGGAGGTAAGGCGTAGAATATACATATACACAACTACACCTTTAATACACCTACGGGTCATAGATATTCCAGAAGAAGTTGGCCAATAGGGCCGTTGCCGTTTCCAGCTGATATTTGGGGGTTTTGGTGAAATGTCCCAGTTTCTCGCAGGCGAAATAAATGTCATGGAGCAACGAGGTGAGCTGAAAGGGTGGCACCATTAAATTTAGATTACAATTGCCGCCAGTACCCGGCATTCCATGGCGTTCCAATATGGCCAGCACCAGTTTGTACGGTATTTTCCCAGCTGTAAATTGTGCAAAATTTTTATATATATATTTTTATATTCCTGGCAACAGCTATTTATGCGCTCACTGTGAAAGATCTTTTGCAGTGCAACAAATTTGCTGGCACATCGATAGACGGTGTATTTGTAGTTGCCATAATCCACTTGCAATTTCCTCATTATATCAGTTAAGTTCGAGGCCACTTGTTGCTGCTGCTGCTGCGGCAGCAGTTGTTGTCCTTTGTTGTTTGCCAAGGCCGCGACGGCGACTGCGCTTTTGCGCATTGCTGCCATTTGTGTGTTAACAGCGGCTCCCAGCATATTGTGCAATCGATAGAAACTTTTGCTTTAATGCTTTATAAGTGCTGCTTTCGACTCGTTATTTATAATTTTCAATTGCTGCAGCGTCGTTTTCTTCGTTTAATGCGTTCTCCACGACGTTCGTTAGCGCAAAAGTCAAATTTGAAATGATTCTGTGGCAACGCCGTGGCGATCGCGCTTTATAGCAGAGCAGTAATGCCAGCTAACGTCAACAATGTGACCGTTGTCGTTTAAATTTTATCTTGCATTAGGAATTTTTTTTTTAAGGCCGTATATTTGTGTGACAATTTATTTTATAATTAAACTATTTTGTATACTTGTACATTTTAAATAAATATGGTGTATGCATGTAATAATAAATTTAATTCAGAAATTTGTGCTCACTGGTATCGCTCCAAGCGATTTATACGGTTGATATCGATATACTTATCGTTTATTTATGTAATCGAGCTCATTTATATCAGCTGATTCATTTAAAAGGGGCATTGATAAGATGATCAATTATTTTGAATAATAATGCTATCTATATGTGTTACAATATTTTTTCTCTTCATTTTGTTTTACATATTAATCAAATAAGATATAAATTATCACACATACCCATGGCAAATAAGTTAAATTGTGATAATGTTCCTTTGTGACATAAAAATAACAATCGTTATTTGGTTTATCTCAGCAATATTTGATGAAATTCAACAAATGCACTTGGTAATGGCTGGAAATTCTAAATAATATTTTAATATATTATTTGTACTGCTTGTACTATGTAATATATATACAATTTTAATAAGTATTGCAATAAAAATTATCATGATCATATCAACATATCACTATATTAACATTTTTTTTATTAGTCTTTCTGACAACAGGAATAATATTTGTATATATGTGTGTGTGCGTATGTGTTGCTTGCTTTTAATTATGATAATCTATGGAAAAGCATGCATGCGTTTCCACGAATGTGTGTATACATTAGAGTATGTGTGTGTGACAGCTATGGCAAGCTGCTGATTGACTAGCTGACAAATGGTGGCATCTGAGATATTTTTGACCAACCCAGTGGCACTAACGCGAGAAATGGTTCAAATGCCATAACAAGATGGAGAACACATGCACACATATATCCACAGCGAACACACACACATACATGTAAAAGACTCTTGCATTTGCAATCACATTGCACAATGGGGAGCAGGAAAGGGAACAATGACAAGACACGTTGGTCGTCGTCGTCGTCCTTGTCGTAGTTGGCGTTGTTGGCGACCAACTGCCTGCATCAGGCAATAATAATTCGCCCAGCCAGTCAACCAGCCACCCAGCCAGTCATTGACAATGTCTGTGTCATAATGGCTCCCCACTGGTTGTCATACTCTGTTCTCCCCAACAAGAGAGAAACAGAGCATATTAGAGCATATTGATATAGAGTCAACAAGCTCAAAAGGCACCACATAACTACACTACAAAAAATACATACAATTTATCAAAAAGTTGATTATGTAAGAGACCATAGAGTTCATAAATTATATAGATTTTTGTACATCTCCAGTTTATTCAGTCGATTTAGCCATGTCTATCAGTCTTTAAACATCTCAGACACTGCACTTAAAAAAAAATATAAACATTTACTTGGATAATTCAAATAATAAATTTCTAAAAAACTGCATTCTTTACTTTCGGAAAGTTGAAATTTTCTAAAATTGTTGTCGTAGTTGTCAATAGAGAAGTGGAAAGGTGTTTGTTGTTTCCGTCCCAAATTATTGAAAGGATCATAGATGGAATATAATAGAAAGTTTAGTTTTTTGTGCTTTTCTTTTTCCAGTACAGGTGCAAATAATGTATTTCGTTTTATATCTTACTTAATTGAGAAATCAAAATTTTATTTCTAATAATAATCGAAACCGTATTTGCATCAATTGAAACTCAAAATGGGAATTAAACATTTATTCAAAACATAATTATCGGAACTAATAGTATTAGCCAATTTATAAAGACATCAGAACACGTGTCGATATTGTAAAAAGTATTATAAAAAATACCGTCATCTCATCACCGTCATTTTTATATATTACGTACAAGTATCGATATTGAAAACTGTTTTGGTTTCGATATGATAAATGATATATATAATGATTTTATGTGTATATGTTTTTTTTTTGGAAAACCCTTGTTGGCTATCCTTAAAAATATCAGTGCGATTCGTTGTCTCAGTGTAGTCTCTGAGATCGTTCGACAGATGGACAGACATTGCTAAACTGTCCTGCTAATGCTGATCAAGATATATATATATTATATATATATATATATATACAAGCACAAATTGGTCAAGTATATCAAAACTAGTGCAATGCACAGTTGGGCAATTTCATATTTTATTTATTGTTCTTGTTGACAGTTGCTGCACTGCGTCGAACGTAGAGATGTGTGGATGGCAGTGGGTCTACAAAGGTGATGGCGGAGGTGGTTGCGACACCTACAATTGTCAGTCTTCTAAATGAATGAATTAAGCCAGTCATGCAACATAAATGCAATGAGCAGTCTTCTGCTCTGTGCCTCCCCGTTGATGTTGATGTTGCTGTAGCTACCTCTCGTGTTCCCTAACTTGCCCCGTCTCCCTCTTTTGGCACTCAGCTGCAGTCTGAGGACAGTTGAAGCAGGGCGTCAGGTTTCACAGTCAGGCGGCAGGACAACGTGCCACACATTGCCTCGCGCTGCACATTTGCAACATTGTTGTAGTCCTGTCACTGTTGACGACTTTTGCTGATGGCGCTGCCATAGCTACTGCTACACTCAGAAAAAAATGGGCGTAAATTGAAAAATATCCTAAAAACTAAAAACTATTCCTTGATTTAAGTAATAATTTCAAAGTGGAATCAGCAGAAATAATAATAAGTTATTTGGCGCCCTTAAATCGGGTTGCAATCACCCTAAATTTTAAAGTGTTTTCATATTAAATTAAATATGAATTCTATTAAGTTTATGTGAAGTCTAAAAATACAAAAGTTGATCACTAATATAAGTAACAAAAAAGCATTTATATCTTCTTCTATCCTTTATAAATCTATTCTAAAAATTGAAGCCCTAAATTATTGGAAGCCACAAATTGAAATGCGTTTTATTTGTTTGAGTGTCCTGCTTTTGTTGTGCTGCACAATGAGGCTGTTGCCATTGCTGCCCCATCGCTGCTGTTGTTATGCACCAGACTTACGCAAAGCGAACGAGAATTCACCAAACTCAAAGGACTCGTAGGACTCGTCACACAATGGCTATGTTCCCTGAAATGGAAATGGCTTCGTGGACGTGAAACGTGATCGAATGCGCAACATGGCAACACAAAATGTTGCCTGCTGCCTGCCACAGACTGAGGCAAATAATGAGCAAAGATGGAGCACTTTATAGATTTGACAGGCACACGTTTTTTTCGGTCAGTGTATGCAAATAGAAAAGAAACGCGTTTTGAATCTTGAAACATTTTTCCCCCATATATTTATAAACAATTATATTGAGTTTTTTTCTCTGAGTGTATGCACAACGAGTCGAGCGGCCAGAACACCAATTAAGGAACAATAGCCGGTTGCCATCGTTGCCAAACAACAGAAAACAGCAGTGGGAGCAGGGACCTTGTGGAGGTTGGAGCACCAGTTAAAGGCTCAGTTGGAACTCGGCCATGTTGATGACTTGGGCGGCAACTGCCATTAAAAACGAAAAGCGCCGTTGTCAAATGTTTTTGATGAAGTCAATACTGGACTGCATTGAGCGAATAATTGGAACAATTGGGCATTACAACACCCTCCCCCCTGGCGATATCTTTACTTTGTTATAAATTTAAAAAATATATTTGTAATCTGTAACCTAATCTTGTTGATTTTTTGTCCAAATTTATTTTTAATTGGGTAAATTGGTAACTTGGTCTTTCGATCGATGTTTGGCAGCTATATGATATAATGAGCCGATCCGGATAACTCTGATTTAAAAAAGACTGCATGGACTCGACCCGATCTATATATATTAATGCGTTGCTTTTAAATAATTTTGAATTTCATAAAGAAATGTATCAAAATTTAAATCTGATAAATATTTTGAATTTCTAGTTTTGAATTAAAATTGGGTAAATTTTATTAACTTGCACTGCTCCAAGCTCTCAATATTTGTAGTTTTATACAGAAACATTAAAATTTAATTTTAAATAGATCATATTTAGCCATCTTATTTATATTATTTTTTCTGAGTGTGCCTGCTGCTCCTAGTTTCCAACGCCGTTCCACGCCCACTTTTTTACCTCTGGCAACCGGCATTTTTGAAGTTCCTTTTTTTCGCAGCTCTGCTTTGTTTTGTTGTTATTGTTGTTTGTTGCACACGAAGCACAACAAGTCTGGCTCCATTTCAACCCAATGCGTTTTATCAAATTCACAAACCTTATGGCGATTCTAGCATCTATGTGTTGACCAGATTCCAATGGCTTCAAGGCATTCAATTTTACACCCTAAATTTTTTTATTGCTGCAACCAAAACGAAAGCAGTGCAAAAGCAAGTTTTATTTCTCATTGCTACCAAATTTTAATGACCTTGTGGATTTTCAAATAATTTTGAGTCGAAAGATTGGATAGATAAGAAGCCATTGGTTATAATTCACCCTTTTTTAGCTCAATACATATTTTCATTAATTTTTGTTTAATTTGTAGATTGTGAGAGACCTGCTCTTAAGATTGTTGGCTACCTATTTCATGGCAATATCATAATACCCATACTCAGCGAGGGTATACAAAAGCGCAGTATTGCTGCCCAACTGGAAGCCTGTGCATAGCAATTTCAATGCCATGTGGTCATTGAGGAGCAAGGAATCCAAGATGGCTGCCAGCAATATCGTATGTTGCTCGATAACGGGAGTATTCGGTGCTATTCTATTCTAGGAATAGAATAGAACACCGTACCTAGGCACGGTACGCTGTTAGCGGTCTGTGAATGGTCTAATTATGACTCTTGTCTGACTCTACACAATTAACATACACAACATCAAAATAAAGATTAGATAAAGTATTCAAGTTCCAAATTTGTTTAGAGTTTTCTTAAATACAAGCTAACATTTGCAAAGTGGTGTTATTATGTTCAGCTAGTTTCGGGTTTTTTATTTTTTAATAAGTTTTTTGTTTTATGTTTATAATCTATCTACTTCCTATAAACCGGTAAGTTCCGAGCTCTAGCCATTAGTCTAATAAAAGAACACACTTTTAATTGTTATATCTTATTGGACAATACGTTTTCTAATCTAATTAAAATACCATTTCTTTCCTAAGTTGACTTGTATGGGATACGATCGAAATTAAAAATTAAACTATATTTTATTTTCTCTGTTCAAACTGATATGCGAGGAACAAATTTATTATATATATATATGTTATGTTTACTTATCTTAACAGAGTTGCTTGTAAGGCGATTTCATGTGATGTTTTCTTAATCTAATGCATCCACTTGAAAGTCGACTCTATGTGATATTTTGTCATAAAAAAATAGCTGAGCCTTGCAGCGTCTCATGTTCATACTTGAACACTAAGACTATAATATATAATCTGTAACTTAATATGTAACTGTGTACTTAAAACACAATATCGATTTATATCGATATTAATTGTGTGATCAGCTTTAAGCAGAATAGCTGAATCGATGTGAATTAATAATTATCTTTAGCATCATCATGGGGAGCTATTTTTAAATGAATATTTTTTAATATTTATGGATGATCGTGCAGATTGTTCTGCTCAACTCAAGAATACTGATAAGCGATCAAACAAAGAGTTCAGCATTTTTCAGCATTTCCTGTTTGGCTTCATTAAGCAAGCAGGTTGAAAAAATTACCAATATTTGCTTTGGATACGTTTAATTTTTGCGCATTGCGATTAAGGATTACGAACGAGTGAGCGTTGGAGAGAGCCAGTAAATATAAAAATGACTGAGCGATTGTTGTACATTGCTGCCAATCCAATTAGTTGCGGGCAGTGCAAACAATAACAACACCAACAACACCAACAACAACACCAACAACAACAACATCAATTGAAATAGCTTTGTCCTTTCTCTTTATCAACAGCAAATAATAGTAGCGACGTGGAGGTGCAGAAGCAGAGCAAAGCAAAAAAGGAGCAGGACATTTTGCCATTGCGACTGAGAAACATTCACACTCGTTGTAAGTGGACAAAGTTGTTGTTGTTGCTTTTGTTGTTGCTTTTGTTGTTGCTGCGACTCTCGTTGTTGTGCAATGTTAAGTTGATGCCGGCGAAGCATCACCATTTTTTGTTCCTTTAATCTGAGGCATGCCAGACTAAAAAAAAAAATGCAGTTTATAGCAAATTGTATTTACTGTTGGATCCGTTTTCCAGTTGCAAGCATATTTTCACAGTAAACATCAAATAACATATCCCAAAAAAATAGTAGCAGATAAGTTTACTCAAACAAATATCGTTTGCTGTGAAATTTTACTGAAAATGCATTTTTTTTGTTTTTTTACATCATGTGTTACGTCATAAAGTATATATATATTCCTGATGAGCATAAGCAACAAAGTTTCCCGTTGGCCGGTCTGTGGGAGAAATTATAGTTTCTCGTACCACATTCATTGATCAAGTAAACTTAATATTTTCGATAACGATTCCAGTTTTTCCCATAGCAACAAAAGCCACAATTTTAAAGATTTTATTTCTGTGCATTGTCCTTGTATAATTCTTGATCAGGATTTTAATTCCCTTGTATAATTAACAGTTGTCTTTAGGGTATCTTCTAGCTGAGTTTGCTCAGCCTTCAAGCTACAAGCTTCAAGTGTTTTAAATTGGAAGAAAAAGTTTTGGGTGTTTTTTTAGTTTCGTTATATTGCAGCTAAGCTTCTGAACTGTCATCACTTAATTTCGTAATTGGATTTAATTTGAAAATATTTGGAATTGCAAAAAATTAGTTAAATAGCCCAAAACATAATGTATGAGAAAGTTTATTACATTTATTTATTACATTTAATAGGGCTAAAAAAATACAATTTTAATTAATGTGCAGTTGTATTACATAATTCAGTTTTAATTTAAGGTAAAAATTAAAAAATCTAAATTTGCATGCTTTATTAATCTTGATGCCAATTAAAAAACAATAAATGAATACTAAATTAAAAATAATATATACATCAAATTGGATTAAGAAAACATAACATGTTGTGCAAAGACGAGTCAAAGTTTAGTTAAGATTTAAATAACATATTTAACTCAGATGCTGAATTAATGTTGTGTATATATGAAAGAAATTACTATTCCAAAGCTAAGTTTCAATATATATTAAAATACCCAAACGATTGTTCTTTTAAGAGATTATTATTATTATCATTATTATTGATCTTTGCACTTGGGAAAAACCAAAAGATTTTCTTTCGACCGATTGTCCACAATGCTGCTTTATTATATAGTCATTTGATCTGGCTAAAACATTAATCAGACGAATTAAGATATTAAAATTATTATACTCTTTCACAAGAGCTACAAATAAACGTTACTGGAAGAAGAAAATGCAATCAAATTAATTGAAAATGTTTTGTGTTGTATTTTCAATAACATCATCGAAATGCTTTAAAGGTAAAACACTTAGGGAAAAGAATAATTTAAAACGATGCATGCCACAAAGGAAATACAATTGGAGACATTGAGAGACATAGAGAGAGAGAGAGAGAGAGAGGGAAAGAAAGAGAGAAAGAGGGAGAGAGAGATAGATTAAGTAAAGAGAGCGAAAAATGCTGGGAGACAGACCTGACTCAGCTTTAATTAAAAAGTTACCTGCAAAAATTGTAGCCTGCCAGCCATTTTACCAATGTTTGCCAGCTTTGGCCCACGACCAGTTCAAGCCAAGTTAAGAGCAAAGACAGAACACAGGACTGCCTTAGTTGCCCTCGACATATCACTGTTCCCTGTCGCTCCTCCTCACCAAAAAGAACTTGCAGCAAGCAACCATCGAAGCTGCCAGTCAATGGAATTTTACCAGGTTTGCGGTTCAAGCTGAACTTTCTATTAGATTTCTTCTTCCTTTCAGTCGCTGTCCTTGCAATTGTAGGGTTCCAACGACAGGTTAACCCACACCACACCACGCCCCCATCTCAGCTCTGACCCACCCTTTTACACTGAAACAAACCAACGTGAAAACAAATACTGTCAAAATTAAAAAAATAAATTGATTAATATAAAATAAAAACAAATTTTATTTATACATATAAAAATCGTATTTTTTTAACAGAATTAATTTTACAAAAAAAACATGTTTTTTAACGTAAAATCAGATGCAATTTGTATATAACTAATTAATAAATTAACTAATTGATTCACCTATCAAATCGCATGAATTGGTGTTGAGGAGCCTCAGATAATTTACCATGAGGATACCCCAACTGAAATTACACGATTAAAAGTCTAGGACTGAAACTGAAACTCAACTTAAGTTTTGCATAAAATACACACACTATTTCTCTGAGTGTAGGGCATGGCATATCCCTGTTCACATCCCGCTTAACTTCGGTAGACACACAGCCTTTAGCACATTTCATTTTGGCATGGGAGCTGTTATCAACTTTTCATTCCCGCAAAGCAGTGGGGGAGTGGTGGAGATGGGAGGGGGTTGGTGCAACCTTTGGCCGCACATATTTCGATATCAATTTGCGTTAACATATTGCATTTTAATGAATTTTCTGACTGCCAAGTGGTGCCATTTGAGTGGATTAAAGCCTTTCGGCGGCAATTGGATCCCCATTCAAATTGAATGAAATTCAACTCAGTTCACGACGCACAAAAATAGACTACCCTTTACCCTCTACTCTCATTTGTTCCCCCTCACTGCATATATGACCTTAAAATGCAAGCCTGGCAGTATTTACAGCTTCGTCATTTTTGAATTTCGTTAAAAATTAATAACAATTTTGCAAAAGCAAAGGTAAAAGAATTGAGCAATTTATTTATTAAAATAATAACTATTTACACATTGGTAGCTTAAACCTGTCGATTGTGGGGCATGCAACACAAATTTTCACAAATCTGATGGATCAATTTTTTTTCGAACGAGAACACATCTTATTCGATTGCGGAGGCTTATATATATTTTCCTAATCAGCATTGACAATCGAGTCAATCTTACCACGTCTATCTATCCATCCTACAATGTTAACTTAAAACTTTATAAATTGAAGGAAGCTAAAAATGTTATCGATACGCATTTTATTATTGAAATAGGGTGTTTAACCTCTAATTCAAGGATTACGCGTCTTACATCTCCATAGAAAATTAATAATACTCTTTAACCAATTGGACATTGCTAATTAATATTATTACTTTTCAATATTTCAAATCCATGTTTAGTTTACTATTTTTAAATTACCTCCTGTGGGGTTTCCATATAATAAAATTTTTTAAAACTATATTTTATAACTCGAAACAGTTAAAATAGTTATTTACATATCAATTTGTTTATTCCTCTCTATAAAAAATTAGCTATTCAAGAACTTAACAGACGTTTAAAATTCGCTCTATAAATATGTCTTCAAAAGATCTGAAAACATGCATTTAAATATGCATGAAAAGTGTTATTAGTTTATTTTTTTTCTATATTTAAATAAAAATGTATTTTAATACCCATATTTTAATTTAATTCTCTTGGACTTGTTGATAATTAATTAAATATACAATATACATTTTTGAACTAAAAATGTTATTCATTAATTAATTATTAATTGCACAAGAAACAAACAATAAAGTTATAGTCCGCGAGTTCGACTATCCTCAACCCAGCTGTTAAATATGTAATTAATTTTCGATAAATGCATATCGACCAAATGAAGTAAACTTGAGCTTTATGGGAAACCGTGTATTTAGGCATATAGACAAAAGGACATGGCTATATTAACTTGGCTTTGATCCTGGCTAATAATACATTTACCTGATGAGGTCATAGCTTCCCTTAGTTTATATATTAACTTAAATATAAAACACAAATCTTTAACAATCATCAGAATCGAGAATTTTGATAATTATAATAGTCATCACAATGTTCATGCTACTCCTGAAAAATTTGTTATCCAACATTTAGATTTATGTGGTGCATCTTTATTTATAATCTATAATTTAATTATTTATTGAATGTTATTTACGTTGATTGTGGATTGTTTATGGGCGCATTAAATAAGTACAAATTATTCATTAGTGATGCTCGCTGGCTGTGTGAACTTTGACCTTTTTTAGCGTCAATTTGTTAGCCCAAATAACTGGGCATATATTATCAAAAACTATTTGCCGGCTGGCAAATTTTGGGCACGCTTTGACTTAATTTTATAAATTCTTCACTCAGCAGTTTGCGTGTGTGTGTGTGTGTGTGCGTATGTGTGTGTGTGTGTGTGTGTATGTGTGTGTGTGTGTGTGTAAGTGTATGTGTGTGTGTGTCTATATTTGGAATTGAACGACATTTGAATACAAATCGCTGCATATTTATTTGATGGCCGTTGCATACTTTTTGGGGCAGAAAAGCGAACAGCAAAATGGTTCAGCAAGTGGCATCATCGTTATTCGCCACATCGCGTCGGTTGCGCTTGTTATATATGCACCAAACATATGCCCTGTAAAAGTAGTATCGCATGTGCGAGAAAGGCAGTATTCCAGACATTAGGGGTATACTTGCAGGCCTTTACTATATAAGTATATTCATTTATGTCATCGCTAATCGAACTGAATCTGAAACAGAGTTGAAATTACAATTTAATTAATTTTGAAGCACCCGTAACCTGAACTAATATTTTTATTAAAATAATATAATAAATAAATAAATATATATAATATTATTAGTAAATATGTTTTTTTTATTAAGCTTTTTAAGTAATAATTAGAAAAAGCTGAACAAAAACAAAAATCGAGATCGGAGCGCAGCAGAAGAAATATTTTAAATAATACCTTACACATTTATTTTATTTTTATTTTAACCAGCATTAAAAAATAGCCTTTTTAAATTCAAAATATACATTTTAAATTTTTCAATATTTAATATCGGAAATGATATTATTTGTTCCGAAAAGTTCGTTTTCGAACACAATATAAATCCTCTAAAAGCCGTTTGTTTATACAAACTGAAAAAGCAAGATCGAATCGCTGTTGATGCTGATTAGGAATATACATGTACCTTATGGGGTTGCAGATGTATATTTCTATCTATTGCATACTATGGCGGAACTTATTGATACGTTTTTTATATACCCTTTCTCAACGAAATAAAAAAGGCACGCCTAGAAGATAACATTCCCTTGCAGACTTCAGTTATTTACCTGCTGCCACCTCTATTTCTATATAAGCTAATAAAAATATATAATATAATCAATCAAGATATATCAAGATGTGGCCATTTTAACGCATCTTTTTGACAGCCTTGTTTTAATGGGTCTTAGCGCTAATTGGGTTAGGGCTATTGAAAATGAAATATCCTAATATATTTTCAAATCTAGAGTGAAGATTATGGGTTTATTTAACAGCTGTTAATTAAAGCTGCTTGCTATAGGATAACTTGTAGTCTGTCATACTTGCGGTTTACTGTTCTTGTTGTTAGTTGTCTGATGTATTTCATGAATTCTTTATCTAGTTGGTTGCCAGTTGTCAGTGACGATTTCGCAAGTTGTAAAAGTGAAATGCGGCTAGACTCTTGTCTCTCTCTCTCTCTCTGTCTCTCTCTCTTCTAACTCTGTTGAAGCAGAACCAGTGGCAAAAGAAACAAAACAGAACCAGCTCCAGTTGACACTATTATGCTTGCCCCATATCCCCTCAGTTTCTCCCTTAGCTGCCACAGTTTATGGCAGCTACGACTGTGTTACCTTATGACAGCTCTAAGTTTTTTTTATGGCATGGTTTGAATGTGCAACGTCATAGTGGGTCGGATGGGCGACAGAATAGAGGTGAGGTAAGATTAGCTGAGGTGCAGTTCCGTCAAAACTATTGTCAAGCGGCAAGTGCAATAGTGGCAGACAGCAGCAGCAAATGTAGTCAACGACATTTTGTGGCAGCTCTGCAAACGTGTGTGGCGTGTGGCAAACCACTTTTACCTATCAATATAAAATAGGCACTCAACAAAAAACAAATAAAAGAAAGGATGCTCGGGTCGAGAGGGCTAAAACATATAACCATTAGTCATTTTTAATTGGTTCTAGGTATAAAAACTAATTGCGGGTATATTTATATATATATATATATATATATATATATATATTTATATATATTTATATTTATATATTTATATATACAAATCTAATGAAAGCTAAAGTATCATTTAAATAACTTTTTCTATTTCCCAACTTTCCATTAAATATTTCGACTTTAAAACATTAAATTTTAGAGTTCTATATTATGTTATTATTATTATTATATTTTAATGCGAATCAACTTTAAATAAGGCCATAAAGCCATAGCATGAACGTTTTACACCCATTTTAATAATGCAAATATTATTTTGTGCTTGATTCAAAATCCTTTGCTTCTTAGTCAGACCTATTTAGATGTATTCAAGGGTTAATTGTGCTTGAAATTGCCAGCCATTTAGACTTTAATTTTTAAGTTCAATTATCTTAAGTTTACATAACTTGCAGCAGAGCGAGTACGAGACGGGTGTGGTGACGGAAAGGGAGAGGGGGAAGATGTGGCAAAATTGGTAAACATTGCACAGATACTGTTCGCAGCTGCTGCTCCATGTGGCATGCAACATGTAAAAGCATGTAGCGGCATGTAGCGGAATGTGGCATGTGGCAGCACCTAGTGTGCCCATGCTAATGTGGCAACGGCGCCAAAGTGTCGGCATGCAGCCGAAACGAGATGCGGCAAAAAAAAGAACAAAACATCTATACACAGAGATTAATCTCAATGACACTCGTCAAACTCGGAGTGCAGTGTGCAGTGGTTTGTGTGTGTGTTATTGTGTGTGTATCGTACTCAAATTTGCCTCACTTTATTTGGCCTCACTTTATTTTAATGTTTGCTTTGCCTCTCGTTGATTCTCCACTTACAGATAATCTTTTATCGTTTATTACTAATCGTTTATCGATTCAATCTGATGATTTTATATATTTCGAAACATTGAATACTCAGTGTATTAAATCAACTTTACAAAAAGTAAAAACTAGTTGGTGCAGTAATTTGTTTTTCAGTGTATTTAATGTTTCTAAATTTAAAAATTGTTTTTTAATTTCTTTTTAAGTTGCAGGTCGAAGCCAAGTAATTTCCATTTTACCAAGATATTTTCATGTAAGTAATTTTCATATTTAAAATTTTTTTAATTCTCCGATTTCTAGGAAAGGTTTTTAAATAAGATTTACATCTATATGACAATTTAAAAGCTAAGTAATTATTTTAATTTGTGTTATTTTTAATAAAAGTATTATTTTCATTTATATTCTTGTTATATTTATATATACATCATATATTAATATTTATAACATTTAATATTAAATTAAAAAATTTAAATAAACAAACAAACATAACTATTAAAAAATAACTGCCCCAAAAATTATGCTACGGTTTTCTTCGGAGGGATTAAGTAAAATGTGAAAGACATGTGTGTATATAAAATGTAACATTTATTTATTTTACCTAGAAAATTCTTAAAATCGGTAATAGCTAAATTGTGCAAAGGAAAACATTCAAAAGAAGGTAGTTCCACATAGAAAAGGTATATATATACTCAAGTTCAGGGTTAAATGTCGATTATATTTCAGAGACAGTAGAAAGTAGAAAATTCACAATTGTGAAATCAGTACTTTTTAATTTTGTCAATACATGCAACTATATTGAAAATGGATACAAATTTGTGTATATTGTGAGCTTAACATTTTCTTCATCTGCAAAAAAATCATCGAAATCTGCGAAGAAAGAACTGAGGAATCGTTTTCCTATCATCCAATTACACAATGTATATATAAAGTTTTTAGCGGAGGGCATGTGCTCGTGGAGCTTTCTCGACAAAAGCATGCTTAACCATTTCATACAGTTATCTGGCACACGCATACACGCAAAAATGTGACGGAAACAAAATGATATGTCAAACTTTTGCTACATAAATAATATCACTCCGAATATGCAATTGCAATTGCAATTCCATTTCTGTTTTCGTAATTGGCTCAATAAACGTAATCGTAACGCGTTTAAGAGGCAGATACACACACGTACACATACAGACACACACGTATGCATGCACACACACACACTTATGCGCGAGTTGCGGCTGGACAGATAGTTAATTGAACTGCAGCTTTCATACAATTTGTTTGTGTTGTTGTTGCTTATTTTTGTAATTGCTGTTGTTCTTTGTCGTGTTTGGCATTAACGCGAGTGTTGGCACTTTCGCTACCTGTGCTCCTCTCTCCACCCTCCATCGCATCATGTCATTTCCCGTTCTCCGGCACCATTGTGTAAAAGTTTGCTGGTAAACGTAAACACATTCATAAAGCAAATACGCAGGCAGAGCAGAGGAATCCCCCAGTCACAACAAATACATCTCTGCCAGCGTCGCTGCCAACACGAACATATGCTAAACGCCAGCAACGGCGAACCGAACGCCAGGCGAATCGCAAAGCGAGCCGAGTCGCCAGCCCGAGTCCTGCAGCCCGATTAGAGTGACTGCGATACGGCCGAGCAGTGAGTCCATCGGTTCGTTCATCGCCTATAAAAGCCGCGTGCAGTTCTGTGGTGTTCAGCATTCTACGTGCGGCTGGCGTGTAGAGGGCACACACAGAGAGAGAGACAGTGATTGACAAGTACAACATTTTTTTTTTTTTTGTTTCAAGTCGTGTGTGAATCGTTAAGTAAAAGCGCGCGCAAAAGCATTGCTTAAAAACGGTACAAAACTAAGTGATACGTAAAAGAAACAAAACGGCCGAAGAATAGAGACAGACAGGGACAGAGAGAGTGTGTGAATGTGGGAGAGAGTGAGAAGAACGCGATATGAGCATTGTTTACTTTGCCATTATAAATCCTGCAATTGTGCGCTTTGTTTGTGTTTGTGTTGATGTTGAAATTTTTGTTTCTATTTAACTGTGTGCCTGTCTGTCTGTCTGTCTGTCTGTCTCTTGTTTATTTTGCTTTCTTTTTTTCCGACTCTGTTTTTTTTTATTATATTTGTTGTTTGTTGCAAGTGTTGTGCAAAGTGCATGGCAGAGGCCAAAAAATGCAAACGGAAGAGCGAAACGGATGAGGAAAAGTGTTGCACATCCCTGTCGTCAGGCAGATTCCGATATTATTATTGCTGTTATCCTTGTTGTCATTGTTGGTATTGTTGTTGTTACCTTCAACGGTAGTTTTACTGGCCATCTTTGTGACAGTCATAAATTGACTGCAGCAGGTGATGGCGATGGCAACGTCGACGTCGGAATGTCGCATTCTCTGTTTCGACATTTGGCCATAAACAAATTCGCGGCCAATATCCGCTGACCTTTAAAACGGGGCCAACAACACAAGATTCATATTGCATCGTAAAAATCATTTAATTGTTGATTTAAGGTCTTTTCATGATATATCAATATTCAAATATGTGGAAAGTCGAGCTACGACTAAATTGCGTCCACCTACAAACTTAAATACATATATTAAAAATATTAAGTAAATAAATATTTACATATATATATATCGGCTATTGCCTACAGTAAATTCTTTTTTTTTTTTGTATTTTGAGTTTATTTTGAAAATTTTAATTACCAAAGTTAATGTTTTAATTAAATAATAGGAAATATTCAATAGTTAACATTAAATGTTAGGGAAAAGGAATATCTACCCAAAACTATTCCAGTTTTAAAAATGTTCTGTTTGTTCCTTGATAAAGAAAACAGTTTTGCACGAACTCATCTTATTACCGCTAAATATGATGATATATATAAATATACATATGTATATATATATATATATATATATATATAATATAATTCCCTATAAGTGAATTCGAATTGTCTTTTATTGCGCTAAGACTTTACCACAAAATTATAACACATTTAGTGTTTTGTACGGATGTCAATACAAAAGCTTTAAGAACGTAAAGAAAAATATCTGTTTTAATCATGTTTTGATTGCAGTATATATTTAAACAGAACTTAAAACTACAGATTTTCAAATAGCGAAAAGTTTAATATTTCATTACAAATATTTTGGGTTAAAGTTTTTATTTTAAGCCTATTAAAAAATTCGTTGACATCAGTTGAGTGAATTAGTTTACAGAACTTATATTATAATTTTTCAAAATAACTTGAATTTTTGTTTATAAAGTCATATAGAAAGCAATAAGTTTAAAGAATTCGAATAAAATCTATCTAAAAAATGGATGAAATTGTGTGAAATTTGCGAATATATAATTTTTATGAATTCGAGTTTTTTCCTTATGTGCTCATAATTAATTTTGTTGTCGCAAAACAATCAAGAAATTTGTTTTCAATTGCGGCTCCGATTTGTATAATATACATAAAATTACGTGTTAGTTTAAAATAATATTTAATTTGTATGATATGTAAAATTAAGTGTTATAAAAAGATTAACATTTGATTTGTAAATGATAATAATAATTGTTATCTATATAAAAAATTCCATTTTGGTTAGACTGATAAATTATAAGTCGCAGAATAATACAAAAAACTTAATTGACAATATGTCATTTTTCCAAGACGACAATTCCCTTTCATTAACGGGTGACATTAAATAAATACTTTATTTAGAGGTGTTTCCGCTATCTCAATTTAAGTTGAACTTGAAAAATCCCGCATTTTCAGTATTTTGCATTAAAAACATAAAAAAAATAAATGGGAATGGGAAAGGAAATTGCATTCGCAGCTAACACCACGCACAAAAAGTTTGCCAAGTTTGCTTCAAATTTAAGTACTTGAGAAAGTATTTCGTTTAGCAGCGTCTTTTCACACAAACAAACACAAAAGTTGGCTCAAAACAAAAACGTTCAGAAATTGCATTTTAATTTGCCTTCAATTTTGCTTACAACCACAAACCACCAAATAAAAAAAAAGAAAGATATATATATATATATATATATAAATCTTGCAGGTGCCCTGAAACAAATCAGTTTGCCAAAGTAATCAGAATTACGTTTGGTTAAAGAGAGTAGATAAATTCGGCCTATGACAGCCATAGAAGAACTACCCGTTTATTTTTATTTTATTTTTAAGCTGTTTCAGTTAAAGAAGGTTCCGATTATGTTTTATCGAACTCCGTTGAACTGTTGAAATCTAAATTTAACTATATTTAACTACGAGTTTCCATAAAAAACAGATTGAAAGTATTATATAGACCATGTTAATGCTGATCAATAATATATTTATATACAAACTAAATAAAAATCTATAATTTTCTGCAAGCACAAAAAGAATTGTGAAATTGGACCACTAAAACAGACGTATAAATACATAAATATTTAAATATATTTGTATATACAAAACTATTTAGATAAAGGAACCAGTATAACGATTTCGTTGTATTTGTTCGGTTTTTTTTTTGTTCCATCACAGAGTCAAATGCAGAGCAGAGCGACTGACTGATTGACTGACTGACAGACTGATGGAAAATGTGTGTCAATTGATGGACAGTGGCAGACTGAGATAGAGAAGGATAGATGGTTTGAGTGCGATGGAGATGGATATAGAGAAGAGTTTCCATTTGCTGCACACACACACTTAAAACTTTTATATATATTTGGATTTTTTTTTTATATGTTCAACTCAAATGCGAGTTTTAAAACCAAATGAAAAATAAGTTGTTAAAATGAGGGCGCTTTTAGGTATGCAACATTAAATTGTTGCCAAAAGACAACTATCTTTAAAATCTAAAAATCAGTAGCAACAACAATAAGCAACAACAACAACAGCAATAAAATAAAAAGCCACAGCTTACAGTAAAAAAGATAATAAGCCGACGCTTTAAGCCGTTAAACGATAAGCCGTTGAGTCCAAAACAAGAAAAAAAAATAAAATAAGAAAATAAGAAAATGCCGGAGCAGAAAAGCAATCATCCGGCAGGCAAACTCCAAATGGCTGACGTCGACCAGCAACAGGAAGAACGACGACACCAACAACAACATCGGGAGAAGAAAAAGAAACTGCTGCAGGAGAAGCAACAACAAAAACAGCCGCAGTCGCAGTTGCAGTCGCAGTCGCAGTCGCAGCAAAAACAAGCACCAACCGAAGCATTTACATCAAAGCAGCTGGTGTCTGTTAATGCAATGTTATTGCTGCTGCTGCTGACGATGCTGATGCGTCCGCGGATCGTCTACGCAAATCGTAAGTACAAGCCAAAATTCTTTCTCAGACATGAAGAGAACACAAAGAAAAGGTAAAAGCTCAGCGAGTTCAACTCTCTTTATTATCAGCAATCGCTCTTTCTGCTTGCCCACAAATCTCATTCAGTGATGCCAACCATTGCTAAAAATTGGCTGAAGTTTTTACTTAACTCTAGTTTATAGTTGGATCGATCACGGTTTGGGAGACCAATAAAAGGGAGAGGGAGTAATTCTGCTGCTCATCTCCAGTTGAAAGCAAGGCGTTTTCAGCTGATCGTCCCTTTATATGCAAGCTTAAGGGAGATCCCCAATTTAAAATACAACTCTTTCACTGCAACTCCAACTTGCGCTTGCTCTCTCAAATACAAACTTGCGCTATATTTAACGCTCTTGTAGTAATTAAACACTGCCTAGTCACGAGTATAGAGACTTGGAGAGCAAGCCAGGCGTTGCTCTTTACGTTGACAGCAAATCAGTTTTCCACTCTTCACGGCAACTGTCAACTGGCTTTCGCTCTTCAAGTGGTGATTTGGCGATCCGCATTGCTTGAGCACAAGTTTTTACTGAACTCTCGGCTTTGCATTCATTTATTCGTTCATTTATAGCGGCTGCTGCGTTTATTACGTTTGCGGGCAAGAGTACCGCATACGTCGCATTTGACAATCTTATATGCAGAGGCATGCGTGTGGCATTAAGTTAAGTGTGGGTGGAAGTGGGTGTTTCTGTGTGTTTTTTGCTGTGTTTGTGACACGTTTGCTGGTTTGCTTGTATCTTTCTCCATTTTTACAGGCATTAAAAAAAAACACTCACACACATACACATATTGGCACACCCATTTTGGAGGAACTGAGCAAGATGCAAGTTGGCAGTTGGCAGTTGGCTCCGGCTTGGTTCGCGACGTTTGCCAACAAAGAAGCGTATTAAAAATCAATATTACCTACAAACCCATCCTTCAACTTTCAAGGCAACCAAAACAAAATCACAGTCTGGTGTGTGTGTGTGTGTACATCAGTTGGTCATAGATCACATTTGATAAATTTGTACGTGTAACAACAATAATTAACATATTCCAAAAAGTTCAGTTCGCAATACATCGATAATTTATCGATAACTTTGCACATGTCTATCTAATGCATTGACTTTATTGCTAATGTTTATTGGCCTTATCGTTATATTATCAATAATAGCAATTGGCTTAAACTTTTAACGTTTTCATACCTGCTACTTGATTTATAACTGTGCTCGATAACTGTGAACGCTAACTTTAAACGATAACTGTGATAATTAACAACTTTATATATGTTGTTAAACATTTTTTGTCTTGTCGAAACGAAAATATAATTCAACAAGTTTTTAAACGTATTCAAGCCATCAAAACAGAAGCCTCCACAAACCAAATTCATTGCTGACTTGTTGATGGCATTTCTATGCCTTCAAATATATATATATAAATATATATTTAGCCGTCGCCTGATTAGTGTCTACTTAGTGGTACTCCTTGTAGTATTTATTTAAATTGTGCTTTTTTTAGTTGTATCTGTCATGTCAGCCTAAGTGCTCAATACACACAATATACATGGCCAATCATTGACGACTAAATCAAAATCACTGAAATTTCGTTGATTTTCGCTTTTTGGCCAGTTTTACTTTTATTTGACTGGTGACTTAGTGGCTCAGTTTGTTTTCTTTTTTTCTTATTATAGTATACCCTGAACAGCTATTCTGGGTTCAGGGGTATAATTCAGTCGTGTAATAGGCAAAAGGAATAGCTTCGTCGACATAAACTATATACATTTTTGATCAGACGTCGACTTAGGTAAGTCTGTTTGCTATTATTCATACAAATCGTTGCAATGCGATACATACAAAATACACAACTGCTAGAATATGGTATTTTAATTGATAAATTGTATACTTTGACATATTATTGATTATTTGAGAAACATATGTTTTCTTAAATTAAAAACTATGTTAAGCTTAATATGTATTCAACAGGGTATCTCCTAGTTGAACTCCCTTGACGAGTGCGTTATAGATTGGTTTTTTCTTCTTTGGCTTATACTCTTCATCAGATGGGCGGTGAGGCCAGGTTGAAGTTCCGTGAAACAATATCGTTCGTGTAGTTGTATATTTTTATGAAAAATCAATACAAAAATCAGAAAAAATTAACTGAGGCAGTTAACTTTATCTTTGCAGCACTAACAATTATGAAATAAACATTTTTCTACATAATAAGCTAATCAGCAGTTTAAAGAAATTTATTTTTTATACCAATTGTAAAAAAAAAAAATTATGTTTTTAAATATAAAGCTTTTAATTAAAATATATTATTTATAATATATATTTAATTTTTAATGGTGATATTAATAATTTTTGTTTATTTATAATGTTGTTTTTATAACCACAACTAGAAAGTTAAAAATGTATATTGAGGGTACTTGTAAGGTAGTTGCAGGTGTACCTCGTAAACCCAGCATTTATTTTTTAAGTCATTGCATTTCTTGAACAAATGCGTGTCAAATTTATTTACCTGTAACTTTTTCAACATTAAATTTATTATAAATCGTTAGGTAGTTTTCATATTTGGTTTAGTTAAAGTGCAGGGTATTTATCTATTCGATCACGCTTATCGTGTTTGTATTATTAAGCTGCTTGCCAGCAACTTGCTTTCTGGTGTCTGCGATTTTTCGCTGCGTGTCTCCTCGATTGCCCTGGCTTAACTTGGCTTTAGTTTATTCTGGCTCGGTCCCACGGCAACACCTACATACACACCTTCATTTACATCCACACCCACATCCACTGGCTGGAAAGCTTTGGCAAGTTGTGTGTATATTTAAAGGGCCCAGCACACAATTCAATTAATTTAATCCACTCGCTGGCCATGTTAATATAACCATTTAGATAAATATTTAGTTGTTCATCGTACTAGTATATATATACAAAGATATATATATATATATATATATATATATAGAGGTGTAGAATAATTTATAATTGAATTTCTTTACTGCGATTGGGTATTGAAAGTTGCAGGAATTCATTTTAAATTTCAATAAAAACACGTTTTCCGTATTCAAATCAATAATTTGAATTGTGGTTCTTGTTGCAAAAGGTTGGTGGAGGAAATCTGGCAACTATTTAAAATAGCGAGGTGCACTTCTATAATTTAACCTGTTATGTTTGAGTTTTTTAACTCATTTATGAATTTTGACGAAATTTCATTATTTTTTTCTTTTTATATAATTAATCTTTTATTTAAAATTATACAGGATAAAACGCTCTAGTCTTTTTTATTAAAATGTATGAAATTTAGGAAGGTGGTAGTAACTTACTTTAAGAGGCAACGCTGATTGGTTTGGGACGGTGATGATCGCCCCAAGGAAATCAAGTAAGAATTTGGTAGTCGAGTTAGCTTCACTACGATATACCTCGAACCAAGTTGTTAAAATATTCTAGTTTTATTGTAAAACTTCCCGTTAAAAACTTTTGCACCAGGTTATGAGCTGGCTAATATTCAGGTGGATATTTCTTACTGCAAGCACAGACACTTAATCACATGCAACGCAGATTTTTATTCACAAGCTCGAACTGATCCCCAATTGGCTTGCTAGAAACACGTTTCTTATTATTATTTATTGGGGGGTTTTGTGCACTGCGACCTAACAGATCTATTCTGCCCACTTCTAAGCTTATAGCTCATCCATCAACCCCAGTTCCTAAACGAATGTCAGGATCTTTTAAGGGTCGAGGGCTACTATGTCTTTGACATTCATAACATGCATCCCTAGGATGCTGCATCTTCTCCTGGCAAGGGCGATGCATTTTGTTAGTATGTGAGTTGAAGACTCCTCCTCGACCTCTCAAAACCTGCATTGACTGCTGCTACAGATACCCATTTTGGACAGGTGGCTTTTTAATCTACAATGTCCTGTCAGTAGACCGACAAGTATCCTTAGCCTATTCCTGCCCATGGATATTACTTACTTAAATCGTTTATGATTATAGCCGCCCAAAAGACATTTGGCCTGTCGGAGTCCCGGAGCTTCCTCCCAGCTCCGCAGTCTCCTTTGTCTTTTTTTATTCCTGAGTTGCAGCTGTATTGTGTGTTTACCTATGCCACAAAACGGTTCAGGCCCTATTAGGGGCATCTCTCCACATATAAAAATGAGATCTAACAGATATCTTTATCATCTGATCTCTCTTTAGATGGGGCTGTGGGATATTCTCCTTCTCCATAGTCCGTTATGCAGCTCCGTGCGCAGTGCGATTTTGTAGAACATGTTCGACTGATACTTCTTGAAAATGGATATCAACTTGGCAGTGGGCGCATCGCGTGCCAATTTCGCAATCTGCCGCATAATCTTTTCAGACAATATTAAAAAATATTTTTAATGGATTACAGCTTAACTGGAACTGATTTAAAGTTTAACATGTTATTTTATTTATTTAATATTTATTTATATTTTATTTCGTCTCGTGGCATTTATATGTTAGTACACCAAACACCAACAACCCACACACCATTATACCCCCCGCATCATTATATAATAATATTAATAAACATTCGCGGTTGGACATCTGAAACATAAAAGCGCAAATAGCTGAAACATCGCATGGGTTATTAAATTTATTTACAAGTCTCTTATTAAATGGAAATGAAAATGGAAATTGGATTAAGATTGTGATTGGGATTGATTATGGTATGAAGATTAGTCCCACTTGACCAACTGGTAAGTCAAATGGGAATTTACTGTTGTTAAGCTAGTCTTTCAGTTATTTTCCTGAAAAAATAATAGATTAATCAATTTAATTTTCTTTTATTTTCTTTTACTGCTGCAGAATGTTTATTTGGTTGTTCATAATGGCTTCCTTGTCAGAGCTGTTGAATGGTGTTCATGTTTGCTGCATGCGTCTCAATTCGATAGATGCCACAATGTTGTAAGTGCGTAACACTTGTAGTCGAGGCTGGCCAGTTCCAACAAGTACTTGGATATGGCATGATGATGATCATCAGCGCCTCAGGAAATGGATGGCCAATGGCCGTGACAGATTGCTATCGATTGCCTTAAGTATGAGCAGCTCCATTTTCTTGATCTCGTCAGCCGTATACATGTCATCCGTAAGGTAGATAATGTCAGACATGAAAACCGAATAGATCTCCTCGTATTTGGCGGCTGTGAACAGCGCGGAGATGCCGACCAGCTGCAGGTTCTCTCGAAACTTTTCAACGATTGCTACTTTAATCAGAAATTTAGCTTGAGCCTTGTGAACTCTCTGAAAAATAAAATTATCAAAATGCCTATTTAAATTTTCGGCAATCGAATTCAAACGATTTAAATCAGATTCTAAATGGAGTCTAAAAATGTTGTAATTTTTATCCTGTAACGGGCCAAAACCGTAAAAGGAACAATCTTCTTGAGATACATATTTACATACATAAATATATATATATATATATAGATATATAGTGTTATATAATGGCCTGTCATTGGGTCATCTTGTGCGTTGTTAGCCAAGTTAAAAGCTAACTCTCTAATTGGCCCCGTTGGCTCACTCGTCATTCAGTCATTTCGTCATTCAGTCGATTTGCGCCACGCGCTTTACATGTTCGTAATACAAACATTCTTTATACCTTTACGCTTGCCACGCCCAACCATGTCCACCTGTTCACCTGTTCACCTGTGTTTGAGCTGCTGTTGTCGTTGTTGTTTTTATTGTCGTCTTGCTGTGTTTGTTTAATTCGCGTAAATTTATATTAATTTTAATTGAAAGCTTTACGAGCGTTTAGCTGTCCAGTCGAGCTTTTGTGTTCAGCCTTTGTTTATGCTTTAGTTTTGTTTCTCTTCTTCTTTTTATGCTTTTGTTGTTGTTGTAGTTGCTTTTATTTTAGTGTGCCCAGCTGCAGTTGTTGTGCTGCATGACCCGCATCAATTCTTCTCACTTCTTCTACTTGTCATACCCTGTAGCAAAGTATGTAACAGGCATGTCTATCTTCTTGTTCTCTGTTCCTTCTCCACTTTTAGGCCACAAACAAAAATACATACTCGCATACATTCATACATATATTATTACATAAATACATACAATGGCACCCTAAAATGTACTAGAAATTTTTGTGTGATCGGATTGTGTTCTCGTTTTGATTGGCTGTCTGGCACAATGCGAACCTTAACACTCTTCACACACACACATATACACAAGAGACACAAAGTCCATGACGAGCAGCGCAGAGTCACACGAAAACTTTGTAGTGCACGTGTGTCGACAGCGCTGCGATAATCATCGATCTCGAACGCCAACACTCGACCGATTCGAGTTCGAACTTGTATGAAGATTTAACTGCGAATTTCTTAGATGTTCGAGCCTGTTCGATGTAGTTCATTGATACACTACAGCTTATAGAGCATCATTTGGTCGAGAATTCCTTTGCTCGACGACAGAACTCTTAATTGTTGTTGTTGTTGTTTGCAAAATGGTTTTTGTTTGGATTGACGCTAAGCTGGTTTTGAAGCAAATCCCCGTTAAAGTTCGTTGCTACCATTCCGTGACCAAGGGGGTTGGGTGAGGTATACGTATACCTTCCTCATACACTGTGCATACCCCCCCCCACTCTCTGGGCACTTTGTGACAGCTGAGACTGCTGCCAAAAATTTACGGTTGATTGAACAGTTGCTGCAACTGGAATTCATTTATATTTTAACACAATCCAAATTGAGATGAATACTTAGACTTTTTTCAATTTAAATTCATTTGATTTTGATGGCAAATTTAACTGCTATTCAGCTTGGCGTTAAAAAAAGATAAATTAATTGATGGGTGTAGAAATAGCAGCTTACCACTTGTATATATATATATATATATATATATATATATATATATTCTTGATCACAATCGCAAATTGATTTAGCAATATAAGTAAGCCGATGTCAGAGACTGTAAGGGTTAAGAGTATAAATTTGGAAAAAGAGTTTTCGTAGACAATGTGAACATTAATTTTATTTAATTTAATATCGATACAAATCGATTTCCGATAGCAAGAAAATTAATATTTGTTAAATTACACTTATTTTATTTATATTAATAAAAAATACAGACAGATTTATTATTGATCAAAATTAATTAAAAAAGCGTATTTTCATGATGACACAATTCTTTTTAATTACAGGGTATATAGTGGTCGAGCTGCCTCGACAAGGGCCCTCTGTAGTTCCTTAACTTAATTTAGTTAGGCAACTAAAAATAAACTTCGAACATATTTTGCGATTATCAAGATTTTAATATGCTTAAAAGTCTTTTGTTGCCGCTAACTTTACCTCTTGATTTCCATTGTTTCCGCCTAAGTTGCTCATTTGTTTCAATTTCACTGTTCCCCCGAGACTGAACTCTTCTTCTTACAGTTGACAGTTTCCGGTTTACGGCTAAAGGTTTACGGTTTACGGTTGTTGTGATGCCCAAGAACCAACTCACTAAAAACTAAACCGAAAATGATGCGATGGTATTCCTGATTCTATTACTCGTGTGCGTATGTGCGTGTGTGTGTTTTTGTGTGTGTGTTTTTTTTCTCTTCATCTTTTTTTTTGGCATGGCTTATCGTGGCAGGACCTTTTCTCTTGATGTGTGTCCCGATGGTGAGTAAGCTGCTCCTGCAGGACAGTGACTAATGTAACAGAAGCAAATGATTTTCGAAAATGTGCATACACTCGCAGAAATTACGCTATATTAAAGCTGTCAATCAAACATAATTTGACTTGAGTAATAAACAAAATTTAAATAACTAATTACAAATTAACGATTTATTCTAAGAACTTCAGAAGTTAAGCAAATAGGGATCGATTCAATTAACCAAGACTGTCAAATTGAAACAGAAATTAACAGATTAAAATTTAGAAATTAAAGTTGTAATTTGAAGAACCAGTCATCTTAACTGATACAATAAGTATTAAGGAAGTATATTGAATTCAATGAAAATAATAATTTAACATATTCTTTAGTTGACTGAATTTATTAGTTCGCTACTCAAATCGAAATCGAAATCGAAATCGTAAAGCGATTCAAATTACGAGTCGGAATTGCAAATGAAATTCAACAAGATTGAAGAACAAACAAAACTATTTTTCTCATTTATTTTTTCAAAGTCTAATTTAACATTTTTGATGAAACACTAAACGGAACCGATATGCATGTTTTCTGTGTGTAAATACACACAGACACACACACACACACATTGACACTCAGAGACACCTAAAAGTTGCCCGCATGCTTCATGATTCCAGAGGTGTTGTGTGGGGCGGGGTAGGATGGGAGGGGGGGGGGGGGGGTTAAATGAAAGCCCGCGGTGACTTTTAAAGTTATTGCTATTCTTATCGTTCGCATTGGCCGCGTTTGCCTTGCAAAGCTAAATCCCCTGGCAGTCGAGCACCAAACAACTTTCTCATTGTTTATTTTTTTGCCTGCTCATAGCCAGTTTGATGGACAGATTTGGAAGGGTGGGCAGCGGAAGAAATAGCTTCACGTGACAACGGTAAATGGTATCTAATAATCGACTGCCCCCCAAAATCTTTGGGGACAAGCACAGCAAACCAAACAAAATAAATAAATAAATAAAGATGATATTCGGTGAGAAGAAGATGGAAACGTATTTTTCTACGGCTGCAATCAGCCGACAATCAAACAAATTACGCCCCATTTTACGCCGTAAATTGAGCAACCACATTTTATTTGGCTAATGAGGCGTTGCGGCCCCTGTTGGCCACTCAAAGCAGTTGTTGGCTGACTATCAATAGGCCAGCAAATAGACCACCCACTTGGCTAACACTTGCACACCAATACATATCTATTTGTGTGCACTCCACTTAACCGTCTGGTGAACCACAATGGCCAAAATGGTCACATTTTGTGGCATTATCGAAAACAATGCCAAAACGTGCTCAAGCTTTCAGTTTCAGTTAATAGTTAATGAGTGTTAATGCTCTAAATACTTTCAGCAGACGTTTGCAATTATAATTAATGGGCGAGGCTCTGCCTTTATTTCTAGAAACTTGCTTTAATATCCCACTAATTGCACCCATTAATTAGTGTCTAAATAGGGCATCATTATGTCGGACGAAACCATTGCAGCATCATTGCAGCATATATATATATATATTCTTGAATATATCGCATGCAAATACGACCAAAATAAGAAACTGTCTTTTAATAAACATTTGTTTGCATTACACCAATTAAAAATGGCTTAAAAACGGTAATCGGACATCGATAAAAATCGATATAACATTATTTAAATGCTGACTTCCAATTCATAAATATCACACCCAGTCACATGATTAATTAAATGTAAAAAATGACAAGCAAAAGCATAAAAAACACAAATTGTACCACCTTAAATTCATTTTCATATTATTAACAGGACTACAGGGTATTTTACAGTCGAGCTATTTGGACTAGAGAGTTCTAACTTGATTTAATATTTATATTCACACAGCTTTTGTGTATGTAAATATATAACCAAATCATATTATTAATTCAGGTTTCCGTTGCGACTCTGATAAAGATTATGTTTTTAGTCCAAATAATTATCGGTATTCCGGTCGTTGAAATGATTAATAACTTCTCTGTTATTTTGTAAAATTACGGTGATTTCAAAATGGAAATAAGAATTTTATTAAATCAAAGTAGTGAAGTTCCCAAATCAAGCCTTGATTTCAGGTATAAGCAAAATACCTATTGAGTCAGTTAACATTACTTGTTCTTCTATCTAATTCTGGCTCTATTTTTAAACGTAAATTTCGTTTAACGGTTGCACTTTAATATCTTGTTGAGAACCACAAAAAGACACACACAATTTTATGGTTGATAGTTTCGAGTAAAGCGTCCACTGTGCCAAGTGAAAAGTTGACTGAATAAATAATAAACTTTAACATATGTTCGTACAACAAAACTTGACAATATTTCGCTTAAGTATATTTTTCGATTTTTTTTTATGTAGGATTTGGGTTAAAGTTTGTGGATCTCGTGTCGACAGAGTCATTTTGATTTAAACGTGTTGGGAGTACATTGTGCTCCAGTTCTCAACGAGAAACGAAACGAGTGAGAAAGAGAGGGAGAGTGAGAAAGAGAGACAGTGCTAAACGTCTGAGCTTGCAACGTGCAATGTGAAACGTGGGGCACAAATATGGAGGCTAATAATGTCCATTTTGCGACGTTTGCCAATTTCGAGTCGATTTATTTAGTGGAAACCAATAAATATCCAATGATGTACGAGAGTGTGTGTCTGTGTGTGTGTGTTTGTGTGAGTATCTCGTTGGGTAACTTGTCCTATATATATGTGTGTCTATCGAATCTATCTATCCTAGTTTATCTCTCACTCGCTGGTTTCTTTTTTTTTTTGGTTGCTTTTTGTGGCACATTCTACTTCATGTTGGGGAATTCCCTTGAGTGGACCCCTTCCCATGCTATTTCCATACCATTCCGCGTCATTCCATACCGTTTCTGTTCGCTTAGATGCGTTTTGGGTATTTGAATTTTAGTCATCAAATCGTAATCATTCAAATTGATCAGAGTCTTGTTATATAACTTATTTTTATTTAATATTACTTTGTATATTGTCCTTGTAAGGAATTGAATTCAGAAACTAGTCAAAGTGCTCAAATTGGTCTAATTGCTTAATTTACCAAATTTGATCGACACAAATCCTCCGACCAAAATCAGCATATTCATTTTTTCCACACAACATGAAACCAGTTTTTTGTAACTTGTATTAAATATTTAACAGCGCATTCTACAGTCGGCTAAGCCCAATTGCAATGCTCTTACTTGTTTGCTTGTATTTTTCTATTTTATTTTATTTTATTTATTTTTGGTGTTGTAGTCAAGTTTTGTTCGTTGGCAACACAGTTTAACACTTTAGTGTTCTGCTCTGGGATGTGCGGAAATAAGTCAAGCCAATTTCAGTTTCAACAGCAATATCCAATATCTGCCCATCCCCCCTATACTCACACACTCAATATATCGTATATATGTATATATACTATAATATTGCATACTGCAAACTGCAATATTTGACTGCCTATCTTTTCAACTGTCCGTCGAAGTCTGTCAATTTCAGTTGGTGTTTCCGTTAAAATTACAGGCCTATTTTCGATCCGTGTAGGTTTATTAAGCTACGCTCACTTTTTTACCTACAAATCGCACACACAGAAAAACAAAGCTATTTACTCAGCAAACAAAATCATTCATTTAGTTAAACTAAAAAAAAAAATTTATGATATGATTCAACATGATTTCAATACCATTTTTTGTTTTTGGAAAAGATATTTTTTGTTATATAAATTTAGCCAGATGGTATGCAAATCGAGTTATCAAATTAATGTCGAAAATCGACAAGATTGAAACATAATCAAGTTGACACTGCAAGGCTAAAGTTATAAATATTTTGGGATATTATGTAGAAACCCGCAACAAGTTAGAAATAAAAGTTTGTAATAATAATGATAATAATTGTGCATGATCAAAGTGTGCAAAATATTGGTGCAAATTTATTAGCTTTTTTTTTAATTGATCATTTTTAAAGCATATATAAAAAATTAAAAAAATAAAAGCAAGAACTATTTTGCTTGGCGTTAGATACTCAGAATAAAATATCTCAGCTGATTGAAGACAATATATAAAAGCTATTGCTGTGCTTCAATTCTAATCAGTTTCGAATTACAAATTTCGCTCAGTGCAGCACTGAGCGAGGTGTGGCGTGACTGTCACTTAAAGTGCGCTAAACCAGTAGAAAAAAAAAGAAAAAATAAAAAAAAAAAATTGCTCCCTTGAATTTTGCTCCCATTTTTGACAAAGAAATCGATGCGAAGCAAGCCAAAGTTGTTGCTCCAGCAGCAGCTTAGTAGTTGGATTGAGTTGGAGCTCAGGGAAACCACTTAACTGGGACAAGGCCAGGTGACAAGTTACATAGATGCTAATGCTGCTGCTGCTGGTGCTGGTGCTGGTGCTGCCCTCTCTCACCCCTTTCACCCTCTCCCAACCGAGCTGTGTGTGTTTAATGTGCCGTCAAGTTACATGCGTAATCATACTTTCATCTGGTCACACTCACAACTTCTGTCAGCTTAATAGGGCTTATTATTATTATGCCAGACACGGCGCATCTGTGTGTGTTTTGTAAGCCTGCTGGCAAAGTTTATGTTGAGCAAGATATTTGTGCAACCAGAATATACATTCTGGCCATGATCCGTATTAACAGTCGAAACATCTCATTTTGTTTGCTTCACGCAGTGTATATGTCGCAGCTTAACATCTTTCATATTGCTGTCATGGGATCAATCGGACCGAAGATAAATCCAAGTATAAGCAACAAATATCAGAATGAATCTTACATTCTTTTCTACTATATGAAATAGTAGCCATGGAAAGAATCGCTCTATTGGATTATCAACAGGTTGTCTCCGCTTTGCAAGGGTATTCAAGCTTCGAAAATCTCTTTTAATTTTTTACTAATAAAATATTTTATTTACCTTAGTGTTTCGTTTTTAACGGTGAGAAAATTCAAACCAAGATATTTGTGTTTCACACAAATTCATTTTGTTTATTTAACGAAAAGTGCAAAAAATTTTGAACACTTAACTTGGCAACACTACACCCACTTTTTCGATGGATTCACAAAGTGCGTTGAGAAATTGTTAAGTTTATTTCGGCACCATTCACGAATTCGCAGCCATAACTTTCCCTTAAGTGAGCTCGTGTTTTTTAATACCCTGAACCCATTCAAAATGGGTAACAAGAGTTTTCATTAGGTTGTGCGAAAATGTGTAACAATCATCTCTGACCATATAATGCATATATATTCATGATCAACATCAACAGTCGAGTCGTCTATCTGATCTGATTTGATATATATATCTCGTGTTTATTTCGCCCATATCGATATAAATCGATATCAGATATCAATAAAATAAACAAATGATTAGTTTAATACTTCAAATTAATGTATTATCAGTTAATAAATTTCAATTAATTTATTTACAAACTACTAGGTATTTTACAGGGTATCTATCGACTAGCATTTGTTTAACTTAGTGCTGGTAAACAAAAACTTTTGCAACCCTTTCGCTATTTCCAATGCGGAGTAATAACATCATTTTGGTCTCAAGCAGCTCAATTTGTTAAATTTAAATTACAAATGTGCGCATATTTATATTTGATTATAGGCCAGGCCACAAAATGTGGGCAGTTAAATTGCAACATTCTTGTAATTAAATGTTTTTAGTTGCCATAGAGCTTAACAAAATTCCCACCCAGACACGCCCACAACTTTATCGACGCAGGACGGAGCAATGCGGATGGTTGGAGAGGGATCAAAGAGAAAGTGTGTGAATGGCGTTGCCAAGCAATTTGCCTCATGTTCTCAAATGTGCTCAAATGCCTTCGTAACAGTCAAAACAGGCAAAGAGCAAAGAGCCAAGAGCTCAGCTAACAATTAACAGCTAACAGCTAGCAACTCTCAACTGGCAATTTTGGCCAGTATCTGCTGTCTGTCTGGTGATGGAAAAAGTGTTTAATTAGCTGCTTTCTGTTGGCAAATATTTGTTAATTTGCCAAAGGCACATCAATTAGCGAGGAAAGTGAATCTATTTAAAATGGATTTTTGCTTGAATAAATTTTGCGGCACTCTAAATCGAATGGCTTGTTAAATGTGCCCTTCACAAAAACTGAGCAACTAAACTATGGGAAAAGCCACAGACTTGAAAAATTCATATAAATATTTAGACTGCGAATCTGTAGAACCTGTATACGAAGAGAACGAGGCGGAATCTGCCTAGCAATTCTTCTGCTTCTGCCCTGCAATTTTAAGGAAACTCTTTGCAACCAAAGTCAGATAAATTCCTTTGCAATCTGTCAACGAAAAAGCGAGCCAAACATGGCCTATTTGTGTCGGCCTAAATAGGCCGATAGCCATTTAATCTAACCTGTACCAAGAATCACTCAGCCCAAAGGGGATCATTTTCAGATCGTATTTTAGACTGCTTGTTCTATGGAACAAAAATGCCCTGATATTTAGATAAATGTCGGAACTTTGCTGTCAACTAAATATTTATTAAACATATATATTTTGAATTCAAGGTAATTCTTAAAAAACAGCTAAATTCTATCTCTTTTTGAATTTAAAAAAATATTTTTTTATATTTTCCAATTGGTTTTTTTTTTTTAGTATATTTTATAATAATTGAAAACATTAAATATAAACAAGCCTTTCCCATTAAAAGACAATTTGCTTTTGCATATTTTAAAGTTATTTTTAATAACCAGAAAACTTGTACTTGTAGGTGATTTCAACGATTCATATTTATATATCTCTAAACCTATTAATATCTAAGATCTCGTCACACATTTAATGTGTTTTTCATTTTATGGTGATTTTCTACAATTAAGTGTGATTTTTTTTGTCCGAGTGTAAGAAATATTCTGTGCGAAGGGTGAAAAAACCAAGGAAATTATGCAACCAAATTTCCAGACGGGAAAATAAAATGTTTTTATTTTATAGTCAAGAGTAGTAAGAAGATGTGCAAGCAGCATGCACAATTACAAATATGCAAAACCAACATAATTGCATGCAAAAATACTCTAAAAAAAAAATATAAAAAAGAAATGAAACCCTTAATTAAGAAGCTCAAGATTAAACTAAGATGACAAAATCGAATCAGCAAAGTTTGCCTTAAGCATAATATTTGACATAATTTAATTTGATTTTCATTTTCGCATACATGCCCGGTTCATGATTCTCATTATATTTGGCTGTCCCTCTCTTTCTCTCCCTGTCTCTCTCTCACCTTTTGTGTGCATGGCTCCCATATCATTTTGGCCAATTATAAAACACGCTGTGGGGCTTCATTTCTATTCTTGTATTAAAATCGCACAAGCGAAACTGGTGCAAAATTTGCAACTCAACTCAACTCAACTTGCTGCTGCATGCCACAGTTGTGGGGCACTTTTGGACATTCCATTGTGGTCTCTAGGTGCTTCACTATTCACAGAAGCAGGGGTCGGAGTCTGGGGGCCCATAATACGACATTATCCCTGAACTTACTTAATACCCTTACATTAATAAATTTGTCAAAATTGCCCAGATCTAAGCGCTATATCATATAGATGCCATAGCTAAATATATGTATATATATATATATATATGATAAAATTTGCTAAGTTGTTTCACTATATACTCTGTCAAGTCCATTAAAAAATAAATTTATATGGAGCTGTGATATGTTTTTTTTATTAGGGCATTTAATATGTCGTCTTGCCAAATAAAATAAATATTTAGATATTTTTTCACTTTGTGGTCGTCTATAAATTGATTTCGTTACTGTACATGCCGAAAATATTTGGAATTGGGTCAACGATGTGCTGTGCATTAAGTACAGCAAATTCAAAAAAAAATAAGGATGGAAATAGTGAAAACTCTTCAGATTCAGATTCAGATTCAAATTCGTCGTTGAAGTGCAATGCATCAAGTGCCAAGTGGAAAAAAGCCGAGAGCAGCGAAAGCGTCGAGTGCTTTTCACATTTGAAACTCATTAGTACAAAACTGAGTCAGTGTGTGTGTGTGTGTGTGCGTGCTTACACGTGTATGTGTGTGTCAACCTGTTTAGGCTCAACTGTCGTGTGGGCGATAAAAACTTGAAACAAATTGAATCAAAGTGCTCCATACGCGATCTGTATTCACATAGAGTACACCTACTTACATGTGTCTATGTGTGTGTCTATGTGTGTGTGTGTATCTGTGTGTTTTGTATGTCGAATGTAAACGTATGCAAATGTTAAGCCGTTATTAAGGCACTAAAGCGCACTTGGCCAACCGCAATGCTCACACAATAATTTGAACTGAAAACAATATCGTCTTCAAATATTGAGCAGAGTTCAAAAAATACACTGGCGGTAAATATAATCTTAAAGTAAGCGTTTTCTAATTAGTATATATGATAATATATATATTACTGATTAAATGATAAAATCTTATTAAGTTTAGATCTTAGAATCTCAGATTTTGTTAGCCAAATCTATTAGTAGTCGCGCATCTAGTATTTAATAGCTGTTTACAGGGTATTTTCTAACCGAACTGTCTCGATTACAATGCTCTAACTGGCTTTTTCTTCTTTATTTTAAATCTGATTTTTAGTAACTTCAAAATAAGTAAGAATCTTATCTGAGTACACAGATAAAATAATAACATTTGAGAGATGTATACCAGTTTGATGACTCACTAAAAATTTGTTTTTTTTTTCGTAATATAACACAATAAAATGGTATATTTTGTATTCATTTATTTTCGTTTAATTAATATTAGCTTTAACATTTTAACGTTGTAATTTTTAAAAATTTCTTGCATTCGGCGCGGGAACTGATTTAAATTTGTGTTGCAAATGCGAGGTTCGATGTTTATTTTGACAGCGAGTGTGTCCAAATGTGTGTGTAGAAACAACATAGCTCGCACACTCACACACACAGTGTGTATTATCCTCACACATACACACACACACACACACACATTTCCATTTAATTTAGTTACATTTCATTACAATATTTTTTTTATCATTTTATATATATACTTTTTTAATTTTTAAAATTTATATTCCATTTTCATTTTCATTTTCGCCATGTTGTTTTTTTTACTGTTCTGATTCCCAAGTGGCCGCTGTGGGCGCGCTGTGCACATGTGGTGCGGTTGGTGGTTGGTGGGTGGACCGTGGGGGGTGGGGGGGACGGAGGTAGGTTGGTTATGAGCTTGCCATGACACATGCTGCATTAGCACAAAAGGACTGATGCCACTGCTGCGGCTAAAATAATTCAAGCGTGGCAAGCGAGCGACCAGCAAAATGCGCTGAATGCAAAAGTGTTGCTGACTTTGTTTAGTGCACCAAACAACGGTAGTTAGTGGTATCGGTGGGGGCGGCATGGTAGGAGTAGTAGTACTGCCCCACACACACATCACTTGTCATACAGCCTTTAAAGCAGTGTTGGCCAAAGAGTTTATGCGCTTTGGCTAGCCAGCAAATGTATCTGTTAGATACTTACTTGCTTGGCATACGGCACTGAACTCTCAATCGCCGTCTACACTTGCAGAAAAATAAATGTTTACTGCGAGTGCTTTAGTTGGACTAACAGAGGACAAGTCTTTAGTTATATATAAATATACAATTCTCTATCCTTTGTCTAGCGCATCTCGTTGAACGTTTAATAGTTGATCGTTATCATAAATCATGTAAATAAATTTTATAAATATTTCTTATTTTTAATATTATATCTTTTTTGTGTATTCTTTGAGCCGACTGACTTTGTTGACATTAAATAAATAAATAAAAAAAAAGTTTAAGACATTTACAATTGGTTTTTCTCTTTTACTTTACTTAATCGATTTTTATCGATACTGGTGAAATTTATCGATGTAAAGAAATACAATCTATATTAGTTCGGTATAAGAGAGTTTATTTTCCACATTTGAAAATTGGAAGCTTTGGACATGGCTGAATCGACTATGTTTGGGTATATTAGGAATTGAGAAAAAAAAAAAACAGAAACGACTCAATAAATAGAATACATAAAAAACTAGCTAAAATTTAACGTTTTTACTTCTTTTACAAACACATTTAAATGTTTTAAAACTTTATGATACCCTTTTTAATCTCGTAGATTTCATATATATATTTGTGAAGGACGGGCAGAATGCCCCCAAGTGGGTATGTTTGCAGCTTTTGAAAAAGGCAGTTTAATTTTTTTTTACTCTCAATACAACTTTTTATCTGAGTGTAGATCTGTGTTTATGTTTGTGTAACTTTTGGCGCAGCGGCCACCACACAATGTCATTAACCAAATGAATGGCTGACGCTGCAGATTTGCCTGCTGCTATGTAAGTGGTTGGACTTTCTCGGATGGATGGCGGGACGGCGGGGCGAGGGCAGCGGGAATGGCAAGGCGTCGTTTACTTGTGATTAAGTTGGTTGCCCACAAATGCTGCACGCAGACACTACTACTACAAACCCACACAAACACACACAGCTTGAGCGTAGATTACCTAGTTGCTTGTGTAACGGTGACCTCCACTAAAAACATTTTCGACAAGTGGACAAGAAAAGTGAAGCGTGGCGTGGCGAGGCGAGCGGCTAAAAAGGAAGATGAGAAGAAGAAAGTTGATGAACGAAGAGAGGGAGGGGGTGGGGGGAAGGGCAGGCAAAAGATGAGACTCAAAGGAATGTCGGAGTGATGACAACAACTTAATGGAAATAACTGCACATTTATAAGTGACAACTTTGTTGCCTTCGGTGAGTGTGTGGCTATCTGTCTCTTTGCGAGTGTGCGTGTGTGTGTGTGCGTGTGTGTGTGTGTGCGTGTGTGTATGTGTGCGTGTGTGTGTGTGTGTGTGTGTGTGTGTGTGTACGCGTATATCTTTGAGCATATCTTGCCGTGCTTTGTTGCCTCGACCAAAAGCGTATAATTTATGGTCGAGGCGTGGCAGACAAATGGCCAGCATATGTATGCCCATTTCCTTTCCGAGCGGCAGGCAAGAATGTTGCACTCAAAAAAACCATTGATGACTTACCAGGCTTTGGCCAAAAAAGGTGCCGTAGCTAAATAAAAAACAGAAAGAACCGTATAAATTGAAGTGCAAATTGGGAAAGTTATATAGCATATGATTCTCTAAGTGTATGGTCTACATTTGTATACGAATAGATATATAAAAATATATATATGAAAGCATTTATATATATATATATATATAGATGTATGTAAAATACATACACGCATACAGTCGCAATAACTAACGGTAAATTAGTTTACAAACAGAGTGAAAAAGGCAAACTGGCAGATGAAACCTAATTTAGACCTCGCACAACAAGCAAATACACACCAGCACACACACACACATAAACCAGCTTCACACACTTAAGTTATGTGTTGGCAACGTGGGCAACAGACTGAAACAAGACAAAACCCAAACCACATCAAACCGAACCGAACCGAACCGAGTCGAATGGAACAGAACCGCTTAACAGTTAGATCTGAACAAAAGCAAACGCATTACGCAACAATTTTGGTATTTCCATAATTCTATTTGCACAGGCAACAAAAGTGTCGCTAAATTATCACAGAAGCAGTAGCCCCCACCCCCCCTCAACAATTCGCCACAGCTGGCTTTTAGTTAGCTGTTGCTTCTCATAATAAATACTATTTTTAAATTAAAAAAAAATGTAACACAAAATCTTCTTGAGATGGTTAAGTAACAATAAAATTAAAAGAGTGTTGAAAAGGGATTTCAGCTCCACTTTCAGCACACTTTTAAATTTACTGTTACTTAAAATTCTCAATAATAATTTGATGACAAGCATTGCTCTTATTTTGTACATTTTTGTGAAGGGTGTTTTCGCTCGAATCTCTACTTAAATAACTAAAGAGCTGAAGCAATTTCTGTGGCACGTACGCATTTGAATTGGCTTGCAATTTGTCTGGAAGAGATTACTTTCCTAAGCCCAGCATAAGAAAAACACTTTAACTCAACTGAACTTTATCTAAGACGAGGACAGTTATAAATTAGAAATTTAAGTTATCCGCATTGTTTTTTTAATTGCGTTATGCTTCTCTCTCTCTCTCCTATTCATGTTGAAGTTCTTGTTCTTCTTTCTTCTACATCTCATTTGAGCTTTTACTTTTCGCTTTTAGCTGCTATTCTTTTCCCTTGATGTTTTCTGTTCTTTTTGCCTTTATTTATTTGACTAGTCACCTACCGTTACGTCAGTTCCGTTATTGTTGCACTTTTGTCTCATTTTATACATTTATTTCTTTCCTGGCTTCCGTTACATTCCTCTTGCGATACTTCTTGCTCCTCTTTTTTTTTATATTATTTTAGGGCAGATTAAGTTTGGCTTTATTTTTATCGATAATCATCGATACATATCAATTTTTGATAGCAATAAAATGCAAGGCAGAATCTTCTAATTAACATATAATATGCATATGCATAATATTGAGCGACTTTCATCAAGATCGGATAAAAAACACCCAATATATGGTCCAAAATATATTCTTATATTGATCTAATTTCTACCAGCAGCCGCAACCATTTTCTGTATGCATAAATATGCGAGTGCATGTGTGAGAGAGAGATGGTATGATAATCGATGCGAGCGTAAATATGTTTTTGTGTGTATTCTACTGAACCCCGTTACATACGATTGCGTATACGTATATTTATATGTATGTATGTGCAATTAGAGATCAGTTTGGGATTGTGAAAAAAATATGCACTGCTTGTGATTTTTTTTAAGTATTATAAGAAATGACTTAGCCTCCTCACATTGGGGTGCAAAACTTTTTAAAGGAAAATTTTACAGTAAAATGAGAATATGTTTATCAGCTGGGTTCAGGGTATATCGTAGTAGAGCTAACTCGACTACAGCATTCATAGTTGTTTTAGTTTGTCCTATAATATAATATTTTTAAAGGAAAATTTTACAGTAAAATGAGAATATGTTTATCAGCTGGGTTCAGGGTATATCGTAGTAGAGCTAACTCGACTACAGCATTCATACTTGTTTTAGTTTGTTCTATAATATAATATTTATTACAATCATTATTCATTTTAAATGACTTACTTCACGTTGTGATTTTGTGGGTTCTCTTATTACTGCGACCCTCGCTGCACTTGTTGGTATAGTCGATGTACATAATAAGATGTTCTATGCACATTATTATACCATGCTAAGGCGTAAATTTAATATTTAATTTTGCGCTCAGCTCATAATGTTTGCCTGTTAGCGAAAAAATAAAAGCTGATGAACAACCCAAACAATCTGCGGGATACTGCTCACCCCACCACACATCCCCCTTTTTTGTTTTGTGTGTGTGGTTATTTCCTCCTCCAGGGTTCTTCTCACCATGATGCGTCTGGTATCCACACAGATTTTTGGGCCTAACCGTGGCCACAAGCCCCTGGTTTTTCATTCTCCATTTGATTTTTTATTTATTTTGTTTGCGGTTTGCTGCTCCACACATGTGTGTTCGACGGTTGCATGGAGGTCACCACATGTGGCAAGCTCTTGCTAGCCTCATGTTGCCTGCTGCGTGGTCAGCTTTATTAGACTGCGTTCAGCTCGGGGCAGTTTTTGGGCTGCCTGCCGTTTCACGTGTGCCTTTTAATTTATTTATCACTGGATGGCAGACCACAGGAGCACCGCAGTCAGGAAGGACTGCCGCAACTGGCAGCCATTTGGCAAACCGATACCCAGACCCAGACCCAGACCCAGAACCAGAACCAGACCAGACACAACCTGAAAACAGAATAAAAATCATAATCAAAACCAGAACCAAAACCTGGTCCTGCCAATTTTCGTTCCTCTTGTTTGTGCTGCGGCTGTGGGGTCAGATTTAAGCACCATTTTTGCGTCTCTCACTCTGTAATCTCGCATCGGATGCAAATGCCCCAAACCCCTATAAATACCACTAAATGTGTGTGTGTGTGAACCATTTGAAATGCGGTTCTTTGTCATCGATTTTACAGGCACATCTTGATGGAATCGAATCATTTCGATGCCGATTTCTTCTGGCTTCTCTCTTAGCTTTTACCTAACTTTTTTAAATTTTCATTATTTTCTCAAGCTGTGTTTCTCTCTTCAGTTATCAGTTCTTTCATGCTTACTTTCATTTCTTAGTAATTCAATTACATTTTGTACACTTTCGTTATGCACTTCACAGTTCTTTGTAAGTTGCTCGTTTCAACCGACTTTATATTTGGAGTGCAGTTCCTGGTAAAAGCCTTGCTGCCTTTATCATTTTGTAGCATTTATCTTATCTCGTAACCTTTATTACATAATAAATCTGTCACTGAGCTTCACGCTTCGTGCAGCTCTGACAACTTCGAAAGTCTATAAAAATCATTTTCCTCTTTTTTTTATGTAGGCACTGAGAAAAATGCATGGGCTGAATTTGTGCAAGTTTTTCCCATTCTTTCTCAATCTGTCTTTCAAGTGAGTTATCGGCTTGAGAGCGACATTACTCACAATTGTCAACGTCAAGTGGAGAGGGGAACAATGTAGTCAAGTGGTGTGGGGAGGGGAGAGAAGAAGAGGAGGTAACAAGAATTCCGAGCACTTTGCACAGCAATTATATTAACCTGGCCATGAAACGTGAGCTCGTTTGAGCCAGTCCATCAAAATGGCAAACGGCTTCAATGTCAATGCAGGTAAAATGTGTCATATATATCCCATATATATATATATATACTGGCTGACTTGTGTGAGTGAGTGGAGGCGATAAATTCTCAATAATTTATAGATCTGAGCGACCGCATCGTTGACCCGGGCAAAAGCAAAAATTGCTGTACAAATATTTGTCTCAATCAAGCGAAAGAACTGCCATGTAAAAGTGTGAGTGCAACATGCCCCAACCACAACCCAACAACACCCCACCCCACCCCACAGCTCCCGGGCGCCGTTCGCTTGCATTTCATTTCATTTCATTTCATTTCATAACTCAATGTGACAAGAACCGGATAACAGGGCAGTCAATTTATATTAAGAGACGAGTCAGACTCGGATTCGGACTCCAACTTAGAGCAAAGGACTCGCAGGAGGCCATCGAAATGGACAGATGAAAGCTGAGCGCTTAAAGGGGAATTCAATAAAGTATTCAGCAGTATGCGGGGCGCCAAGTTGGCGGGGTAGAAGCTTGAGGCAGTGAGGCAGCAACACTTTGCAAAATAGTATAGTTTATTAATGTGCAAGCGCAGTGAAAGGTCGAAAAATCCACACCAGAAACCCAGTAAATCTAAAATTGCTCTATGTGAGTTTAGTGGATATATAAATCTGATCAATAACTTGAAAACTCTAAACAAGAACAAAGAAAACTTACTAATAAATATGTGCACCATTTTAAAATCGTCGTTTCTTTTCTTTTGATATTTTGTTATTTTAATTTGAAATTAAATTATTTTCATCTATATCATAAAATTGAATACTTTAAATTTTAGTTTTGTTATATCCAAAAGACTTTTTGAGATAAACAACATAAGCTGAGCGTTCAATAAATAAAATGGAAAAAAAATATGAAAAAAGGTTTTAAAACGAATTTTGTACTTGATTAAAAGATTTTTGTTCTTATTCAAAACTCAAAAATTGCTTGTACATATTTTTATTTTTTATATAGCATTTCTATTTTTATCATTAATTAATAAAACATTAAATTTAAAAAAGTACGCATAATAATAAGAAATTAATTTAATAAAATAAAAATTTAGCTGGACTTAACAAATAATAAATTACATTAAATATTTCAGAATAATTGTAACCTTTTAGAATTGAGAGGTTTTACTGAGAGAATCAATGTGCAGTGCTGAGACTTTCAGCAGTCACATTGCACAACACATTTTTCTGTCAGTGTATGAATATGAAGCAAGCATTCCCAGGATACACAGGCGACACTTGAGCGGCACAAAAAAAGTGGCTAAAGATTGTGCAAGGCAAACGCATAGATTGTGTGGACGATGCCGACTCTATGGGTTTGTGGAAGGGACTCGCGGGTCGGTGGGTAAAGGGGTCGAAGTGTAAAGGCCACGAGCCAAGCGAATTGAAGATTTGTGCTAGTTGCACGGTTACAATAATGATATCAGCTGGATTATGCTAGCAAAAGCAGCTGGCTCCCACACACAAAATACTACAAATATTTCCCCAAGCATTCAGCGAGCCTAGGCGTATGTATATACTATAGGAGTCTAAGGGGGTGTTGGGGGTGTTGTGTGTGTGGGCTGTGCCATATTAGATAGTAGGGTCCTTGAAGTGTGCTCGCATGCAGTGCATAATAAGAAAATTCCTGTGCGCCTTGGCATGTCGAGTGCTCATCACCAGCCACGTTCTCATCCTCATCCTCATCCTCTTCCACATCCACATCGTCATTCTCAATATCGTCATCCTCATCCTTATTCACATCCACATGTTCATCGTCATTCTTGTCGACCGTGTTCACTTTTATATGACATGAAACGTTGAACATTGAACTCTACACCACATTCACGTAACACAGTCGGGCTAAGCATCCAAAATGCGCACACACACACACAAACACACACAAACACACACACACACATACACATACAACTACAGCTACCAGCAAACATCAAACAAACTCAGACTCAAACATACATAAACACTAAAACACAACAAAAAAATCAAAAAGTTTTTCAAGTTCAGCTCGAAAAAAGTTTTTTGTTTTTTTCAAATTTTTAACGCGCTCTGAAAGAGCATATTATAAAATAAACTGGCTGACGCCTATAGTTTATATATATATATATATATATATATATATATATATATATATATATATATATATACATATATATAAATACATATATATAAATACATTCCGGATCGAAAGAACGAATCAATTTAGACATGTTCGCTTGGCTATCTTTAGGAATTATCTGTTAGAACAGGCAAAAAGTGTTGAATTGGTTAGTCATTTCATATAAGTAAATATATATTTAAATTGTACATTTATTTATTACCAAACTTATATTGAATTTCATTTAAGTATATATTATACTTTATCAGCAATAAGCACTATTATTATTTATTCCGAGTAATTAAATATAAATGTAGAATACATTAACAAATAGTAACAAATATATATATATATATATACATAGATTGCAGTGTTCTAAGTAATCAGTTAGTTAGCAAGTGAATAAAAAAAGGGTATTTAAAATTCGGCAACTGTGATTGTTCCATTCGCTATTCTGTTTTTTTTTATTTATATATTTTTTGCTGTGTGTTGGCATTGAGGGAGGGGAGCCCTTAGGCTGAGGGCATTCGGCGAAATGCAATAAACTCCGGACAAGTTTATTAAGTTTACAGTTATGTGTGCAATGCACTGTTGTTGTTGGTGCTGCTTATTGTAGCTTAAATTGTCGATGGATAAGAGCCGTTAAGTGGGAATAAAAATGCAATTGAAAGTTGAGACTAACCAATCGAGAATACAGCAATCGAATAGTCACCGAGAGATGAACATGCCCCAGTTGATATAAAAGGCGGAGGAGGGATTGGAGCTGCTGGCATCCTAACATTTTTTAGTTATGTAGTTTTTTTCCTGACGTCTCTTTTATTTATTCCTATTTATTTTTATTTTTGGGGTTAGGCTTTAGCTGAAAAGAAAGCAACACAAATCGAATTTCAACAAAATTAAAACTCTTTTTTTTTCACTCAGTCGGGAAACCAGTCACTTTGATGTTTGCGTCTGTGTGTGTGTGTGTGTGTGACAATGTGACAAGTTTAGATTAAAAAGCTAAATTTAATTTAGAAGATAGGTATATGTACCTATTGGTGGACTCTCAAGAATGCTGCAAACTGCTATACAAGTTAAAGATTTAAGCATTTGAGTTAAGACTGTTCTAGTTTTATCTGATAATCCTGATCATTTTAGTAATAAATATCTACAAATAAATAATAAGAATGCTCTAGTCGACAGATCTTTTCTGCTGTGTAATTGGATATATATATATATTTTAATTTAATCATTATGTGTTTCTTAAGCAAACTTTATTATTTTTATAAAAAAACAATGTTAATTTAATACATATACTTTATCGATTATTAAGATATTTCTTTCAAATTGTAGCTCCATTGGCTAGCTGCAATTGATCTTTATCGATATTGAGGGAACGAAATAAAAGTATCAACAAGACGATATACAAATTGTTTAGTTAGACAAACGATGACGAATATATGTGCCTTATAGGGTTGCAAACGCTATCCTCTGCATTTTACATACTTTTGCACATTTTCGATATACACTTTTTAGCCATTTTTAATGGTTTGACTTCTAGAATAATACTGCATTTAATATTGAAAATGCGATTCTTGGCATGAGTAGAGATAATATTGGTACATAAAAATGTGCGTAATGAGTTATTGTAAATACAGAAAACAGTATTTGTACATCTTGTTTAACTACGTCTGCCTCTTAAATGATGACATCGGAGGATGCTAAATTTGGTCATTATTTAGTTATTCACTCGTTAAGCGAGTCTTGCAAAAATCTGAGCATTGAGTTAAATTTGATTTTTATTAGCGCTGCTATTTCCACTCGAGGGTCGATAACGAGAGCAAAGGATGGAAAAGCCTTTTGTAAATGGAAATGGAAATGAAAATGAAAAACATGTTTATTTTTCTCTTCTATTCTACATATTTTTTTTCGTTTTTTTTTTATTTTGCTGCGCTGCTGAACAAATTGAGACGAGAGTTTAGGAATGTCTGCGTGTGTGTATGTGTGTGTGTACGTGTATGCGGCTGGTTGACTGTGTGTTGCTGGAAGACATATGTGGGATAACAAATCAATTGCAACCTGTGGCAACTCAAACTGCTGTTCACATTTTCGCTTAAAAAGTTCATCACTAAAAACTCCTTGGGTCATTTTACTTCCGCTCTGCTTGTCTGCATTTCTAGCTTCGAGATGGCCACAACTTGAAGTTGAAGTAGAAGTTGACCAACACACAAATCACGTTTTATCAAATATTTTTGCACACACTCAAATATTTTTCAGACCGTGATAAAAAGGTTAAGCTTGTTGAAATATTTTGCAGTGATGAAAATATTTGCATAACAAGCGACTTGCACAAGTACTAAACAAATATTTTAAAGTAGAAATCAAATTCACATAATGTTAAATTGACAAAAGAACACTCTAAGCCCATATATTGTGTGCAAATACGAATTGTTAAATAAAATATTTGTTTTTACTTGGAATGTTTATTTGCTGCTTGAAAATAAAATCGAACTTTTTTTTTCCTATTGGATGAACCCTATGTCAACAGATATTAAACAGAATAACGTAATATATTAAACAGTTCGCATATTTTATACTCTGGCAGACATCTGCAAATTAAATTAATTTGGTTCAAAAGTCGAAATCATGTTAAATTTTGAGGGAGAGCAAATCATTGTTCTTGCAAGATTTTAAGATTGTTTCTATGTCAGCGAAATGATATAGAGATATAGAAGTTAACTCAAATGACCGACAGATTAAAGATAGGTAGATACTTTATAATTTACATAACTACGTAAAAAGTCATAATACCCTCTTTAAAAAAGGGTATAAATTCATCAAGGCTAGCAAATTTACATGATATTTCAGCTACACATCCATCTTGAGCTAAATAAAAAGTAATTTGAATAGTAAAACTCGTCGAATCGCTGTCAATTCGGATTGTAATCGAGTGTTTTTACTGTCTCCTTTTCAGCACTTCATCTATATGTGTATCCCTTTGGGAAAAACAGTAGCTGAGTTGGTCTTCATCTATCTATTTATTCGTGGCTTGTCAAGCAGTTTGATATACTTGGCAAACTACATTTACACATTAAACATTGTGTGTGTGTGTGTTTGTGTGTGTGTGTGTGTGTGTGTGTGCATTGGTGTATGTTTGCCAATTGGATTTGACATTTTATTAGGTTTTCTTTACCGTTACTGCCGCTCCACTGACTCGGGACTCTACTCGCCTCAAGTCCTTCGCATTCACCCATCCCCTCACCCATCCAGACTGAGTTGTAATTGATGTTCTGATGCCTCACTGGAAGTGCGTTGGTAACATAAATCTGATGACCTGCTCCTTGTACAACATGGCCAACATGCAGAATACAGCGACAGACAGATATAGTGAGAGAGCGAGAAAGAGAGAGAAAGAGAGAGAGAGAGAAAGAGAAAGTAAAATATTATTTGGCTGCTCTTACATTTTTGGTAATTAGAGCCGTGGCCAACTTGATTATCGCATCATGTACTCGGGTAACTCTCTCGAAACTCATAACTCGTAACTGTAGACGTGCCTCTAATTGCAATCATTAATTTCGTCAAAAGAGGTCATAAAATAGCATAAAATCTCATAGTCATAGTCATAGTCAAATGACTTTGGAATTTACTCCGAACTGCAGCATATTAATCTAATGAAAGTTTTGATCTGAGCGAGTAACGAGCCATAATTCAAAACAAGTTGGCTTTAGTCAAGAGATTTAAGCTTGAATCAGAAAAGGATACTCAATTTTAAGTTTATTGATTATCCTTTTTTGACTAAAAAATATTTCATTATTTTTTTATTGTGCTTCCTTGTTTTTGTTGACCTCTTTTTAAAGATTTTATTATTCTTTCGAACGGGCATATAATAAAAAAAAGTGTGATTTATGAAATAGTTTGTTAAATATTAATGAATAAACTTATTACAAATCTAACACACACTTCGCACACACATTTGCAGGTTTGTCGGATACAAAGCTGCACGAAATCTATCTGGATGACAAGGAGATCAAGCTGAGCTGGATGGTCGACTGGTACAAGCAGGAGGTGCTCTTCCATTTGCAGAATGCGTTCAATGAGCAGCATCGTTGGTTCTATTTGGGCTTCTCGAAACGTGGCGGATTGGGCGATGCGGATATTTGCTTCTTTGAGAATCAGAATGGTTTTTTCAATGTAGTCACCGACACCTACACCAGTCCCGATGGTCGATGGGTGCGTAAGGACTACCAGCAGGATTGTGAGGTCTTCAAAATGGACGAGTTCACGTTGGCCTTCAAGCGCAAGTTTGACACCTGCGATCCCCTCGATCTGCGTCTTCATGTGGGTATATTCAGTGTAACAATCATTCTTTTACCTACTTTCAGAAAAATTACATTTTCTTCTTAATCCATTCTTTTTGTTCTTCCGATTACTCAATCTGCGTAGGAGGGCACCATGTATGTGGTTTGGGCACGTGGTGAATCGGAGCTGGCGCTTGAGGATCATCAGTTTGCTCTGCCCAATGTGAGTGCTCCCCATGAGGCGGGTCTCAAAATGCTGCAGCTGCTGCGAGCCGACAAGATAATTATTCCCGAAACGTAAGTCTAGCAAATTCGATTTGTTCATTCTTCAAAATTGTGTTCCTCTATCAAATGCAGCGAACTGGATCAAATGGAAATCACGTTGGAGAAAGCACCGGTGCCCAATAAGGAGACAACTTATTGGTGCCATGTGCAGCGCTTGGATGATCTTGTCAAGAATCGCTTGCACATTGTGCAATTTGAGCCGATCGTTAAGACGCCTGGCATTGTGCATCATATGGAGGTCTTTCACTGCGAGACGGAGCCACAGATCGAGATACCACTGTACAATGGTGACTGCGAGCAACTGCCCCAGGAGGCGAAGGTCTGCTCCAAGGTAATGGCCCTATGGGCCATGGGCGCCAGCACCTTTACCTATCCGCCGGAAGCGGGACTACCCATCGGTGGCGCCAACTTCAATCCCTACGTTCGACTCGAGGTCCACTTTAATAATCCAGAGTTACAGCCAGGTGCGTGTTTAAATCGATATGTGAACCGATTCCAATCTCGATTCCCATACGATAAGTATACAAATCTTCCGATTCCGAATCCGATTATGAATTACAATCGGGAAATGCTTCTTTTTAATAGCGTTTTTCGATTCTTGACACGCTTTGACACTATAATTTTGGGAGTTACGATGGGTTTGGTGAAATGCCCTTTTAAATCTAAAAATGTTCAATAATGAATTATCATATGTTAAACCTATGCTAATTTGGGTAAAGATTAAACAAATTTGCTGCTGTTGCTTTTGACATTTGGCAGCTTGATAAAAAATATTAAAATAACAGATGAAAAAAATATTGGTCAATCTGATTTGGGGGATAATACGATTTTGATGTTTGTTGAGCTGCTTTTGTGTAATTTATTTCACAACCTTTAAGCCCTTCCACCATCCACCTCTCCTCCCACACACACACACACACACACACACACACACACACACACACACACAAGCTGCCACACATGAATGCATAGGGTTGATTTCATTAAAACTTTTGTATAAATAACAACAAGGGGGAAAATGTGAATTGTGAATTGTAAATTGCGAACTGCGATAAGCAGAAGCAAAATGTCATTATTGCTTCTTGAAGAGTCCTTGTGTCCCTTTGTATCTGTATATTTTTATATATGTGTGCATATTTATATATATATGTGTGTGTGTGAGGCAGCGTCTTGCGCATTACATGAAGCCACAAGAGCTTCACAGTGTTTTGAGTGCACCACTCAGCCATTGTCTATATAAACAAGTGTTTGTGTGTGTATGTGTGTGTGTGTTTGTATAAAGGAGGCGTATAACACCCTCCACGTACTGCTCCTCTGCTGCTGCTTCTCTCTTAATTCGTGCAGCAATCGCATTAATATTAATCCTACGCCCGACAGGACTCGTGGACAGCTCCGGTTTCCGCATCAAATTGTCAAAGACACTGCGACAATATGATGCCGGCGTGATGGAACTGGGCCTCGAGTACACCGACAAGATGGCCATACCGCCCAGACAGCAGGCGTTCCCACTTAGCGGATATTGCATCGCTGACTGCACCCGGGCTGCCCTGCCTCGCACCGGCATCATCATCTTTGGCTCTCAGCTGCACACGCATCTGCGGGGAGTTCGCGTCCTCACCCGACACTTCCGCGGCGAGCAGGAGTTGCGTGAGGTGAATCGCGATGACTACTATTCCAACCACTTCCAGGAGATGCGCACCTTGCACTACAAGCCACGTGTGTTACCGGTAAGTGACCATATTCGGAATGCCTAAAATCTGATATGGCTTGGCCTCAGAAAATTCTCGAAAATTTACATCAATTTTCGAAAGTTAATTTTGATCTAATGTTTGCTTTTTCGTTTGTCGTATTCGAAGTGTTTTCTTGCAGCAGTTTTCTCTGCACTTCTGCAAAAATCGACTTTTTTTCTTATTTCTTAGTTTTTTATTTTTTAAGTTTCAAAAGATTTGCATTTCGATTTAATCGTTTCTTTTTAATACGAATTTTTGTTTTACAATATAGTTATTTATTTTTCAATCCTATAAAATAGAAAAAAAGCCTTTCTAAATTTAAGGTTTTCCTTTTTGTTTTTATATTATATATTTACACATTATTTATTAATATCAGAATATCTAACGATTTTATTGTAATGCAACAAATAATACTAATATATGTTTCGATTTTGTCTCTCTTTTACACTCTCTCTCTCTCTATCTGTTGCAGGGTGATGCTCTGGTTACCACATGTTATTATAATACCCTATCCGATGTGAATGCAACGCTGGGTGGCTTCTCAATTAGCGACGAGATGTGCGTCAACTATATCCACTACTATCCGGCGACCAAGTTGGAGGTCTGCAAAAGTTCCGTTTCGGAGGAGACACTCGAGGATTACTTTATCTATATGAAGCGGTAAGCGAATGGGTTGTTTTGGGGTGTGTTGTGTACTTTTGGATTCGAGTCGCTAATGTCTTCCATTATTTTTCAATCTTCGCGTTCCTTCCACGGGCATTTCTCGATCTCTCTCTCTCTTGCTCTTGTTGCCTGGCTTGGCATTTGCCATCAAAGGTAAAAACTTTGGCATTCTCCGGCTGTTGTGGCTCCCAGTTTGTGTGGCCCGTAGCGTATTCAAAGCTAAAATGTCTTCAGCTTCCTGTGTGTCCCAAAACGCCACCAAAAGCGACGCCAAGGTGCACGCTAATTGCCAGCATTAATGGGGCTGGCCAGAACCACAACCAGAACCAGTAGCTAAAAAGCCATACGGCCCCAAAGTACACTTGACAAAAAACTATATGTGTTTCTCATTTAAAAGAAAAGCCCAGTTAAATTTTACATAATTTCTTCGAGCTAAAAAAATTTATTGAAGATTTGCAGTTTGAGTTATACAAAATATTTAGAATTTTTCGTAAAATCGTCCATCCCAAAAATAATATTAATTTTCTATAAATTTATTATTTCAATAATTAGTAAAAGTTTAATTTAATCTATTAGGAATCCAGTTAGTTTTTCTTTCAAACAAGCCATTCAAAATCACACTTCAAATTTTAAAGGCTAAATCACAAATGTTTATTTTTCAAGTGTAACAAGGGAAGGTGTTTGTGGATGGTTGCAACAAAGTGCGGCAAAAAGAAAAATTTATATTAGATTAGAGACTTTGCGAGTTTTTCGGCTGCGGTATTCTGGGTGCGAATTGCGGATAAATTACAAAAGGACCAAAAGGCTGGCTTAAAACCGATTCAACTCCCCGCCTTCACTTGGCTAGACAAAAGCCAGCCGCATCTCACTGTGCGAGAGTTGAGAAACTCATGAAGATTTACCGGGTGTTTGGCATACAAACAAGTAAAAGCCAAACCCAAAGGTGATTTCCACATTGTTGTAAACTTTCAACTCTGCCAATGGCAGCTACTAACTGGGTATAGACCAAGAATTAAAGAAAACATAATGCTTTTGAATTAGTTACGAACGCTTGTGAACTTGTTAAAGACGGCTTTGTTCAAAGTTGTTGCCAAGAAATACAATTTCAAAAAATATGTTAGAATGCGCTAGCCGGGTCTGCTCGACTACCTCGATAATATATAAAATGAGGTATTTATTAACAAAATCTGCGATTCTTAATGGATCTTATTAAAATTTGCACGTTAGAGCAGTTAATTGAAGGCTATTTCTTTGGAATTGTGCATTTTATTAATATCCAAATCGATAGGTATGAATATTCACGAATCGGAGGCATATATCGATAATATAACGTTTTAAAGACCCTGAGATTGAGTTATGATCTATGTGTGTTGATAAAGAATTTAAATGTTTACTTTAATGGGTTTGTAAAAGATGTCTTCAGCCTGTTGCATATGCAAGCAAAATTTGAATATAGCCTTTCACTAATTTTGCTTAAGGTACAAAAACTAATTAATATTTAAATAAAGCGAGTAAAAAATAGAAAATATAATATTCTTGAGCAAAGAAGAGGGAATGCAGTGGATGCAGTTTGGAGCTGACCCAATTTAAGGCACAGCTTTTGAGGGGAAATTGAAGCAAGAAGAAGAAGAAGAATAACATTTCCTGTTTAGTGCTGAAAGTGACAACATTTCTTGCTAACCCAAGAAAGGCAATTACTTGTCTTAATCCCATCGACATTGGTTTAATTGTTTTTTTTTTTTTATTGGTTCTGCTTGGTTGTTCAATGCAACACTACAGCAAGGAGCATCAGCATGGCGTACACTTGAATGGGGCACGTTCGGTGAATTATCAGACTATCGAATGGACACAGCCGCACATCGACCAGCTGTACACAATGTACATACAGGAGCCGATTAGCATGCAGTGCAACCGATCCGATGGCCAGCGTTTCGAAGGACACAACTGGGAGGGTGTCTACCCCACCGCGGTGCAAATCAAAATGCCCATCCATCGCAAGCTGTGCCCCAACTACAATCCGCTGTGGCTCAAGCCACTGGAGAAGGGTGAATGCGATTTACTCGGCGAGTGCATCTACTAGGCTGGCAGCGTAGCCAGCGTTGCCAATGGACTGCGGGGGGGAAATGGGTAAATTTTCTAACACAAACAACAAACACAAACACAAATACAAACACAAATTGATAAACCTAATATACTGGGGACACCGAGCACACTAAGTAGCAAGGAAGCGGCTTTTTGGCATCGGGTTTTAAAGACCCCATTTTTTTTGTATTTTTTTTTTTTTGTGTGTGTTGTTGTTGTGCGTTTGTTGCGTTTTTATAAAGTTTTTGACTGTCAACATCAACAGCATCAACATCAGCATTATTGAAATGTGAAAGATAAAAGGTCACCAAGGGACAACAGGGGCGGCGGGTTGCGGGTTGGGGACGTAAAACTTTTTTTAAATAACTAATGAATTGTTGGTCTTTGAAAATTGCCGACGATTTGACAGCAGAAGAACAACTTGGCTAACAAAACGCTTAAATTTTTTTGCTGCCACCTAGCTTAAAGAAAAGTAAATGAATAAAGAAGGAAAAACGCAGCAAAATAAATGGAAAATTGTTACAAAAAAAAAAATGAAAAAAAAAATAACAAAATATATAAAAGAGTTGAGTTCTCTGGCTGACGATGAATTCCCTGTAATAAAAAATGAAGATAATCTTAAAGCAACGCTTGTAAGTTATTTTGTTTTACAATCAAATATTTAAATTTTTCTAAAAATATTTATAATATTTAATTTGTACGTGTTGGCAAAAAAAAAACGTTCTTTATCGATGTCGATTAATAAAATAAAAATTAATTGCTTGTATTACAATTTAAAGCGTTGCTTGCAAATCAATAATAATAATAATAACCATAATAATAATAATAATAATAATAATAATAATAATAATAATGATAATGATAATAATATTGATAATTAGAGTAATAATATTAATAAGCATAAGAATTCCCTTTTTGTCAGAATTTCAATGGGTACATTGAATGCCAATGCCTCCAGGGTCGGGGCAGAAATATCAGATGCAGCCGCAGGAACAGCATCCGCAGCAGCAGCAGAAGTGGCAACAGCTGAAAATGTTGGCAATGAGTGCTAACGGTACTGCTTATACAATATAAATGAGCAAACTTTCGAGTGTCAGTTGGAATGCGAGTGTATGATGAAAAGAAAGCACCCAGCCAGCAAAGGTGAAAGAAGAACAGGAGATGACTGTGAGGTAGCCAACCCTAATTATCAAAAGTCCGCCCCAATGGTCAGGTGTCCGGAAAAGAGTGTCATATAACAACTAACAAAAAACAACAAACAACAATAAAAAACAATAAAACGAAATGCAAAATGGACAGCCAACAGCCAGGCAAATGTCCAATTTAATGGTAGCAATCGAAAACTATCGATAGTTAAATTTAATCGCATTGAGTTACTGCATAAGTACAGTAATAATGTACTAGTAGTCGTGATGATTATAAGTAGACGGTTATGACTAAGATTAGAGGTGACTATGAGTCTGATTGCAGATGAGTATGTGTGTAAATGTACCTTATATGAGAATGTGTTTTGAGTAAGTATGGCTAAACTGACAACAGTTATCAGTTAAGATGAGTATAAATGCGGCTGAGTTAAAACTGTTGTGACTTTATACAATCGAAATGATATTGAGTGGAGGTCAATGTTCAAGTGAGGTGAGTGGAACATGAGTTTCAATTAAGTTGAGTACAGATTATAAGTTTAAATGATTAGTAATTTAGGTTTAGGAGTTTAGATGGTCATCAGAACGAATACGACTGCTAGTAAACATTTGCAATGCTTTCAATGAGTAGAGTTTATAAGGAGTAGATATGGCTATTAGTTAAAGCAAGAATGAGTACAGTAGAATAAAAACAGACATCTCATGTAGAAAACAACAAGTGTCCAAGGAGGAAGAAGAAGGCTTATTGCTTCATGTGAAAAAAGTAGCCAACAAAACAGAATCCTTTCCGACTTCCAATTGAGCCAGCGTTGCGAGACTTTTAAATTTTTTATTGGATGCATCCTTAATTGAGGTATTTGGAGAATGTTAAAAATATCAATAGTTTTTGCATTAAGTTTTGCAATTACTTCAGCAAATCAACCATGAATATTGAATGATGCAGTGCAAAACTGTATTTGAAACTTAACTTTCTTATATATGTTATTTATGACAATAGATCTGTCTTTTTTTTCTTATGTTGTTGCTGTTGTTGTAGATGTTTATGCTGATGGAAGAAATTGATGAGGATCGCGAATTTGGATAGTTTTACACGGATTTATTATTAAAAACAAACTGAATATAAAATCGAAAAAAATATAATAAAAATATATAAAAAACCAAAGAACAAAATACATATGCACAAAACATCTAATGAATATGGTTTTAAGTGTAGCTACAAGACAAACAAATATGTGTGAGATGTGATAATTGTTCTACGACTAAACAACAAAAAACAAAACCAACAACAACAAAAACAAAATCTATGTATGTCGATGCAAATTTATATATGCACATATATATATATATATATATATATATATAAAACACACACAAAAACAAAAACACCCTACAAATATATAAGAAAACTAGCAAAATAAAAATGATATATATACTTATATATATATACATAAATGTATTAAATAAAATATATACATACAAGACAAGCCTTCATGCTAAACAGAAATCTGAAAAAAAAAATGAAAAATTTAATAATAAAAATGACCACCATACCAGTACGAAGACAACATTTGTTTTTCATTATTTGCAGCGGAGAAACTAAACTTTCTTTCTTTTTTTTTTTTACAATATTCTATGGTTTTTTGTCTTTATTGCTTGTTAATTTTCTTCACAGCTTCAATTTACTGTTGGGCAACATAATTTAATTCCAGGTTTACAAATTAAAATTTTTTGTTGAAAAAATTATGGGCCGGATGTGATTTTCTTAATCATTTGATAATATATACATATATATATATATATATATATATATATATATATATATAAAATAGCAGTGGCTTTGTTGCTGTTTTATTTGCCTATCGATTTTGGTTATCTAGGTGGCAGATGGTCTGTTGGCCTGGCCAGCAAAAGGAACGGCATATTTAAGCCTTGAACGCCATTTTAATTGATTTTCACTTTCGGTTTCAGTTTGAGTTTTTCGCAACGAAAAAAATACGTGCGTTTGCCTTTATGAAATTAATGTTTTCATAACGCTTGCAATCCAATTAAAACTTTTAACGAAATCATCCAATAACAAATTCCACACGAAAAAATGTTAATATTCATTGTTGCGACGCACACTCACACACACAAAAAAAGCACATGTCAGACTGATTTCTATCTTTACTCTCTCTCTCTCTCTCTTCTTCTCTGGCTCTGTCTCTGTCTCCGTCTCCGTCTCTCTTGCATTTTAAGTGGCGATTGTACTTTACAAAACAAAATAAAAAAATTCGTATCATTATTATTTTGATGGCCTGTTTTTAATGACAACTACACTCGTTAGTTACTGTACATTGTATATTAAGCAATTGCGTTGCGTATATTATGGTTTCTCTTAATTAGCCACAAATTTGCTTTCTCTTAAGCAACCAATACAGCGTATTGTTATCTGCTCAGGTCACTGCTCTCTTAAAGTAAAACGGTTGATGTCGTTGTTGTTGTAACTGGCCTCGGGGATGGGGGTGGCGGCGGCGGTGTCCAAATGCTGCGCGGAAAGTCCGATAGACCTTCGAGCTGATCGAGGCGACAGCAGTGCATAACGCCAAAATTGGGCACCAAATGCAGCTGGGCAAAGCGAGTGTCGCGTAGCCATGGTATCTCAGAGCAGATGTCGGCGCAGAAAGAGCTCAGCTCCAATACACCCGCCTGCAAGCAATTAGAGCATATTTTTTGAGCAGAGATGGCGACAGAGAAAGAGAGAGAGAGAGAAGGAGAGAGGGAGATAGAGAGAGAAACTTACGTATGGTGAATTGTGGGCGACAACAACAAACTCGTCGTGCACATTTTTCGTCGGTTGCAGCGACCAAACATGCGCCCAAATGTGCTTCGGCACCGGCACCGTCACCGAACTGCCTTCGCTGCTGCCCACAAACTGAAGCGGCAGAGTTTTATTACAGCTATCCGCCAGTGGCAGCGTTCCCACGCCCGACACACCAATGCGGACATCGACGTCGACGTGCGCAGCACTCAGAGCCTCCAAAAAGTGCTTCCAGTTGCCTATGCGAAGAGAGCGCAGCCAAACAATGTTAAGCATATGGTTATATTTAGTCAGCTTGGAACTCTGATCCGCTTCCTGGAGCAGACTGGAATACTGGAAGAGATGCCCATCGAACGGTTCACCCAATTGCGGTTGCCGTTGCATATTTATAAATTCAAACTTGGTGACAAATCGTAAATATTTATCCAATCTACCAATATAGGTGTCCATGTTCAACTCACTCAACTCGCCGTCAGTTTGCTGCTCTAGGATTAAATTGGTCGCCGTAGAAGCTGGAAAACTAACGAATCGCAGATGCATTGCACTTAAGTCATAGCAAATGCCAAGGATCTTTACGTCGTGCATGTCCTGCAACCGATAGCCGACGAGCAGCGTCATCGCATCCCCAGTGCAGCCACTCAAACTGATGTTGCTCTCATAGAGGTTGCCGCTGAAATCGCTATTGCAACGTATAGAATTAGGACCGAAATTCATAAAGAGCGCTTTGTGGGAATTTAGCAAGATGCCGTCGTCGTTGCAGAGCAGCTCCGCAGTGACCTCGTTCATGAATATCCCCGTATTGACGTTGTCGAAGCCAGTCGGGCAGTGTAACGTCATCGACTCGTTTATCGTCAATTCGAATTCAGTGACTGTTGATTTTACTATCGCCGTCCTGCTGCCAAATCGCTTCAGGATAATCGGCTTTGGCTCATCCAAGAAAAAGTGGCAGTCGGAAGCAGCAACTGCTGCAACAACCGCCGCCACGAAGACCAAAACAATTTGCAACGCTTGCATAATTTTAACGCTCGATTTGCACTAATCGAAGCAGACTTGAGCTGATCTTGAGAATTGATAGCAAATATATTTTAAAGTGTATTGAATTATCACCTCTTTTGTCTGGCTTTAATATAATTTTTTAATTAAATATTGTAAAAGCGCATACTGCCTCTTCGACAGAACGATTAGAACTAAGTATAATATGAATATTAATAAGCCTCGTAACCTAAAAAAGCTTCGAGCTTATCAAAAAGTCTATAAAAAATCTGTGGACTCGGCAAAATGTTTTTTGCATTTCGGTCCAAGTCAAAGGTCTGTTCATTTATAACAAGCAGCAGCAAACAGTTTAATTGGGATTAAAATTAACCTTTGTCTATATATTTAAATATATACTAGCGGGATTTTGATTAAGTTAATACATAATATAATAATTTGTATATATTTCTTTTGGCTATTTATATATAAAAAATATATTTATTTAATGATAGGAGAAGAGATTCAAATCAAAATTAAACATTAATGCCAATGTAATTACTGAGTAAAATCGAACAAATAAACCAACACTTTCTTGGGTAACATTGGCAAATATTAGCCAAAGGTGTAATCAAATGCCGGATGCCCTGCCAGAGACTATTCCTGAATGCTTAAATATCTTAACAAACAGAATATATACATTTGTTGCTGATGTGTATCAACGTATATATATATAATATAAGCATACAAATATATATGTTAATTATATTGTATATATATATATATTTGAACATATTCGTATTCGTGGTAAATTTTTCATATGTACATGTATGTTTTTCATACTTACAACTCATATTTTAAAATGCAATGTTGATCAACATCCAATAAAACAAATTCCCGTAGCAAAGTTGCAAAAACCAAGCAATCCATTTCCGTTGGAATACCATGAACCCATTAAAAATGATTAAAAAGGGTATAATGGTTTTGTGCAAACGTATGTAACAGGTAGAAGGAAGAATATCCTACCCCATAAAGTATATTCTTGATCCGGATCAACAGGCGTCTGTCTGTATGAACACGCGGATATCGGAGACTATAAGAGCTAAAGACTTGACATTTTGAATATAGGCTCTCGCATATATGTATATATTTTTTATCGATAACTGCCGCCGTTTTTCAGTTTCGATTATCGATACATTTAAATTTTCGATAGGAGTAATATCCTTAATATTAATAGACAAATGCATTGATCAACTAATCAAATTTTAATATTCAGATCGGATAGGAAATACTCGAGTTACGGTCCAAAATATATTTTCATATTGATCTAATTTGTATGTATGTATGTATGTATATATATGCAAGTGTTTCTAGCGAGCCAATTGGGGATCAATATCCGCCTGAATATTAGCCAGCTCCTATCCTGGTGCAAAAGTTTTTAAATGGAAATTTTACATTAAAACTAGAATATTTTAACAACTTGGTTCGAGGTATATCGTAGTCGAGCTAACTCGACTACCGAATTCTTACTTGATTTCCTTGGGGCGATCATCACCGTCCCAAACATATAAGCGTTGCCTCTTAAAGTAAGTTACTGTCACTTTCTCCAATTATATAAAATAAACCAAAAAAAGAAAAGAACGGAGCTCTTAAGAATATTAAAAAATGAGTCTTGTATAATTTGATAAATCGATTTGCATATCAAAAGGCTAAATTACTCAAATTCTAAAGGGTTTTATTTAAATACACAAATACATATTTCAATAATATAAAATGGTATTGCAATTCGCTGGTTCACTACTCGCCCAGTGAAAACAACGATGACTCAAACGAAAGATCGAAATTCCGCCAGGATCTATGGCCGAATCTTTGGAACACCAGTCTGCAGAATCTGTTCAACTGGCAACCACGTTTGGACTCTTTAATTATGAACAACCAAATAAACATTCTGCAGCAGTAAAAGAAAATAAAAGAAAATTAAATTGATTAATTAAATTAATTAAATTGATTAATCTATTATTTTTTTATGAAAATAACTGAAAGACTAGCTTAACAACAGTAAATTCCCATTTGACTTACCAGTTGGTCAAGTGGGACTAATCTTCATACCATAATCAATTCCAATCACAATCTTAATCCAATTTCCATTTTCATTTCCATTTAATAAGAGACTTGTAAATAAATTGAATAACCCATGCGATGTTTCAGCTATTCGCGCTTTTATGTTTCAGATGTCCAACCGCGAATGTTTATTATTATTATTATATAATGGTGCGGGGGGTATAATGGTGTGTGGGTTGTTGGTGTTTGGTGTACTAACATATAAATGCCACGAGACGAATCTCATTTAATGTTACGTGTACAATTTCTAAAATCTTTTACATAAAACAAAAAGCAAACACGACATAAAAAAATACACAAATAACGTTGCTCAAATACGCTTTCTATTTCTAATTTTTGAAATATAATATACATAAATATTAAATAAATAAAATAACATGTTAAACTTTAAATCAGTTCCAGTTAAGTTGTAATCCATTAAAAATATTTTTTAATATTGTCTGAAAAGTTGCGATGCGCCCACTGCCAAGTTGATATCCATTTTCAAGAAGTATCAGTCGAACATGTTCTACAAGATCGTACTGCGCACGGAGCTGCATAACGGACTATGGAGAAGGAGCATATCCCACACCCCCATCTAAAGAGAGATCAGATGATGAAGATAACTGTTAGCCGAGACAGAAATAATTTTTATGTAATTTATTTAAATTTGAGTAGTTTCGATTTATTTTTTTTACTTCATGGGTTAAGTGTCTACAATAATAAGGATTTATAAACACAATATAGTATATAAAGTGTATACATATATTTATATAAATAGGCGAGTGCATTTATAAGGAATTTATAAGAGATGGCATGATACTCGATGCCAGCGTAAATATATTTATGTGTGTATTCTGCAGAGCCCCGTTATGTACAATGGCAATTCGTACATATTTGTATGTATGAATGTATATGCAAGTCTTTTCAGCGAGCCAATTGGGGATCAGTTGGGGTTGTGAAAAAAAATATGCACAGCATTCGATTGTTTTTACTCTTCAGGGCCTGTGCTTGCTTTAAGAAGCTCATTTTCTCACTTTTAAAGGAATATTTGACTATAGAATATATTTAAGAACTGGTTCAGGATATATCGTAGTCGAGATAACTCGACTACAGCATTGTTACTTGATTAGTTTCAAATATATTCTTGGTAATAACAATGCAGCCGATAATAATTTGTTGACTAATTATGTTTGGGCTTATTTTTTTCCTATTATTATTATTATTATTAGAAATTTTATTAGTCATTGCCAGCACGTGTTAACAGGCCTTACAGGAAAAATTAGTGTGCTTTTAATATATAATTTCGCAAGGTTTATTTATATGTATATGTGAAAGTGAAAGCTAAGCTGCTTAGGTTGATCAAATATGAATATGTTCATCAGTCAGTCAATCTCTCAATCTCTTTTATATTTTTTGTCCTTTGGTCTCAGCATGGTAAATATTTGGCAAGAAGCGTCGTGATTCCATTAGCGTCATTTTGGGATGAACGATAAGCGATGGTTTCCTAAGCAGGAATTCTAGCGGAGCGTGACCAGGACAAAGCTGCCTCCTATATTATGTATATGTATATATGTGCGCGTGTGTGTGTGTGCGTGTTGAACAAGTGATTGTGAATCGAAATTTGTGCAGATAGAAGAGTCAAGTGGCAGGCAACACGCGTAACGCAGCGGAGCACGCAACACGTAACACGTAACCTGTAAATGCGTAACGTAAATGAATATGTGAGGAAGCCTGGCAACCCAGTCATTCGTTAGTTGTCTTCAGATGTGTGTGTGTGTGTGTGTGTGTATTTGCACTCTGAAAAAAGCAATAAATTAGAACTCAGAGATTCGAAGAATATTCCCATGGCTTAAACTTAGCCTTAATTGTAACTTAAAATTATTGCAATTTTTTTTGAATTTTTTCTTAATATATTATAATTAAATTTATGCATTTTATTAAATTGACACTGACACAAAATGAAATAATAAAATTAAGTATATTTTTAATCTGTATAAATGAATTTAAATACCAAGTCATTGAATTACAATTAATGTAACTTTATTTCTAGTTTTTGAAAAATTATATATGTTCTTTGATCAATGTGATTATTATTATTATAATTTTTTTTTTTTTTAGTGTGGTCGTGAAATTACCTGCTTTGACTGCTGGCTTTTGCAGTTGTGCACAGGATCATGCAAAGCACATTTAATCAGGCGCCTCACTTCCTCTCAATACTCCCTCTCAGTACAAACCCAACCACGCCCCTGCTTGAGCACCGTGTGGCATCATTAAAGTCCCCATCCAAGTCGTGATGCCAAGCGGAAAGGGCCAATGTCATCTTCATTTTCATCTTCATCTTCATTTTCATCTTCGCTTTGCTCAAAACATTTATCTACGCACCATTGACCCACACACAAACACACACAGCCACGCCCAACAAGTGATTGGCGAACCACGTAAATATTTTAGGAAAACAAGCAGTTTATCTTGTGAGGTTGAATTCATGTTTTATTATCGATTTATTGTGATCATAAAGAATATACTTAATTATAAGACTGATCATAAAAATAAAGGTTGAAATTAATTTGTGTTTTACTTACAACTTTATGAGCTATATGAATAATAAAGCTTATTTTTTCACAATATGGTAAATGCTGAAAAGGTTTTCTGGAAATTAGAAAAGTTTCGCACTAAATAATTTCACATTAGAGCAATATCTTTGTACAATGATTTCATTATTATTAAATTTTGCTCAAGAATAAAAGATGGCTTGGGCTCTAAATGAAATGCAAGTCTATCAAATATTTTGCTTTGCAGTCTGGCAACTCTGTCACACCTTAGGAGGTCCCTATCCCCCATCTCCTCCCTTCACCCCTCGTGGCGCACATGTCTACTGATGTCTCGTTAGAGCAGAGTTGTTTTCATGCTTGATGGCATTTTACGCACAAACCCCAACATGCAAACGCCCAAGCCCCCCTCATCCACTACGCTCCCTCATTAAAACCGTGCTCTGTAAAACTCCTCTAAGCAGCACCAAAATGCCAGCCCCTTCTTGGCACGCCCATGCACTTGATTTTTGTATGATGTGCGTTGGACCCGTTAATATTTCATATGTCAACGCAGGCATCGACCCATCATAAACAAAAGTCAACACAACAAACCGCCAAACCCCAAACGACCACCCCCAACCACGCCTCTTCCAATCTTCATCCCATTCCCTCACCTCCTACATTTCTCCTGTCGTTAGCGTTTGCCGTTCTTTTTTTTTTATTCACGAGCGTGGCCTTAAATTGCTTGCATTTAAAAAATTTGATTATGTCAAGTTCTCATGCGGGGAAATTAAATTTAAACACAGAATCACAATTTCTTTGCCGCTGATTGTTGTTGTTGTTTTTTTTTTTTTTGCTTCTGTTGTCTCTTTTTTTTTTACTTTTTATGATGGCTTTTCCGCATTTTTGACATCAAGCGAAAAAACAGTGAAACGAAAAAAAAAAAAATTAAATGAGAATGAGAATGAGAAAACAAGAAAATATGCTCATGTCGAGCAAGCTTGCACAGCAGATACCCTGTATTGTGATAATACTGGTTACTGATCTCCGAAAATGCCGCAGTCAACAAAGAATTTAATTTGAAAATTTCGGCAAATTAGTTTATTATTTTTGATTAAAAATATTATATTTATGTTTCATTATCTATGAGAGTGGCACATCAATTTGTGCATTCCATTTTTATGCAGTGCAGGGTATGCAAGACAAAAGGATAAAGACGTAAACAACATGCGACTGACACATTCAGTCAGCCAGTTAAAATTGAGTCACTTTGATTTAAGTTAAGTTATCCGTTATTCTTAACTCGGATTCGCGACAGGAATGCTAATCGAGCTATCGAAATGCTATCGATTTGAAATGCATGCGTCTATAAAGAATATTTTATGTAGGCATTGTTCTTTATTCACAAGAGCTTCATCTGTTTATAAGTTTGCATTAAACGCATATGGTCCATCAGGAATATATGTTGGTCTGAATTGGTATATTAATGTATACATTCATATCAAAAGATTTCGATAATGATCTATAAAGTTCTTATATTCAGTGTATAGATAACGAATAATTTCATGTAATTAAATAAAACTAAAATTAGATATGAAAAAGTATTAAGATATTTATTGTTATTAATATTTAATAGGATACCTTATTTAAATAGTTATTCCTTCCTAAAGGTCAAAATAGATTCCTAATATACATTTAAGCATTTAAAATACAGCTGCAAAAATAACGATGCTTGGTCCAACGATTATTTTAGCATTAATTATATATATATAACGAAACGTAGAACGGTTTTAAAAATATAAACGTATTTAAAGTAAATTAGAATCACAAATAATATTCACAATTCTTAAATTTAAGTTAAAATATTTTCAGTTTATCATTCCTGAAACAAAAATTGGAAAATTTATTTATCAATAAATAACAAAATTACATCGCACAATTTTTGTTTTACAGTTACAATTTACAGGGTATTTATAAGTTGACGACTCCATTGATATTGATTGCTTTATTTGCAGTGTGTGCTAAGCGACTTAAAACAGCTTAAATGCTTGTGCTGGTACCAACCAGTTCGTTGGTCGGGGTATTATTTTATGTTGGTGATGGGTGTGTGGAGGGGAGGGGGGGGAGGTGTTCTGATGTTGAAAATGTGCGCGACGAAAAGAAGAAAAGGCAAGGGACGCCAAGGACAATAATGGGGGAGGCGGGAAGAGGAACACATTGCGACGCATTCGGCATTCGTTCTTTAAGGGAAAACGGGAACAACAGCTGGCAAAATGTTTGCGATTTATGCATAATTTATGGAAAAATGAGACGACAACAACAACAAAAACAATTTGACATTAATCAGTATGCTTTATTGACTTGACCCTAGTGCGAAAGAGATGCAGTGTGTTTGTGTGTGTGAGACAGAGAGGAGAGAGAGAGAGAGAGAGAGAGGAGAGAAAGAGCGCCGCAGACACTCATGACGATTTGCGTTGTGCTCGGCATTTTTAACATTCCCCATAACTTAATCAAGAAATTCTTTCTGTTAACTCTACTCTTTCTCTCCCTTCCTCTGTTTAGCTTCTAATTGTGCTGTCCCTTTTACGCCAAGTCATCAATGACATTAAGGTCAACCGCATTTCGTTTCTATTGTGGTTTCGTGCCTTTTGCCTTTTGCCTCTTAATGAATGCGTCTTCCACATTCCGCTGTCTTCCTGCGTCTCACAACTTGTGCGAATTATATTTCCTTATTGCTATGGCCCACAAACAAAGGAATTTTCATACAGTTTTCTATACATTTTACGAGCTGTTATAAGCCACGAAGTCTTAAGACCGAAACCCATTTAAAATGGAAAACATATATTTTTTGCTTGAACTTGAGTAAAAGGAAGGCAGAAGGAAACATTAAATACACATATCTATTTTCTTGACCAGCATCAACTGTCGAGTCGGTTGGTCTGTCTATATAAATGTAATAAATGTTTTGGTTTATCATACACTAATAAAGAGTATTTCGTTCTTTCATTGTGTTAGTTTGGATTTAAATCGATTTGCGATAGCCATAAGCGACACAATTGTTAAGATTAGCATTTTAATTAGGGTTCCAAACCGAAAACGGAACTTACCGTTGAAAATTTATAATCGAAATCGGAATCAAACTTTGTATTGGAACATCATTATAATTAATCCCTTAGGTGTATGTATGTACATGGGGCCTGTCGTGGAGTTATTATAGTTATTTTCTTTTTTTTTCATTTCAAATCGAATTTTGCACTTTAACCTCAATTTAAAAAAAAAATTAATTACAAACATATTTATGTTAGAAATTTAAATCGTTTTTTTTTTAACGTGTAATTAAAATAGTTACCCTCTGTCGAAAGCAAAATTTTAAACTGTTATTTTAAATGATATAAGAAATCTGATTTATATATTCATATTTAAGCTTGCGTATTTGACTTTCACTTGAGCTTAACTTGAGTCTCAATTCGATTACACAAAGTCCACGTAACGTTGCCCAAAACTAATTATATGTGTGAACAAATTTAAAAATAGATATATATATATTTATATATAATCAAATCAAATAAGCAAGTAAGAATGAAGGGTACTTGACTTGTAGATACACTAGAAGTAGGTATTCAAATTAATACAAATAATATAATTTATTATTCATTTATTATATGTTGTATATCGATAGTTTTAGCTTATCAAGAAACGTTACGCTTAACCTAGTTTTTAATCGGATCGTATGGGAACCCTTATTGTAAATGGCCGAAATTGGTCAGAACTTTTGTCAAAACTAAAACGATTTTTAAAATACTTTTGGAAAAGGAATTGCCTTCTAGATGTAAAATTCATTTAGATTGCTTAAAAATGCGTATCAGTTAAAATAAAAATATAAATGCCAGATCTAAGATGGTTTCTTTCTTCAATATATATATATATATATATATATATATATGACATCGAAATTCTTTATTCGACTTTAACGTTTGTTGATGTTTTGTTGTTTTGACCATACTTGAATTGATACAGGGTAGCCAAATGTGTATTACGGAGTTAATTATTTAAACAAAACTTCTTAATTAATATGCCACAATTGATTTCGTTATTGTTTATTGGCTCGTTGCCTACGAGGTTTGTTTGAGTTATTTTATTTTTTTGTTTTTGATTTCAGTTGCGTTTCTGTTGGCCAAGCGAACGGACGGATCGAAACAAAAATCACAAATCGAAAATCGGCAGCAAAATCGACGGTTAAAGAGCTGAGCTGCTTACAAAGCACCGCATTAAGCGGTAGCCGCAACAACAACAACAAGAACAAAAAAAAGGAAACAACAACAACAACGGCAACGATGCATTTGTATGTGGCAATGTGGGTTTGTGGCACGCTGCTGGCGCTTCTGTTGGGGTTTCAACAGCGCAAATGCTGGCGCCTCATCTGGCAGCTGAACGGCTGGAGGGGAGTGGCACAGCAGCCTCTACTCTGGTTCCTACTCTGCATTAATTTGCATCCGAACAGTTGAGTGCCCAAAGATGTGAAATTCATTCCTAGTTACCAGTAATACACAACAACTAAGACTACTTTCCTTTGGGATAGCAAAAGTTTCAGTTTAAAATGCGGATTTTTAAGGACAGATTTAAATTGGTTTAAGATTTAAATTATTAGTATTTTATTTAACATAATTGTGTTCAGGTATTCTGGATAAGGTGACGCGTCTGCGCGAAATCTTCCAGCGACCGTTGGCTATTTTAATCGGGACTCGGGCGCTGCTTTATATAGACGATCCAGCGGACATGGAGTCCATATTGAATGCGCCAGAGTGTCTCGACAAGACCTTTATGCAGGAGGGTTTTTTTGCCCGACGTGGCCTGCTCCATGCCCGAGGTAAGAAGTGGAGATTAGAGGATTTTAGAAAATATGAAATAATTCATTGTTGCAGGTCAAAAGTGGAAGCTGCGTCGCAAACAACTGAATCCGGCATTCAATCACAATATCGTTGTCAGTTTCTTTGATGTATTCAATGCGGTTGGCAATCAGCTGGTTGAACAATTTGCCACCCAATCCCATTTGCATGGCCAGGCGGTTAAATTCAAGGACGCCGAGGATATGCTCAGTCGCGCCGTGCTGGAGGTATCCTGCCGTGAGTATTGCCACAAATCCAGACCACATATGTCCAAATCTACATCCACCTACATATCATAATATGAATGTGTACATTTCTATACAGTTGTGCCCAAAATAATAGTCCCACACCTATTTATCTTTCATATCTCTGTTAGTCCCCCTGTTTGCTATTTTCTAAGAATTTCACAGGAAACATAGAGAAATTTAATAATTGGTTGCAAGCTAATGCCAAGAAAAGGCTAATAAATGTTAATATTGATGTTTCTATCATTTTAATTAATTTTTCGATGCTTAGATGGAATCTGTTGTTTATTTATTTTATCTGATTGGCTTGCTCTTAAATAAAATGTATGTAATAATAATAATAATATTAAATGTATATAATAATAATCTTATATTCCAATATTCGATATTGGAAACAACTTTGCTAGTAGCAAAATTATTATTTTTTGAGCTTTATTTTTTTTTAATTTATTTTTTTGTTTACTAGCCTTGTCCAAATTTATTTCAAGCGAGCAAAAGCTCGTAGATTTGTTTGGCCATTGTACATTTTTGCTGTCATAGTGATACTATTATGTTAAACTCTGTTGTATGCTTGTGGTTGTAGTTTGGTGTCTCTGACGCTATTTGGGTTTCGACACGTTTGACCAGTTTCCATGCGGCTCACGTACGCGGAATTCCAAGAAGAGGCGATGGTCATCATGCACAACCAATAGTCAGAGCTGGTAGATCTGGGGAGTAAAGTACGGGATTGGGCAATGGATAATGTAAATTATGATTAAAGTGCCATGTGGAAAATGGTGAATTGCATTTCTGATTGCACAAAAACTTAAATCTATCTATCTTATTGCTATAATATGCAATATATTGAGAGAGTTATTTGTATTTTGTTGTAGTTAAGCCGTAGGTAATATATATATTCATGACCAGCATCAATAGCATAGAATTATGTGAACTTAGTCAGCAAAAAATCTATCTTGCTTAAGCTTGTAACAAATTCAACATAAGCCTTCAGTTAGCAATTTGTTGGTCAGATTGCAGCTAAATTAAAAACTTTAGATAAAAATAACAGTTTTTCCATTTAAAAATATTTTAGTATTGTTGTATTAATATTTTTTTATTTAGAACAATGGAAAATAGTAATGTAATTTATATGAATATGTAATTTGTGAGGTACTCAAGTTATCTGTAATTGCGTGCTGGTTATATTTTAAAGACTTTAACCCAATATCATTATGCCTTTGTATTCTAGTATTCTAGTTTTGTTCCCAAGTTTTCGACGCATTGAAGGAGACGTGTTAGATCCCTTACATTATATATATTCTTAATCAGCATCACTAGCCAAGTCGATATATCCATGTTTTTTCACCCACTCCTCAGTGTTATTGCTTCGGTCACTTAGGACTCGATGTACGACCTAATCAAAACAATATATAAATAATATAGATGCCATAAGATCAATCGGTAGCACGACTTAAGAAATGGGATCGATATAGAATTAGTTTAGAATTATATCAGCCAATTCTGATTAGGAAATTTAAAACATTTAAATTAAAAAAAGAGTTAAGCTAAACAACATTTTGGCTCAATCCAAAAATATTCATAAAAAATCAAATAAATTTATTAATTAAATAGACTTTTTGTTTGCATTTTTGGCTCAAACAAAAAAATTCTTCTGAACCGAATCAATCGGTGAATACATAAAATTAATAATATTTCGAACTAAGTATTCAAATTAAGCTGTCAGCAGATTAATATCGGCCTACAAAGGAATTTTCTTTATTTCTTAATTCCTCAACCAATTTCAATTTCATCACAAGTAAATGATTTAACTTTAAATTAAAATATGCCTTAATCTTATTTACTAGTGGCATATTTGTAGCTATATCTATGCTACACACACTCTGCATCTGGTGGTATTTGCTGCCAGAGGTTGACTTCAATTTGAGGCCAAATTTAATTATTTGAGATTCGACAATTTGCAGGGTAACCCGGTTAGCGCTGGCCATTTACAGTTGGCTCGGGGCAAGCAGTCCAAATCCACAAGGTGGGTGGGTTCTTGAGTCGGGTGGTTGCTGATATGTCGAGGTTTAGCGGGTCGTCTGTCGAATGATGTCTGCAGGAGCTGATGCTATGGCTTCCTTCTGTGTCCGCTGTCGGACGGATTTATTTGAATACCACACGTGTGCCTCCACTTCTGCCCATCCTCATCATTCTCAGACTCTCTCTCTCCCCCTCTCCTTTTCTCTCTCTCTCTCTCCCTCTGTCTCTGTTTTTGGTTTAACACCTCGTTACCTTTTATTGCAGTCACGATTATGGGGACACCGACTAAATTTACGCAAGCAGATGACGCCCACATCGCCACAACCTACAAGCGGTGAGTGCTCTTCACATTGAATCTGTGCATTTAAAAAAATATATACGAGTATATGCCATTTTATTTGGTATTTGACAAGCAGAAATAATGTTGCTCTTATAAGATTATCAAGAATTATGTGAAGGTCAAAAGACAACAATTCGAAATTTACGAAATCAATTATTAAAATTAGAAAAGTTACAAAACTCTTTTCTCATTTTACAAAAAAAAACCTTCTAATTTCTGTAAAATAATATTTTAAGATTTTATTTTAAATTCTAGCAATGTAATGAATAAAGGCAATACATTTTTTATAAATGATAAAAAACAAAATCAGACAGATTCAAAATCTCCATTTACCATAAGCCAATTATAAATTTAAAATTCGTGTTGAGGGTATCATTTAGTCGAGCTCTCTCGACTTGAGAATTCTAACTAGTTCTTTTTTCTGGGTGTATTAATTTCGGTCTTTGTACTTTTTGCATAGGCTGCTTGAAATCTCGGCTATTAAAACTGTGAAGCCCTGGCTGCAAATCGATTTGTTGCATCGTCTATTGGCGCCGCAGCTTTATGCGGAGGCGGAGGCATGCAACCAACTGCTTGTGGACTTCGTGGCAGAGATTGTGCAGCGCAAGCATTGCAGTTGGCTGCTACGAAATGTCAGCAATGATGACGAGGATACTCCGTGGCAGCGTCGCATATTCATCGAACAGATGTTCCGACTGGCCGCCAATGGAGAACTAACACTCCAGGACATCAAGGATGAGGCTCAGTCCATGGTTTTAGTGGTGAGTTAAAGACTATATCTCCATCTTTCTCTTTCTCTCTCGAGAGAGAGATGGCTGGAAAATAATTGATACTATCTAAAATTAAATAGCACTAAAATGTAGCAAATTGTTCTGAAAACTAGAAACATTTTTAATTCACAACCAAAAAAAAATTTTAAATTATTGTTTTTTATTTTTATTTTGTGGATGCTTCTTGAGGTGGAGATTCACAGTTTAAAACTGTTTGAAATATTCTATTTTAAAATACTAATGTAAAATAAGTAAAAAAAAATTCTTGCTCAATTCTAGAAAGATCGAACCTTATCTTAGTTGGGTTAAAGGCAAAGGTTCAAGTGTAGCATCCTCTATTGAATTATATTCTCTGTTTTCATTTACCTGCAGTCCTTTGAGACCGTTTCGAATAGCATAATGATAGCTCTGCTCTGTCTGGCGACCAACAAGGGCGAATGCCAGCGGAGGCTGCGGGCGGAAATTGAGGGCGTTTTGCCGCATGGCAACGATGCCAGCTATGTGGGAGTGGAGCAGCTGCAGCAGCTGCGCTATCTGGATGCCTTTGTCAATGAGGCACTTCGGCTGCTGGCAACGGTGCCGATGAATTTGCGGCATGTCAGCCGCGATTTTCAGCTGGCCGGTAGAATGGCGATTGTGCCACAGAATACGATCATTGCGCTCGATACGTTCAACATGCAACGCGACGAGAGATGGTGGGGCAAGAGGGCCACACAGTTTGATCCACAGCGTTTCATGCAGGAACCGGAACAGGAGCAGGAGCAGCATGAACAGCAGAGGGCAAAGGAAAAGCCAAACGAGCATAATGGACAAAATCCAGATTACCTAAAGTATTCACAGCGGCGACACTCTTACAGTTTTCTACCCTTTTCGAAAGGGTTGCGCACCTGCATCGGTGAGTTTGTAATATTTTGTATAAATATATTTTTAATATGTATCAATTAATCCATTTCTCAATCGACAGGTCGTCGTTATAGCTTCTTTATCATGAAAGTGTTCCTTGTCAAGCTGTTGGCCACCTTTGATTTCAAAAGCGATTTTCAATTGGAGCAGCTGCAATTCGTTGAGGGCATCTCGCTCAAGTTTCGCAACGCCGACGATATATTCTTTCAAATACAGCCACATCAGAGCTCCTAATATTATTATATATATATATATATATATATATTTTTTTTTTTTATTTAATAGTTTTTAATTTGTGGTAACTACCAAAATAATTTTCAAAATATATACAAATATAAGAAATTAAAGATTTAACACAGAAATCTGTTAATTTAACAGTTTTGACATGTTATTTACTATTGACGTCTGATTCCATTAAAAATGGTTAAGAAGTAGATACATTATATAATTGTTAAAAGTGTAAAATTAGATTAATTGAGTTTCAGTTTGAATTTGAGACTTGTTTAATAGTTTAATTTGGGTTGTTTGCAACAACAATGCAAATGTATATTATAAATTACACATTTAAGGGATTTCCGTAGTTGAGTTCCCGCTGGAGAACCTTTTAAGTGTTTTTTTTGTCTGTCAGCTTTTTATTTGAATCCATCTGTAAATTCCTCTTATCAAAATCCCTGCTATTTGAATTTGGTCTTTGTCGCAGAGCTTTCTTGCCATAGCGCATACTTGAACCATTTGCATGCTTACGGATAGATGGCGCCACTATGAAAACTTTCACTAATTAAAGCTTTAAGGCTATACAAAAGCTTGTCACAGTCATGGCAAGCTAAATAATAAATACAAATTTTTTAAAAAGTTTAAAATTTAAATTATTTGTTTACATTTTACTGTCATTGACTGAAGTTGACTTAAGTATTCAAGGTTAAGGAAGAAATCAAATTAACTCTATACATAAAAAATCGGAATCTGAAAATCTACTGGAAATTCATTAATTTGTTCATGTTTTCATGTCATTATTGATATAATAATAATAATAATAATAATAATAATTGTAACAAATTAGCTAAGTAACATATAAAATTGTTGAATATTGCATAACTTACTAGATTCCAACGCATTTGAAGATTAATGTTGAAAATTAGACATGCCAGCAAGAATTTTTGAGCATTATCAATTTATTCAAGGGCATTTTTTTTTTGTCATTTTGAGCGTAACTGCAAAAATTTGTATCTTTCACAGCTTTAAGAATTAGTTTATTGTTAACGTTCTTCCATTTGCGATCCCGAAATAAACACACACTTACACCCACTCGCACACCCACTCTTTCGGGAGAAGATTTCCCAAATGTTTTGAGCTTAAATTTGAAACCAATAATTGGCAAAAAAAAAAAAATATGTGGGCATCCATAACGACGCGTTTGATTTTCAATGGTGATTAGTGGGCAGGCAAGTGTGCTTCACACACGCCCGCACACACACACACACACATACACCCAGGCAAGCGTGATTGTCTGCAGCTTGCTTTTAAATGCCGTGCGACAAATGTTGAGCAATTACGAGAAGCGCGCCTGGGACAGCCCTCTTCGTATGATAATATGCCACAACTGTCAACAATATTTCCGTTGCAAAAGGGACTTTGTACTATGAGCAGCATTTCCCACTCTCTGCACCAGCTGTGCAATCCCTGCATCACCTCTGCACCTATGCTCTACTCCCGCTTGTCAGGCGGCGACACAACAATTTTGTGTCAGCCTGTCTGTGTGTATCCCTGTGTGTGTGTGTGGCCTTGACAGAATGTGTGTTTGTGTGCATATGTGTGTGTGTGTGTGTGTGAAAAGTACCCTCAGCTCGGCAGCACATACATATCATTGTCAGTGGAGCACACCCGTGTCTCAACTTCAGTTCGCTTGACTTGTCTAAAGACCCGGGTCCAAATGTCGGCATCGTCTTAGCAGCCAAGTGATGCCTGCAACAACAACAACAACAACAACAACAACAACAGCATCAACATCATTATAAACTAGACATACACTGCAAGAAATATGTCTGCATCTCAAACAATTGTGGCATTTTCCTATCCAAATCGACGGCAAGCAAAGCATCCCATTAATTTCCTCAATTGGAGACTTGATGTTATTTGCAACACTGCATTTTAAAGTGAAAAATTAAACTGATTTTACTACTTAAAATCTTAGATGTTCATTTAATCTATAGTGGGGCATAAATGATATATTTTTAGAGTACACTAAAGAGATTGCAAAGATTACCGGCAATTAAGTTGGAGTTGTTTTTTTTTAATTATAGAATTGAGCGAATAACGGATTGGCTAAGTTGAAACCAAAAATTTAAAAATTAAATATATTCTTAGAATGAATTTTTCAGAGACATTTAAAAAACAAGCAACACACAAAAATCCATTTTTATTCATTTTATTATTAACATCTTTTAAAACAATTAAATTTTATACTTTGATCATTATATTTTCACAGATTATCAATTATTTTCTAATATTTTTTAATACTCAAAATTGGTTCTAATGGACAAAATTTTCGAAGTGCAAAAGTACTATTTGTGTGCCTGTGTGTGTGTGTACTCGCATGCCAGTGGGTTGCGTTTTTTGTCGAGGAAATGGCGCCGTCAACGCAGTCATTAGATGCTTGTTGGGCAGGTGGACTTCCAGACACGCCCAGTTCACCTGTATGAAGGCGGCACATCAGTTGTTGTTCTTGTGGCTGTTGCTGTTGCTGTCGGCATTAACTTGACACTATCCCCATCGTGGCACCAGTGTGTGTGTGTGTGTGTGAATGTGTGCCCAAATTTATAACTGTAAAAGGCACTCGAAACACATTCGCATGGAAATTTTGCCTGCATTTTTGCTTTGATTAATGTTTGAAGGCGGTGCGGTGTGTTCTGGTGTGTGCTGGTGTGTGGAAAGTGCAGAAAAAATCGCTGGTGATAAAATATATACGTATGTGAGGCTTCTTGTCTGGCAAGTCATCCAAAGGATAGACTCGAGACGACACCTTAACGGCACCCACTTAATAAATGCGCCATGAAAAAATTCCAATTGTTTTGGGCCAGCTCAACTTGCCACAAAATTCCGTTAACAATCAGTTGCACGAGTGTTTCGCATTTCACATTTCCCATTTCAATTCTCTTTTTAGTTTTTTTTTGAGTTACTTTCAAAAAAATTCAATATTCACTTAAACAACTCATTAAGCATAAACTGCAAAATAACAAACACAAAAAAGGATCACCAATTGAAATCGAAAAAAAACAATATTAAAGAAATTTTGCAACATCAAAGTCTTTTTTACATGTACAATTCCTGTATTTGAGATTAATATACGAAATCAATTAAAATCGAAAATTTTAATTCGATTATTCCACATGTTGCTTTAAGGAAAGCTGTTGGCTGCGTTTTTTTCGATTTCTTTGTCAGTCATTTTTTAATGTTAAAAAATATAAATAACTAATCTTAAAAATAAATAAACGAAAGAAAATCTGTCTAGTTTTAAAAGCGATTTTAATTTTATGGCAACTTACTATAATTTTCAGAATTTTTTTATTCTAAGTACAAAATTTGTAACTGCCAAATTCAAGTAGCAAATTTTTGGTTATTTAATGGTCGAGGCACAAACACTCCACGGTTCCCCAGTACAATCAGGTTATCTTGCAGATGTTAGCAGAGTGTTCCGCAGTTGGTTCTTGATTTTGGTATTAGATTGACATTTGTTGCTCTTTGGGTTGCGTTGTTTAATCACACATTTGAAGCGAATGCGGATGAAAATTTATTTTGGTCTCCAAATCGAAATCCCTTCAACATTGTCGCCCCTTTAGCTGGTCAACTTAGTTGGGCAGGGACGAGGGGCTGGACTCTTTGTTGCACTCGGCACGCGCTCATACAATTGCCCAGTGTTGACCCATGTAAGTAGTGGCCATGGATGACTGTCCGGACTGCAATCCCCTTCAACCCCGAGGCCAAACCGACCCGTGCCACAGCTTTGCAAAAATGCAAATCGTGCTGAATTGCATTTTTCGGTGTAGCATCAGCGAGCAAAGTTTTGGACAAAACTGCACAAATTTTTATAGGCAGCAGTTTGAGTTGAGGTTGAATAGTTCCACTGGCGCCAGCTAACCCTCCTCCTGCCACCCTTCCGCTGCTGCTGCTGGTGTTGCTGCTGTTGAACGAGGCGTTGATAAATGTGGCAGACGCCAACGCCAGTTGCAGCAAGGACTCAGCTGCAGGGTCAGGACCAGGGTCCTTCTGCCACTGCTGCTGCTGCTGTTAAGTGTTGCAAATCCAGTGAGCGGCATAAAATGTTGCGTCATCCAGCGTGAAATGCTGCTAGCTGCAGCTAATAGAGGACAACCACCAGTGAATGACCAGTTTTGGTCAGAACCATCAAACCCCCCACTCAACCTTTCCCCTCAATTTTACTATAATTTTCCTTTGCATTTTTTCCCGATATACATACAATTTTTTAATAGTTTTTTCTCTTTTTTTTTTTGTTTTTTTTTTTTGGCAACGTTGTTGACAATTTGTCGACGTGTCAGAAGACTCAACGTGAATGTGACAAGTGACGGCAGCGCGGATGCTGACGAGACAGGACACTGGGCTCCATTGGTCGGCTGGTCTGCAGGACTGCAGGACTGCAGGACTGTAGGACGCGCAGACTCTTGGTTTGCCTCCTTTGTTGTAGCTGTCATCATTTTCGCTTAAATATTGATATGCCCTATGCCACAATGCGGTTCCATGGCTTTTGGCCAAGAGTCTTGGCCCTTAACAAATTGTTTGCACATTAAAGAAAGTATCGCTAATCTCTTAGCCTGGAAATGTGCAGTATTTCTTTCAATTAGTGCTAGTCATTAGTCATTTTTAATTACCAATTAATTTAATTTTAATTAATTACTAATGCAAGAATTATCTACGGCCTTATAAGTATATATATTCCTGATCAGTATTAACAACTGAGTCGATTTATTTATCTGTCAGAAGTCGAAGACCTCAAGTAGATTAAGAGAAAAACAGACTTCAAATTCAAGCTCTCTTTACTATAACATTCATACCTGAATTATCATACAAAGTTTGCTTAAAAAGGCAAACTCAATTTGAATGATTATTTTAATTGTTGTAATAAACTAATTCTTAAATTTTTAAACACTAAATAATAAAATGGGAAACTTAAAGTACCTAGTTCTCTCCCTCTCTCTCTCTCTACCTCTGTCTCTATCTCTCCCCCCTTGACAATTTGAAGGTCATTGCAAGTGCGCCAAAACCCAGTATTACCAGACTGTTAGTTGGCTTTTATATTTTTAACATTTTTTTTTATTGCGTAAACGAAAATTAATTTTATACACAAGCGAGGAAAAGTCAGAGTTGAGTGTTCAGGCGGACATAAACGGAATAATTGATATGTGTGCAAGTGTGTGTGTGGGTGTGTGTGTGCAGGTCAGACAGTGAGGCTGTTTGCATATAGCGATCCACATCCAGACAGCAAAATGGTCGACAAATGGTCGATGTCCTTATGTCACTAATTACATGCATGTCAATTTTTCGCTCAGCATTGCGTCTCCATCCCATTTCCCTTCCAATTCACCAACCCATCCCATCCATTCCATCTCGTCCCATTCCATTTCATTCCGTTCCGTTACGCTGGCGGAACGATTCACTCAAAAAACCGGCAGCGACTGAAACGGCAACAAAACCAAACCAAACCAAACATATTTGGACAGTTTGTGGACAGGTCGGATGGGACTGTGGACGCTGCACGATGGTCATCAGCATACTTCAGCTGGAAAAGCTGAGTGATGCTTCGCGTCCGGTTAACTGATTGCCCCTTATGTCCCAATACATGAGCAGAAATAGTCAAGTAAGTCGTGGACTGTGTATTGACAAATATTTATCTTATTTGGAGTAAGATCTTTTCAATTTACGAGTAAATTCTAATCAATCCTCTAGTAAAATCTAACGAAGATTTACCAATAATAAAAGTTAATCTTAGAATTCTTAGATTTCTCTCTCAGATAGATCAAATTGGAGCTACCGCAATTACAGTTGTCAAATAAATATGTGCAATATTTGTTTGCAAAGAAAAGAAGTGTTGGTTAATTAAATAAAATTTGACTGTATGTTTAATTGCTATCGGGAATCGATTTGTATCGATGTTCGTGAAATGCGATAACTGATATTTATGGTATGGATGAACTTTTTTAAGTGTCCACCTCCTTTCTCTGAGACTCTAAGATCGACATCTTCATACAAACAGACAGACGGACATGTCTTTATCGGCTCAGCTTTTGAATATATACATATATATCTATATCTAATATAATCGAATGTGTTTTCTTCAGCATCCGATATACACAAGCACATCATTATTATAGACTTTTCGATATTGTTAGTGGATTCAGAGTGTACATGGAGTCTGTGATAATGTTATCCACATGGTCAACTGTTGAGGACAAGCATTGCGAGTGACTGATTGTGGTAAGACGCTTTTTCTTGCTGTGTAGTTGCCGATGTGTTCATGTGTGCGAATATTTTTATTAAATTTTTCATTATTTGCTGACAGCTGTCGGTAAATGGAATTGTTTATTACCTGGCTTCGGTTCCATTCAGCAGGCTGCTCCTGCTCCTGTGAATGTGGTTCTGCTGCCGCATCGTTGTCGGTGATTATCATAACGTTTGCACTGGACAGTTGGGCCTGCCAACCAGCTGCAAATGTTGACAGTTTTGGGTGGCACAACAAAACACAATTGTGGATATTGGGTGCATGGGTGTTCACTGAGATTAAGGAGGAGCGAGGGGGTTTGCATCTGATGGGCTTATTTACGGAATACATTCAGCAAATCAAGTGCTGTGTTTGAATTCGAGAATCGCAATCCATATCCAAAGCATTCATTTTAGAAATGCATTCTAGTAACCACAAACCGCAAAACAGAACTAGCAGCAAATGTGTGTGTGTGTGTGTGTATATGTGTATGTGTGGGTGTGTACCACAACAGTGGGTCAGGGTTTGAGTAGTGATAGTCTCAACTCAACTTAAATTATAAACTAGTCCAAGCTTAGCAGCTGAATTACGATTAAGTTGTGCAATTTGACACAAAATTGATCAAAATTCGGTATTCAACTAGATTCAAAACCACATTCAAAAACAAATTGCATACTAAAATCTTTGGTGTATAATTGTTAATTCAAATGTTACATTTCATTACCTTTGCTAATGTGATAAATGTGTGTGTGTTTTCAGTGCAATTAGGTGTTACTAAAAACAACTGGACGAGAACCGTTATGTGGTACACAGAAGATCTTTTAAATGCCTATAATCCAAAACTAATTTGGAATTCTTATCAATCTCTCACATTGTAGACTAAGAAACCAGCTAGCAAAAGCCTTCGCGATCACTAACAATTTTATGATAATGAGAAAAATCCTTAAAGAACATATATGAGATTTCATTTTGAGAGCGGGCTATCGAGGCAGTACCGATATAAGAGAAGTATCGATAACTGTTCGGCTGTCAGCAGATGTCGGTTGCAGTCAAATGTGAAGGAAGCCAACCAACATAAAGGTATATTGTTAAGCCAATTTTTAAAATTACAATAAATAGAATATATACCAAGTTACATGTATTTTTTTTATGTTTTTATTTAAATAAAAAACTTTCTGATGTATTTAGAAAAATCTAATTATTAACTATTGAAGTACCCATGTTATTGGCAAATGAAACTATTTGCTTTGTATCATCAGATTATCTCAAAAAAGTATTTCAGGCTGGAGTGACTGTCCTCCTCGCCTGTTGCATAACTTGTTGGTAGTTTTTGTACAAATTTGGAATGAGCGAAGGTTAAGAATATGATAAAGAAAATACACACGAAATGATTATTTGAATATCTCTGTTTGTGGTTTACACACAATTACAATTAAATTACCGATTTCTGAGAGGAATGGCATTCTTTGGGAAATGAGAGGAGTCAGTTGGGCGGCAAGTCTCAAATTGCGACAGCTTTCCTAGCAATGGCAAATCAAATAAGGTGCATGCAACTTGCACTTAATTGTCAGTGCCAAAGTGGCAAGAAAGAAAGGGCTGTGCCGGAGTTGAAGTCAGTGGCAGTTGCAACTGCCAACTGGCAAGTGGTAAATGGCAGCTACTCCTGCTGCACAGTGGTCCCTCAACCAAAGTACGCTCAAAAATATATTTTTGGCACTTTTCTACAATATGGACTTCCAACTCCAACTTTCATGTATTCAAATTGAGTGATTCATTTTTCAATATCATATATATATATATATATCATATATAGCAAAGAGACCAACTTTGGAGATTGAAACTCCACAGTTGACTGAATGAACGCTTTGAATAAATCCTTGATTCGAAATATATTGGGGTTTTAAAAAAAGTCAATATAAAAACAAATGCGCTGGATCCTTAAAATATATATATATATATATATATATATATATATATATTTGTAACAATATTCCCATATTGAGCAACATAACATTGTTAAAAAAAAACATGAATTATCATATAAAATAAATTATGATAATATTAACAGAAAACGTTATAATAATATACTTGAATCATAATAGGAAAATAATCATTTTAATTTTTAAATACTGTTCGTTTCTTAATGTTTGATTTCGAAATTATATTTAGATGTAGAAAATATTTTAGGGCAACTCTCATCTTAGAGCGGTTTGTAAGTTAAAACTATTTCTTCAAAATCAACGATGAATAATTATGAATGAATGAAAAATATATGTAACAACTTAATAATATGGTTTAAGAAGAGTTTCAATAAATAATATTGAGTAATAATAGTAAAAATATTAATTCTAAATATTAAATTGTAGATTATAAATAATATGGAGATGAGAACTTTGTTGACTTTAATTTCGCTTTAGTTTTCTTAATTTTTTATATATTATTTTATATTTGATTTTTGTTCAAGATAGCGACCAGTGTGCAAGGAGGTGGCAGAGAGGCGGCTATAAATGGGCGATGAGCAACATGAGAACCAATTAAAGACATCGTGGGCAGCGTCGCCCATCGCCTTCGCCCATCGCCTTCGTCCAACGTTGTTGGCAAACGTCAACGTCGAAAACTAATTAGCATAACAAGCAACAAAGCGAACCAAAGTGGAGCTGCTCCTCTTGGTGGTGCTGAGTGGGTGTGGAACAAAGCCAAGTTGGGCTGCCAACCTAGTTACTTTGACTAGCTCGCTAGTTGCAGTCGTGTGTGTGTGTGTGTGTGTCTGTGTGTGTCTGTGTGTGTGTGTGTGTGTGTGTGAGTGTATGTTTGACGCTTCCGCTTGTGTATATGCAGCAAGCAGCGTCTGGTCTCGATGCTGTTCCAACAGTTCCCTCAATCTCCTTCTCATCAAAAGTTGCGGCATTGAAATGAGCCGCCCAAACCACTGAAAACAACACCCCCCCCACCCCGCTCCCACCCACCACCCCTTCCACTCTACACGCAGACTTATAGCCACATGGCCATAAACAAATACAATTACAAGTCATGCGGAGCACTTCCACCCTGTCTTGCACTCAGAAAAATCGTAGGTCAATATTTATAAACCTTGAGAATAAACCCTCATTTTTTTTAAAGAAAATAAAGCTGTCATTTTGACATTGCAAAGTTTCCTTTTCACAATATTTAATTATATAATTTTATATGTATATATATATATATGTGTATATGTATATATATTATATATATTGTATAAATATATGAAATATCAAAGATTTTTTTTTAATAGTTGCAAGAAACTTTTTGAAAATAAATGTTTATTTGGCGACACATAAATCTTTTAAATTCAACATTTTTGTCTTTCTTAGACTTAAGATTTGTATGGAAAAAAATAAAAAAGGAAATTATTAAAAATGAATTGTTTTTGTTTGAGTGTAAGACAAGCCGTAGCCTTACGCCTGAAGCCCAAACTGGAGATTGAAAACAGAATCAAAAGTTGGAGTTGGACATCCTTTTACGCTTGGCGCTGTTGCAACTTGCAGCCTGACATTAATAAACTGTCGGCATAAATAAAATGCAGCAGCAGCGTCAGCAGTGGCAGCAGCAGCAGCAGTGGCAGCAGCAGCAGCAACAGTCGCAACAGTCGCAGCATCAGGCGAAGGACTTTGGCAAATAAAAATAGAAGGCGTTATGATTTATGCGTTGGTGCTGCGGCTGCTCCTCCCCAAAGGCGATACTAGCAGTTAGCAGCGAGGACTAGCATAACAGCCTCCTTATCCTCGCGACTCGTGACTCGCCACTCATCACACCACCACCACTGCCCACCCACCCGCTCGCTACGTCAATCCCCAACCCTGGCTACCATTGACGTCGTCTTCCGGCGTGCAAATAAAATTTAGGGCTTGGCGGTCGGCGCATGTTTCTGATGGCGACGAGACAGCAGCGAGACAAGCTCAAAGGGATTAAATTAAAATGTCCTTTGAGTTGTGTTTTAATTACTTCCTCTCTCTGTTGCCCACTCTCTCTCTCTCTCTCTTTCCCTCTCTATCTCTTTCATTTCATCTATCTCTTGCTCTCTCGGTCTCAGTTCTTGGCTCCAAGTCACTGTGGCAATGAAAACGGCGTCTGCCTTCCGCACTGTGCCAGCAACGTTAGTGCCCTCAAGACACAGTCCAACCTCATTCACGCCTCCACTTTTGGTGCACACACACACACACACACACACACACACACACACACACACCCCCTGCTCCCACCATTCGGCCCCTTTGCACAACCGCCAAGAGCAGCCGTCACAGCATCGCTGTTGGCAAAACTTAAACAGTCGCACAGCTTCTGGCCACAAGCCCAAAAGTTGCTCAAAGTTATCCGTTTCGGTTTCCCTTCTGGCCCGCTCAAAACAACGCATCAAATTGTTCAACAGACCAACTAAAAACCACGAAAATCTTTCCAGAGTGTTTCCCAAATTCGTGAACATATTTCTAGCTAAACATCTAAAATAGTTCTGATTTTGAGTTCTGATATTTTCATAACAATCATCTACTTTTTCAATATATTCTCAGCCAAACATAGAACTCGGAAATTAATTAAGGTTTACGATGCAAAAGCCTTTCCCAGTGAAATCATAATGAAAAATAAAAATTGTTTTTAATCAAGTTATTATTCGTTAACATCTTTAACATTAATATAAATTTATGCAATTAATTATCAGGTTAACTAAAACATTATTGAATCGAATAAAATGCAATGAAACTTTCCAATTTTTTAGTATGAGTAACTCATATTATAAAATATGTGATTTATATTCCAAATAAATAATATGCTAGTAAGCAATAACTTGCGAGAATTACCCTGGAAATCTTAAATATTTATGAATTTTTGCAGATAAACCTTAAACTGATTTCCAAAGAGGCGACAAATTTCTTGACAACAACAAACCGAAACTGGGAAAAAATACGAAATTTAGTTAAGCTTCCTTTCACGATTTCTGCTTAGTTTTGTTGTGAACAGAAAACAAATATGAAAATTGGAATGCAAAATATTTACAATACATATTTCCATCTGCAACAATGTTGCACGAGAGCTTATCACACGCACAATATAACACGCTGTTGCAATGCAGAGCTTGCAACAGCCCACCTATTCATGTGCAACAATGTGTGCTCACATACATTGCCTTATGGCTGGGTCAATGGAAGCCAATAAAATGGGTATCGAACGGAGGGACAAGCAGTCAGACAGACAGACTGACAGACGGACAGACAAACAGCACCTACAGGTCAATACTTGTATACGCATGTAGATAGATGGAAAGACAGTTACATAGATACATAGATAGATAGATACATATGTATCTGGCGGCAGCTCATTCATTCTCATCAGCGTATTGGGGATTTGTCGCTTTTGTAGTTCCCTGACAATTTGCGTGCGTGAAACAGCGCTTGCAGCATCGTGCGTGACTGTCAGAGGGAGACTGAAAGAGAGAGAGAGAGGGGAGGGAGAGGTTAAGAAACGGCAGACGTGTATATGAGGCTGAACTCCGGGTAGACACCCCAAAAAAACAAATGGACAATTAATTGCCAGTGGAACCAGAAGCCTCCAGCCACACACTGAACATAATCTGAGCCCAACTTATCAAATATCAATATAGAATTATCAGATAGTGAAAACAGTTTGCAGATTCAATTATTTTTCAACAAGTAAATTTTACAAGACAAAAAGAATTTTATTTACTCATTTTATTCTCAAACTTACTTGGTAACAGATTGATTGATAACTTTCCTTTAGTTTTATGTGCACAAATTTTGTTTGATTAAAGAATGATATGGACTTTATAAATATTAGAAATATTTTTAACACATTGCATTTCATATTTTCAGAAATATCTTATTGTATCGTAGATTTTTAATGATTACTTTTGTACTAAAAAGTGTTATTTATATATTTTATTTGTGTACTACCCATTCAACATATAGTTTTTACTTCTATCTGGTACGTCTGATTCTGGAATTCGGATATCTGATGCAGATTAAAATCTATATAATATAAATTTATTACTATTACGACTTGGGTGCATAACCTACATACACCCATCGACTTTTCATTATTGTTAAATAAGCAAATTTTAAATTGAATCGGTTAATAATAAATTATTATCTGCTAATTAATTATTCCATATGTATGCCTTTTCCAGTACTCCGTATCGATTATATTAGTCTTTGTCGTTTAATCATTTCAAAATTCTCTATTCTTATCGTCATGTATCGTGATTACCAATTATGATTGGATATGTTAAGTAATTAAAACTAAATTTATTTTATTTTTTGTCTAATTGGGTAATTTTTTTCAATCCACGAAATATGAGTTAAACCAATTAAGCAATTAAATACAACCAGAAATTTAAAATTTGTTTACTTATTTCTTAATTTACACATCATTTAGTCAATTTTATTTTTAATTTAATTTAATCTCTGTTTTACATTTTATCGACACAAATAATTATAATGATAATAAATAATTACTTAATACAAAATACGTGCTATAAATATCAGGCATGCTGGTTTACACAATACTTTTTTACAGAGTTATAAAATTAATAGTATAATGTATCAAGGACAATTTAAAATGACCTACTTTTTTCGAGTGTAGTCAGACTGGTGCCCAGTTTGGTAGGGCTGCCTTCGGCTGCAGGTTGCCTTCTGCCGTCTGCCGTCTGCCACAATCGATTATTTATTTATTTATGCCACGCTGTGCCGCCTTCAATTGGCTACAATTGCCGCTTATCTCTGACGCTGGAGCTGGAGCTGATGCTGATGCTGACGGTGAAGCTGACGGTGGAGCTGACGGTGAAGCTGACGTTCAGCGTTGGGCTTTCGGTATTGGCTTTGGGCTTTTGTGGGCGTCGCGGACCTGAACCCGTGGCGTTAAAAATGTTTTGCATATCATTGCCAAGGGGTGTGTGTGTGTGTGTGTGTGTATGAAAGATGGGGCGATGGGGGTAGAGGCTGAGGAAGTGCCTTAGAAAAGCTCTACTTTGGGACTTTGCATATATTTGCCAATAGCTTGGGCTGGACAAGGATGTTAGGCTCTCCCCCTATGTATATCTCCGTCGCCCGCTTTCAGCTTTCAGCTTTCCGCTTTCCGGTTTCTGCTTTCGGCCTTCTCTGCATGGGAATTTATTTGAGCAAATTTGCAAATTATTGCGTTGCGTGTGGTGAGAAATTCTCCGGGCAGAACGTGGAAACGTGGACATCTATTACGCTTGCCCATTTACATTTGTCAATTGCCTTGTTGGCATTTTTTTAATGGCCAAACTCGAACCCCGTCCCAAAGGCCCCGAGCCCGCCTCTGCCACCCCTTTAGCCCACTCGTGACCCGCTGTTAAAGCTCTGGCTTAAGTCAAATTTGGCACGCGGTTCCTTTTTTTTATTTTTTTGGTTTTTATACTTTGATACTGAAGGTGTCATAGTATATTGGATTTGTGCCCTATTTTTCTAGAGAGAGATAGGGACTTGAAACTAGAAACATAAACTGGTCAGACAAAGTGTACAAATTGAAGTCTACTAGAGTTCTATCGATAAATTCGATTTTCGCAAATATAAAAAACCAAATGTTATTCACACTTTCGGGCTGGAGTCACCAAACGTAGGATACAGGTTGTTGGCAATGTCCTTCAACGATCCGCAAATGGCACACCCACAAGACAACCGTCCCATAAAATTTTAAATGGCAATGCTTTCTGCTCTTTTGAGCTAGAACTTTGGTAACTTTGTCATCTTTGGTAGTTATGTCATAGGAAGCCGTCTTTAAGAACCGATATAAAATTAAAGCTTGGATTTTAACTTATCTGCAAAGATCAACCTATAAAGAGACTATGCACAAGCCATCAGCCTATATCTCTGCAATTTAGGGGCAACAATTACAAAACTTGGAAGGATCATTACTAGGAACCTTCTCAATAGTTTCAGTCACGCCTTATATACAGTTGTACAGTTATCCAACTTCAAAGGATGGTAATCAGCTTATATCTATCGAAGTTTGAAAGCCAAACCCACCCAGTTCATTGCTATCTGTTATCATCTGTTATTATCTGTTATCAGCTGGTAACATATGATATCAAAGTATTTTGCAGGCGGTTACGCCTGACTGCAATGTTCTCTCTGGTTTTTGATGGCTTTTGGTGGATTTTGGTGTCGACAGCGTCACAAATTGGCGAGACATGCATTAAGACAATGACAATGGCCTCAAAGTTCAAGATTTGTACCATGTACCATTCTTTTTTTTTTGGTTGTTGGGCTTAAACTGACTTTGAGTCGACAGCTATTAAAATTTCGCCACACAATTGTAAACAGGAAGAGTTTGCGGCTTTTGTGTGGTTGGATTTGTATTGGATATTGTATTCAGCACATTTATGTTATATATATAGACTCAAGTTGAAATTTAGAGATAAGCGTAAAAATACGTGATACAATATTTTACTATGCACAATTCCATATCAAAAATAGACAAAAGATGAAAAGCATCTAATTCATATATAAAAACCGAAAGCCATTGATTCCATTTTGGGCTTCTATGTCCTGTACCTGCGCGGAAATTTTTTTATTAATTTATTTATTAAATGTCAACTAAAGTCACAAATATTCATATAATATTCACAAAGAAATAAATTGAATAAAATTAAATATAAAATAAAATTTTAAATTATATATCATATTAAATATGAAATTATAAGATTTGATGAGAAATATATAATATGAGAAAGAAAGAAAACACCCTCGAATACAGTATTTCTACTTGTTTGTATTGGGAGGTATTTGGATTTTTATTTAAATTGAACTTCTTGGATTTTCTCCAACTATTGATTTTCGGTAGCTGTGACTGCCGTTTGCCTTATGCTCATGATTCTTCTGCTTCTGGCTGTGGTTCTGTTTCGGTTTCTCTGTTTTCTTTCTGATGTTACCCAAAATTCATCTATGCATGCAGTCATATACGCAGAACTGATTACAGTTTTCTGACCCCTCCTGAAACATCCAGTCACCTACATCTCACAGCTCAATTTCATTTGTTCAACATCAACGAATCGGGCGGAAAGAGAGCTTGCAAGAGAAAGAGAGGGAGAGTGGGAGAAGTGGTCTTATAGGAGGTTGTTTCGTTTCTAAGGTGGAGGGACATAAAACCCAACTGAAGTCGCACAACAAATTGAACATTGTGCGTCAGCCAGGGGACAATTCAATTGGCCGAGTGGTCCGGTCCGGTCTGGTACGGTCTGGTGAGATCCGCACCTGTAACTGGCAATTGAAACTCAAGGCACACATACACACACACACACACAATCACATAGACATATGCACGCACAGTGAACTGTGGCGAATGTCGGGCACATACTGCGACACGTCAAACAGGCAGGGTGGCAGGCATTAGGCATACAGATGGATTCATGCTCATGCTCCGAGGCTCCACAATTCAGCCAACAGCTCAAATGACGCTGCACAATGACGCACTGGGCCAGCCAGCCACCCAGGCAGGCAGGCAGCTATCCAGCCAGCCAACAACAATAACAACAGCAGCAACAACAACAACAACAACAACAACAGCAATAGTTACACAAACTGCCAATTAACTTGAAAAAACAGGCCGCTGCGATGGCTACGATGCCCACCGAGGCATTACAAGAGCCAAATTCCCCCTCCCGACCCATCGAAGATAGACGCAGAAAAACAAAAAGAAAAAAAAAGAAAAAAAGAGGAGAACAATTTTTCAAGATAAATAGCCTTGAGGCTGATAAATTTTGAATACCCTTTATAAATAAATAATTGCAAAAGTTTAAAAACTTTGAGCCTATTATGAACCAACAGCAGGATGCCAACCACACAAACGATGCTAATTCTCAATTGTAATTCTAACACTAACATTAAAAATTAGGTTTGTACTGCTAAAAAATAAATAAAAATAAAAAATTAATTAAACATGCTGTGAATGCATCCTACAAATATAAAGCATACTCGAACTGGGAAAACCAATCGTAAGAACAGGCAAAACAATAAGGTTTATCTTGGGCACACCGAAGAAAACATACCTTCTACAGACCGGAACTAAACTGCCGAAATCTAAATTTCACTGAAATCCCAATCGATGGAGGATTTGATAAACATAGATAAAATTTAATTTGCTCCTGGGATATGTCAAGTTTCTTCAAGACAAATTTTCAAAACTGTGGGACTAGTTTGCCTATAAGCAGACCCAAGGACTTTATTATGCTGTTGTGTGCAGGACACTTTTGTGAATTCCTTTGCAAGGGTATAAAAAGGGGGAAAAAAACTAATGTAAACTTTTGCTGTGCTGCATCGCTGGAATCAATTAAAAATTCTATGATTTTGCACTTGATTGGTTACGTTTTTGGATCGCCAAGGTAACGTCTACGACAGCTGGCTGCGTGATACCGTTGGGGATTTGCAGCTGGTGGCACCACCCACTCCACTCCACATCCACATCCACATCCATCCATATAATCGTTAGGCTGGTCAGTTTTCAGTGTTCAGTTGAGCATTTAAAAGCGGATAGACAATAGCTTTAAGCTGCGATGTGGTTATCTTGGCCAAGAACTGTTGTCAGCCCCCATTAGCTGAAAAGTCTTAATTTTGTCAAATAATAATCGGTTGCATTATTCGTTTACATAACTGAACATTTTCAAAATAATTGGTAACTTCAGATCATTGAAACAGCAAACCAAAAATTACGCTTTTAAATAAATATAAAAATATAAAAATTAAACTTCGGAAACAGGAAGCGAAATCTGCTCTTCGTATTTCCCAAGATAATATTTCGTATTTTTCCTGAAAATACGAAGACGGAAACATTTAAAGAGCTCTTTCATAAAAAATCTTTTCAAGATATATTGCATTTTAATTGAAATTTTGTTGCACAACTGTAAAAATTTCCAGATCGGATGGGAAACACAGGTATCAAAACATATTTTCATATTGAAAAAATTACTATCAGCAAGTAAATTTTCTCCATATATTTTAGTCGAATATTTATCGCTCTTCCGATTTCTCTGCCACTCCCCCTTTTTTTCCCTCGATTTACTCTTTGTGAAATAATTGGGTTGACTTTTAGCTTTTATGCTTTATGGCACATTTGCGTTATTAAGTACAGTTGCGTTTGGCAGTCGATTTTAATGCATATTATGCTGGTCATTGAGCACCGATATACTTATTATGTAGTCCTATAAAAGTGTCGGATCAATGGGCTTAATGGGATTTATCATTTGTGTTACATTCGACACATTTTGCTCAAATGGTCAAAGTCTGTAGCTTATTGGCATTAATCCTTACACAATTGTCGCACAATGTGTTAATTATACAGATTATATATATACAAATATAGTACGTATGTACTATATATAGTAAATATTTATTATAATAAGTATATTGTTTATATCATGTTGTGAACTTAGTATTTGATTTGGCTTCCTATGGATTCAATAGATTTAAATAGCTCAGTTGGAATGCAAATAAAATTCGAACAAGAAATTAGCAAAGGCAAACATTTTCGGTTTGGCATTTATTTCGTTGGTTCGATTGTTATTTTAAGCTGTAATTAAACAAAGCAAAAATAGCCTGACACATGTGTGTGTGTGTGTGTGTGTGTGTGTGGGTGTGGGTGTATAAAGGTGTGCGGGGGTGAGTGTTTTATGTTTATAATACCCAAAAGAATTTAACACATTTGAGTACAAATTAAATATTTAATGTAACAACAAATTGATATTTGAATTATTAAAATGGAAAATAATGCGCCGTCATGTACAGTCATGTGATGTTGATGTCTATGAGTGTGTGTGCGTGTGTGAAATTTAACACACACATTTGCACCTAGTTGACGGCTGCTGGCCTTTTTTGTTTATTTGTATGGCGGAAATATCAGCGACAAAGTTACCAAAATATTGAAAACAAATAAAATAAAATTTGCATAAATACATAAATGCTCTTAATGTGTGTATGCATGTGTGAGTGTGTGTGTGTGTGCGAGTGTGTGTGTGAGAATATATATTTAATCCCTAAAGCACTGGATTTAAATAATAACAACAACAGAAACAATAACAACGTCAGCCACAATACACAGCTGCAACAAATTAACAACATACATGACTCCAAGCTGCAAAAAGTTAAAAACATGCCAGTTGTTTATGCATACACACACACACACACACACCTGTTTCACATTTATACACAATTATATATTTACACATTGATATTGTGTTTGGCAGTTGGCAAGTTCTGTTTATGGCTATGTCAGGAGATTAAATACAAATCTTTTGGATATATTTTGTTGGTTTGAAATAACCCTTCCCCCCTTAACCATCCTAGAATTTTGGCCCCATAAAAATGTCAACAATTAGCTGTTTGTTGATATTGGAATCATCATTTGGCCATTGCCACAGCCTCAAAGAACTGCAGCTTTAATTTGCCTACGACCACAACTCGTCGGATTATGCAGGCATTCAAAATGCAATATTCATAAATCATATCTGTATATAGAAAACTATATGTAAAAAAAAATATCGATGACCTAACAAATCTATCTCTGTCTCTGTCTTTCTCTCTATCCCACTCTATATTTCTAACCTGCAATTAGATTACTTTATAATATGTCATAGAACAATCGGTCCAAAGATGAGATAATTTTTTTAATAAATTTACAGTTTTAATATATGTATTATGGTATAATAATAATAAAAGGCAATTTTTTTCTGTTGTATTTTTAAAAAATTTGATAATTTGGTTGTTGTAATTCTTTTTTACCCTGTTGAAATTCAACTAAATCGTTTCAGTATTGGGGAAAGTATAGGATTGGACTGCAAGATTTGACCCAAGTTGCCGAACTATAAATTGTATATGGCTTAAATGATATTTCTCCTTTCCTTCAATTTAATTCTACAAGTTTTTGTTTTTGTTTAGTATGCTTTTACGAGCTGCAATACTATCGACTCCGCTGAAATATCTTCTTGTTTATGATGCACTTCAAGATACAATTCTACAGATTCTCTGTTCACTGATCTCACTTGAACTTACTCGGTACGGTTCATGTTTAGGTGCACATTACGTTATTTTAAGAGCTCTTTGACCAAAACTATAATATAACCAGTTAAAAACATATATATGAAAAAAAAATAAATAAAAAATAGAAATCGGTTTCAAATCGGCGATTGTGTGGGACTTACAAGATATAATAAAAAGTACGTTCTTACAAGTCAATTTAATGCACATTATAATCGAAATTACAACATCAGAAAAAAAAAACTAAACAAGCGATGCAACTGTGCAGCTGCCACATATCGTAGTAGCTACTTGCAAGTCTTCAGTAATTGGGGCGACTGTTGTAGCACCAATCCGGCTGCATTGGCGGCGCATTCTTTCGATGTGTCTTTAGCTTTGCCTCCACGGCGTTCAGTTTTCCAAGCATGTCGGCCCAAATGTTGAGCTCCTTGGTACGGGAACTGGCACTCATTGCATCTTCATTGATAACATTCTCCGGATTCTTCGTTTCCATTAGCTAAACTACTGCTGGCTTTAGTTGTGGCGTATCATTATCAATATATCAGCATTGCCTAGAAATGCTGAGGAATCCATCATTGCCAGAGTTTGCTGTATTTGTTGTTACTCCTGGCGCAAAGCTCGCCATGACAATGAGCTCCTGCTTGAGATCGCGACTACCGCCCATTAGCCGCTACAGTTTCTCTTTCAGCATCTCTTAATCCACCACCATCTGGAGGAGCACATTCTTTTCATGAGCTTTGTCCAACTTCTTGTTAATCTCCTATTTACCTATTTTTTAATTAATTATTCGCTGTTCACACTTCAGATCATGATTTTCTGCTTAAACTCTTTGTACATCATATTTCGTAGTAGTGATTCCATCTTCAGCTTAAGCGAATCGTTCTCTTTCTCTGACTATTCTCCACTATTACCTTTATTTTTAGCGATAATTGAAAATATTTGTCGTACTTTGTGTGCATTCCATGTGGTAATGTTTGTAGAGCTCTTTCTCCCTACACATCGGTGAACTCTCCGTAATTTTTTATTTTTCTTTTTGTGTTTCTGTACCAGTTCAAGGTAAACCAAACTGGGCTCAAAATAATCGTTCGAAATTTGTATTCTTCAAAACTTGTTGCAACTAAAATGGCGTCGACTGTTTTTGCGTCGAAAACTGCGATTATTCCTATGTTTATCTGCGTCAATTCAGCTTCCGATATTACAATGTTCGACTTTTGAAGTACCTCCTTCTAGATTGCCTCTAAATGATTCTTTGGAATTATACTGCAATATGCTTTATAAAAAAGAGGTTGTGTCTCAACCATGAACCCTAATTTCAGCACGAAAGTTGGCTGATTTAGTTTTATAATATTTCTCTGAGTTACCACATCCCTTCGTGGCTAATGTTACACAATTTGCTATGATGTTATTTGTGCTTGAGGTTGCTTTCTCATTATAAAAAAGTCAGGATAGTTTAGATGTCATTTTAGCCAACAATGTCCTCTCCAGAGACCGGTTAGTATTCTGTTCGCATTTGAACTCAGAACTATTCTGGTGACTCTACCCAGTACAATTGCCATATTTCTTCGTTCCTCAGTTTTTGCCGAAATAAAATTTGACATTTGACGTTTGGGAAGAGATTTTAACCTACTTTTGAGAAGTACAAGAAATATTAATCATGAAAACACTCACAAATAATAACAATTCGGTTATAAAGTTGATGTAAATGCACCATCAAAATTTTGAACAAAATTCATTACAACAATCATATTAATTAAAATGAAAATCTTTTTGGGGTTGGCATGTAATTTTGGGCTTTGTACAAAACAACTATTTGAATACTCAGAGTGTGAATTAGTTGCAGATATTGGTTTTGTTTTGGTTTCTGGGTGTGTCGTGTGTTAATTTAGTTGAAATAATTTAATAAATTAAATAAGAGCAAACAAATCAATGAAAATGAAAATGAATAATTCAATCAATTTTACAAAATGCTAGTCTACCAACAGCAAGAAAAACAACAAGCAACAAGCAACAAATTCAAATATATGCAGAACATTTTCATATTTGACCAGTCAAACAATTCCTGTGTAAATAGAAACTTTGGCCACATATTGGATTTGCGGTATTTGATAGTTGATCAGTTATAAATTACTTATATACACACACGCACACACACACGCACACACAGATGAGATACACACGTCTGCGAATATGCTCATCAGTGTGATTAATTCGCAGCTGCACTCGAAAAACAATTGGATTTGTCAATTTAGTGAGAGATGCCCAAACAGGATTCCTTTAACACAATAAACATCAAATGTGCCAAGGGACATGCTTATCTTATCTAATTGCATTCCATTCACAACTAAGACATATAATTGCATTAATATTTAATTACTTGACATTTTTAACTTAAGCAAAACTAGCATTTAGCATCGGCTAAAGTTGCAGCTGTTTGTTGACAGAAAAATAAATTAGAAATTAAGATAAGCATAAATTTGATGCTGCTGATTATTTTAAATATGAAATTTAATATTTACTGCAATTATTGAAAAAATGCAGAGAAGCCAAAAAAGAAAAAAAAAAACAATGTAATTGAAAACTAAATTTAGCGAATTCGTCCGTTTTATTTCCATCCAGGTTATTTCACTGGAATTGCCCTGCTGCCAATCTATCTACCGGTTGTATTTGTATATACAAATATATATATATATATATATAAGTATATATATATATGTATATCTTTTTGGAGCAATAATAACAAAGCAATCGGAAGTAGCGGAAATCAGAGGCAAACAGGCAACAAATACAAATACAAATACAAAGGCAAAAAAGTCGCTTGGCTGCATTCGCAACTTCATCCATGGAATTGTGGGTGGGCTTAGAGATGCCCCACCCACTCAGTCAGGCCAGGCCCATCCACCTCCTGCTGTGGCAACAGCGTCCGCCTGTTGCTGACAGTTTTCTTTGCTATTTGCTTTTATATTGTTTAGCTTTTCTTTTAGTCGCGTGCCTTCGCGAAAATTAGGAAAATATTGTTTTGCTTTACTTATGCCGTTTCAGGGAAATGTCGCCTTGTTTCCCGACTCCCAGACCGGTCTCTCCACCGTTTTCTCCACTCCTCAACTCACCCACCGTCTCCCTCTCTCCCGCAATATGCATATTGGTATTTATTTATTTTTTGTGCCAGCAAAAAAAGCGGATTTAAATTTCAATGGCAAATCAAAGTGGCAATGCCGTACCAAAGTGGGTGGGTGGCATGTGGTGCACGGTGGTGCATGGTGGTGCGAGCTTTGACGTAGGCGTGTTTTTAATGGACATCTGAATTCAAGGTATGTGCGATTTTAGCTTATTGCTTTTAAAATATGTCTCATTTCTATATTCCATATTCTCTTTTTGACTTCATATCTGTCTTTATTAACAATAAAACACCTGTCGACCAGTTGGCATAATCTGCTTAGCAATATCTACATAAGTAATTTACCCACACACAGACAAACACACACACACACACACAATCTAAGAGAAGACCACTCTTCAGACTGTTTTTGATTATCAGTTTCGACTGCACAACGGGCATGAACAAAAGGCTCAGCATCCATTTGGCGGCACAGTAAGTTGGCAACACACATACACACACCCACCCGTACACACACACACACACACACATGGACAATCCAGACTACCGCACAACGAGAGAAAACTCAGTTCTGTGTACTTTCCCCCATTGGAACTGGCCTCTATTCATTTTTTATGTATTATGCTTTATTTGTATTTGATGTTGTTGTTGTTGGTGTTGTTTTAAATCCATTAGGATATGACAACCCCTGCTTAAATTCAATTAAATTGTTTTCTCTTTGGGTTTACATTTCTTGGCAACTTTATAATTGTTTCATGTGTTTAAACCACCAACTACGACGAGGAACGTGTACGAACCGTGCCCCCGAGTCAACAAGGCCCTGAGGGGGTGAGTGAAGTGCAATGGAGGGAAGGCCGCCAAGACACAAAGCTAGAAGCCAAGCAGCATAAGAAATAACTGGCCAAGAAAAATATACAGAAGCGAACCAAACCAAACCGAACAGAATGCTGAAACCTGAATGCGAATGCCACAAAAAATACAAAGTACTGAAAAAACATGAAAAAACGCTTATCTTTGTCAAACTGAAGTTTAAATACTCTTGGAGACTGGAGCTAAACTGGAGACTGCTGATCCAAATTTGATTTAAATTATTATTTATTTATGGACTCGCAATGTGATGCTGATCAAGAAAATAAATTCTTTATTGGAGACGTTATTTTAAAGGCGTTGCACACTTTATGATATAGTTTTTATACCACATCCATAGGGTATAAAAATATCGAGGAGCATCTCAGAGCGGGGGCAGGGAAAAACCAAGTTTTCAGTAGCCTCGAGAGATTTTTTTCCCTTTGTTTTGCATCAACCCCCACACCCAATCCACTCCCTCACGCTCGAGAAACCAGCCACCCTCAGGCTTGCTTGGCATTCGTTTCGTTTCGGTTGTTGTTGGTGCTTTTTTGTAAAACAATCAACAAAATAAAAAGTGAAATAAATAAAACAAAAAACAACGCGACATAAAAAAAAAAAAAAAAAACTGTGGGGAATCAGTCACAAAAAAATCACAGTTAAAATCTAAATGCTCTACAATCGGTTATTTCTCAATGTGCTACCAAAAAAATTTAGTTATGGAATTACATTTTTCCCATCCAACATGAACAAACTAATTGTTATTCAAATCCACACTATCAAAAGTATTTTAACTGATTTTATTTCGAGTCCCTTAGCAATTCCTATTTACACACCTGGACAGTAAAATAGATGTGGGGTCAATCACTTGTGAATTTTCTAAATAAAACTTAAATATCATGGCCCATATCAAAATAAAACAAAAATATAAAAATTTGTAGGTATGGCAACATCTGATAATCGGAAGACTATGAGACACCTAGTTAACTGACCAGGAGTCTAGAGCATAGTTTATTTTACCTACTCTCCTATCCTGGCTGTCTCCATTCGATGCGTAGAGTAAGGGAATTACTTAAAGGCCGCGTTTTGTAGCGAATTGTTCTGGTATTCGAAGACAGTTCCCATTCACATACCCATCTCAGTTGGCTTCAGTTGCTCTCTACATAAGCCCAAAATAGACGAATCTTTACACTCAACGCGCTGCGACATATCTCCTGTCATTCATGTGTATGTGTGTGTGTCAGTGTGTGTGTGTGTATGTACAGGTATGCATGTGCATGTATGGGGTGACATAGGCCGCCGCCCTTTTGATGAGACGCTATCTTTGCACCCCAGACTCCAGCTGGGCACATTCTCGTATTTTGTACCATTTCATCTTTATCATGAGTTCGTTTTACTTTGTTTTCCCCCTCTGTTTACATATATGAATGTGTTGTGCGTCCTTTTGGGGCAACGCTTCCTCTGCCACACAACCAAATCGTGAAATCACGGCATAACTCGCGCCACAGCCCCCAAAACAAAAATCCCCCGCCATTCACACTGCGAATATAAATGGCAAACTTTGTACTTAACTCAATCAACGAAAACTTTTCAATATACCACTTTTTTGGCTTACATTAAGCTAGATAACTCTACTTGTCTATGGAAAGTTAATCAAGTACATAATTATGAAACTAGAACGTTATTTATCGTATGAGTACCTAAATCTTAACATTCTACTAAATTCTCTTTAATCATGTGATTTAATTCTGTAACGTTTTTAACTTAATTTTTATTTTACTAAAGTAGACTTAAAAACAGACGAGAATTTCCAAAAATGAAATAACAACAAAAATATTAATAATAAAGCATTCAATAAATCTCCATTCAACCAAATCCAGAAACAAATAATCAGAAAACACGAGAGTGTCAAACTCTTCAATTCATTCATTCATTCATTTGAATCAAGAATTGTTTTATTTTTAAGTTTTTTGGAGGAATATACAAAAAATGAAACTTGCACTTTTACTAAAAAACATTTGTAGAGTCATAATCCCGTATTGCACTCGAGTTTGTAGTAGGTTTTTCGACGAGTGTGGAAAGAGCACCCTCAACCCCACGGACCGGCAACTTCAGGTACAAGGTGCACGGTATGAGGTACACGGCACACGGTACACGGAACGGTGCACGGTGAACGGTGGCAGCATTTTTACATGTGGTGACTGTGACGTCGACGTCAGCCGGCGGCTGACGGACCAGAAAATAAGCATTCACATTCGCTGTTGATGTTTTTGGCGTGCGGTAAATGGCAACGGCCGAAATTGTGAAAGCGGGTAGTTGAACTGAAGAGGTGAAGCGGGGGGGTTGGGTGTGAGGGAGGAGTATAGAATATATCTGTGTTGGGTTGGTTGGGTTGTTGTGTACTTTTGGTTACTTGAGTGGCGGCAACGGCAAATGTTACAAATATTTGAAATATTTAAAATAGCACACACACACACACACACACGCACACACACAGCACACATGTGCAAACACAGATACAAAACCCACACACGAACATAGCCACTCAAATGTGTAGTGTGGCATATGGGGTGGACCTAAAAGTTTCTCACCGAGACCTTTTTGCATTATTAATGGCAAATTTCAATTAGCCTTTTGCAGTAAACGCAACAGAGCAAGAATCCAAATTACAAAACGAGGGCTAAACGAGCACTTTGGAGAGCAATCAACTTGGCTCAAGATATAATTATTGATGATGATGATAGCCCGATTTGACTTATAATTGATATCTAAAAATCGGGTTGATTACCTTAAAATAAAGCAATGGATCTAGAAATTCGCTCTTCAGTTTAGTGGAATATTTTCTAAATGCGATCTATATTTTGGAACAAAATGTAGGGTACCTTTTTTAATATTCAATATGTATACTTTATACATCATTCGTAATATAAAAAGTCATTAAAATTGAATTAAAATGAGTTGAGAAAGCTTAGAAAATATTGTGCAATTTGTATTTTGAGGTTATGTCAGTGTATATAGTATATATCAATTGGAATTACCTATCTCTATTGAATCGATGTGATGGATAAAATAAAATATATAATATACAAATATACTTGACCTGCTAATGATATATGATAAAAAATATTGCAAATTATAAGCAAATTCATTAAATATAGAAAACATAATTATGAAATTTAATATGTAATGAAATAATATTAATTTAGTTCACGTTATGCAATATCTAACAGAAACGAGTACAATTTGTAAGTAGACATAAAAGCAGCTTATAATCATCGCAAAACATTTGAACGGCCTACGCACAAATGGCAATTTTGAGTGTGTTTGTATGAGTTTGTGTGCGATTGTGTGTGTTTGTGTGTGCTTGTGTGTGTTTCGTTTCGTTTAGCACACAAGTCAAAAGCTGAAAGTCAATTCCAGCCCCCGGTTCCAGCCTGTGCACCTGTGGACATATTTTAAAGCTCAGTTTCCTCAATTTCTTCTCTGTGTATATGTGTGTGTGTGTGTGTGTGTGTGTGTGAGTGTGTGTGGGTGTGTGTATGTAACAGTCTACTAGCAGAAGGCCATGTTGCCACGCCTATGCCCTTTTAGTAACGAGTTTTGGGAGCATTTGAAGGCTCAGCAACATTTTTTGCATGCCATGTATAAAAAAGTATGACTGTGTGTTTGCGTATGTGTGTGTGTGTATGCGTGTGTACGTGTGTGCCAAAGGTAAGCACTTCCGTTTCCGCTTTCATGATGTTCAGCACACACACACACACACACATACAGCTGCATAAGTCAGCCTTGTCCTTTGGCCAGTAACCAGAAAAAAAAGAACTGTGAAATCATCGCAAAAGTTCGCCGAGCTGAAATTGCCTTCATGTTATGGGTGGGTCACGCCCCCAATAGTCCAACCGCCGCCCACACAAATCTAGATTATTTAAAGATAATTTGACTGGTTTGTAGTTGTCTTTGCTGTTATTGTTATTGTTGCTGGTATTTACATAAATGAAACGTCAAAACAAAATGTAAACTAACAAAATGCACAAGACAAATAAAAAACAAAACAAAACAAACAAACAAAAGAAATAACAAAAAGTGCCAAGAGAGAGAGAGAGAGAGAGAGAGAGAGAGAGAGATGGATAGTTAGATAGATAAATTTGGTTCGCTTGGCTTGGTTGTGTGTGTGTGTGTGTGTGTTGAATTCTTCTTCTTTTATTTAATTCTACTGATCCAATCCTTTGTGGCTGCTTCACTCAAAAGTTTACGGTGTGTTCCCTGCTGTTCTCTCCCAGCAATGTCCCCACTGGCAATCCCAACCAGTTGACATCCTCTTCGTCTTTGTCATCCTGGTGGTTCTTATCGTTCTGGTCGTCCTCATCTTCTTGTCGACATCGTCGTCGTCGTCGTCGTCTGCGGCTCCTGCGGCAAATTAAAATTAGTTGTTTACTTTGCGCAACATAAACAAATATGGACAACAATGACGATGATGAGGACGATGACGATGACGATGATGATAATGATTACGCTGAAAGCAGAGAACAAACTTTGGTCCAGCCAGTCTACTGAAGCATTACAAGAAATCCATTTTTAGTTAACCAAAATGCAAATTGAATTGCTGCACAGCACATTTGCCTCAGAGCGCGGCACTCATGCAATCATTGCACTCAATTCAAATCATTCAAGATGTAGTTAAATCAAATTAAAATATTCACAACAAAATAAGCTAAAAGAAGAGCCTAATTTAACTTCGAAGTGCGTCATTTACATATATACCTAAAATAGCTAGAGATATTAGGCACTTTACTATCAGCAAGAATGCTAACAGTGTATCCTCTAGCCGAGCTGTCTCGACTATAATATTCTCACCTGTTCAATCTGTTCATTCATCATCCACCAAATAAATAAAGGGTATTCTCCAACTTTAGTCACTCTGTCATCGCATATCAAAAATTTGTGTATTTAAAAAACTTAAATGTGCATAAATAATGAAAAAAATACAAATGCAAATACAAATAAAAATGATGAATGCGCTTTTGCACTTTCTGTGCGTTGTTGTCAGGGACAAATTTAAGGCAATGCGCACAAAGCAAGCATGAAGCGCCACCTGGCGTTCGCTAGCGTCCAATTAGGGCACAGAAGCGTTTGATTAATTGACTGCATGATGCATTCAAATTTATACGCATTCATGGACACACACATATACACACACACACACACACATGCATGTACTTAAAGTTACAGATTGCTAAATTGTTGCATTGGAGACGCATTTCATTTTGTAGTTGCGGTGCAATCTTCACTGTAAGTACAGTGAAGGCTCTAAATATCAATATATATATCTATATATGTGTACATACTATTATAAATAATTCAATTTTACTTTAAAATTTCGTTAGAATGCTTTCCATTTGTTATAAAATATATAAAGTAAAAACCCCCTTTACAATTTTTACCCATTTTCTATAGGTTCACGATTTACATCTTATAAATTTACAACTGGATTAATATATAATATTTTATTTACTTAATCAGAATGTATATACTAATATACTTTATGCATACATAATACGTATTATAATAATAATACAAAAATGATAATAAATGTTAAATAGTAATTTCAATAATATAAAACAAATAAATAAATAAAATAAAAAAAGGTGAAAATCAACAAATAAATATTTGGAGAAATTATTTATGCATGACTATTAAAAGTGCTTACAGTGCGTGCCAATTGTGTGCGCACACCGCGCGCGTGTAAAGCACACGCATTATAAATTCCACTTGGCTGGGCTAATGAGCCTACTCTCTCGCTCCCTCATTCTCTCTCTCTCTCTCTCTCTCTCTTTCTCTCTCTCTCTCTCTTATTCACACACTTGACCAACTTTTTGGGCACACCCTAATGACAGTTTGTGTGTGCGTGTGTGTGTTTTGTGTGTAAAATGGCGCCGCATCGCCACGGGATTAACTGGCACTGGCTGCTTGAGGGATAATAAGTGCATTGGGGCATCAAATCAATAAAACGCGCACATTGCACATGGTGGACAACACACACACACACACACACACACACACATACACACACACACATACACATTGTGGTGGGTGAGTTGTGTGCAAGAATTCGCTGCATCAGTGGCTGTGCAATTGCGAAACATTGTTAATTTATGCAAATTTAGCCACCGCCGCCATCCGCTTTATGCAACGCCAATGAGGCAGAGCAAGAGCAGCAGCCAGGACTCTGTTCAGGCCACAGCAGTTGCCACAGCTACGGCCGCAACGCCAACAACATTAACGCTGCTGTTGCACCACCATAACCACCGACACGACTTGCATAATTTGAAGCAAGGGGAGCGACGGGGAATGCGCATTTGCTTGATTTGCATGGAACCGCTGCTAGTGCTGCCCTCCCGCTATCCCCACTGCTCCTATCTGCTGGCTGCTATCTGCGTTCTGGTTACATTTTTGTCAAAGTCGCGCACAGCGGGGAGCTGCTGGGGACAACTGTCGGCAGGAGTCGCCTCAGGGCTCAACTGGGTGCACAACGAATTAGCGCGTCGACTCTATTTGCCTCTATGCCACTCAGCAGAGCGGGCTGAGGCGTGGAGCAAGAAGAGCCAGAAATCGCTGTAAAAGAAACTGCAGTGAAGCACTTAGCCAGTTAAACGCCCAAAAATGTGATTTAATGCAGCAAGCCGATGACGACCCACATGCACCTAATCAGCTGGAAAGGCTCGGCACGGGATGGACAATACTAAATGGAACAGTAGTTAAAATGTAGTTTGAATGAACTAAGTGGAATAGGTATACAGTACAATTAATATGCACACGAGTACAGCTGCTCACTAAAATAAATATAGCCTGGAAAACTAGAAAGATAAAAATAAATTTTAAAATTATCTAAAAGATTAGTATATGTGTTATATATTGTTTATTCATAATATAAACAATACAAATATAGTTATAGATTTAGTTTTTTGGAGAGATATGAAAAAACATAATTGATATTAGATATATAGAAAAGAAAATTGTTGAATAATTGGGAAAATTACCCTCTTTGGCAAATTAATGGAGATTTCCCAAAGCATATCGCGATTAGTTGGCTGAATATAGATAGCTATACAAGCCATTGATATATATTTGGAATACTTCCAAACATTAGCTTTGCCGTAGAGAAATTATATTTAATCACTTTTGTAAATATTATTTGCAATGCTTATTCAAATAAAATAAGATTTTAAAATTGATATCTCATTTGTACGTAATGTTGCCCACTTTTTTTGCCACGAGCAGCGAGGAAAATGGAAAGCTGGCAGGTGATAAGCCAATAAATTGACGCCAATTACAAAATATATGTATCGGATATACACACACATACACCTTCATTTGTGCAGCATATGATAATACAAATATATGACTAACTGTATTTATTGTATTGTCTAGACATGAAAAACCGCAGTAGCTGCATTGCATTTCGCATTTTAATTTTATTTTATTTTATGGTTTAACCGCATTGAATGAAGCAACTGACAAAAAATGCGAAAGAATCAAAGGAACTATTGAAGGTGATTGTGCTTGACTCATTGATACCCTGTAAGCAATGAGAATGCAACGACGAACAATCAATTTCATATATAAAGCAACGATTCCGAATAAAACCATTTCAATTTTCGCAGTAAAACAGTTTAAAGATAATCAATCATATAACCTGATTCCACATTGCTTGAAATTTTTATATCGAGCCTACATACCCAAATATAGATAATGAAACTACTTTAGAATTTAAAAAGGATATTTTATTATATTTAAGTTTCTGTACTTAATGAAATTATATTTTAAAAAGATATTACTTTATTTCAATTATAATTGTATTTAAAATTTTCGTTTATCTTTTTGAAAATGTCATCTGATTGTGACCATAAAGCTATTCTTTTTATAACAACGTTACCGAATTCAATAAATCATGAAATCAAATGACTTGGGGCGTATTTCTAATATAGAAAATTGTTAACGAAAGTTTGTCAGACTGGACACCTTTAAGTTTGTCAGAAATATTGATTCTGAACTAGAGTAATATTAATATAGATAAATCACAATATGAACTTGAACAATTTGTACTTACTTATACTGATTTTTCTATGCCACATGTTGCGCATACCTTTTACGTATTTTCAATGTGCACCGCAAAAGGTGCACTGAAAAAGACAATTAACTGTACAATTCCATGCGATTCATTGGTTCAAAGAGCATATGCAATGTGAAATGTAAAACTTGTCTTTGATGTTGGTAAACCTGTAATGGAAAGAGTGCAATGCGTGTGAATGGCCAGATGTTGAGATAATGACCGACAATTTAATCAATATGCCTCGATTAGTCGCCATATGTCTTGGACCTATGCGTATTATGTAATCTATACATATGTATAGAAATTCTGACTAAAACAGAAATCGTCGATAAATGCATTTTAAAATTATATTTGTGCAGTCTGTAAAATATCTACAAGTTAAAATCTTATATTTTTGCTTTCAAAAGCCAAGCTACGGGATTAAGAAAAAGCGACGGGAAAAGGAAAAAAGAAATACCCTTCCAGAACGATATTGTATATTATAATTATTTGTGTTTAAAAAACCCACCAAAGATGTGGCCCACATAGAATTAAAAGTTGCAAAGCCAATGACCAAGACTCATCTGAACACACGCTGGAAGAGCCGCTAGAGACAACAAATGGCTCTGAAATCGAAGCGAGCTGGCGCCAATTAAACTTCTATCAGCCGCAACAGCAGCATAAATACAAAAGTCAAAATGAAGGCAACGGTGGCAACAAGCTGCGCCGCGAAGACATCTGCTTGTCGCACAAATCGCGCTACTCGCTACTTTGTCCAAGCCCAATGTGGATCCAGTTCGAGCTCCAACTCCGACTGTATTTGCACTTGCAATCAATAAAGAGGTGTTTTGCTGCCTCTTGCACAGTTCAAGAAAGAGATTTAATCTTTCGTTCAGTTGAAAAGGAATCCGTTGTCTTGGAGAGGTGCACTATTAGAGATGCAGCGCTGTCCATTTGCGCCCGATACGTGGCAGATTGCGAAATTGAGGTCAATTTTCAACAAGTATCAGTCGAACAAGTTCCACAAGATCGCATTGCGCACGGTGCGGTCATGGACTCGAATATGGACGAGAAAGAGAATATCCCACATCCCCATCTAAAGAGAGATCAGATGATGAATTAATGCATCACACGAATTTTTGCGAGTCAGTTCAGTTCTGGGCTGCAATTTTAAGTTTTGTTACTTTGGTTAACTGCTTAAAATTGCTTAATTTCATTTCTCCTTCAATTTCTTTGTACAGTAATAATCATTTATGCTGTATGCATATGTCCAAGGTGCGCGACTCCATTTATTCCATGTGGCGAACATCCGCGTCCTAAGCGTTACTATTACTTCCAATTACAAGAGAGTGGTTAAAATTTAGTGCCAAATGCCAGACGATTGTCTATTATACAACCCAAATACCAGTTTGCGGATAAGTCTGTTTTTCTTTATTCACATAACTAACGCAAACACAAGCTTGTAACTTATCTAGATAGAATCGTGTATCTTGTATCTTTGGGGCCGATTAGCATTACTTGGACAGCATTCAGATGTAATCTGTCAACTGGTTTTCTGGGGATCTTATCTTATCGCATTCGAATTCATGATCATGATCATTGCTGCTCTTACTTGTACTACCTGTGCTGCTAATTGGTGTAGTCTTATCAGACCTATCAAAACATACGCAGAAGATACATATTCAAGAATCGGACAGAAGACGACCGACGACCAACATTGCTGACTGCTTTTGCCTGCGTCATGGAATGGGGTGAGCAGACCCCACATATATATATATATATATATATATATATATATACATATATATATGCGATGTGCATCAACTGCTATCGCCAGATAAGACAATTTTAGTCTTAGTCACGATCTTTGCAGGAATCCACTTTGAACCATATTTCCGGCCAATCGTAAACAACCATCAACAATTTTACTCACTCTCTGATGGGGTATGACAATGTCATCGTCAAGTGTGTAACACCAACATTTTATTTCGTAAAAATCGTTTGGTAATTAAATTAATTTAATTGCTAAAACTAAATAAATGAAATAGTCGTTCATTTTTAAAACAACTTTACTAAATTCAATATATAGCAATGTATTTATTTAAGTATGGGCTTAAGAAATCGATGTCAAGCTTATATGAGCACGAAAGTTAAGTTTAGTGATATTCAGATCAGTTACTTACAATTAATAAAATTCTATTAATTTTAATCACTTTCGTATTCTGGGTAAGGGTAATTATACTTCCATATCCCGATATATGATGTTACTTTCTTATTATTTTTGTGAAATTAAGCAAATAGCGAACATTTGCCACAGGAAATGCGCAGCCGACTCCAAATGCTTTTCTACTATGTTGACTTGCTCAGATTAAGATTGTGTACGATAGAAACAGATGTGGGAAACATCATAATTGGCTTAACTTAATGACCATCGGAAGCTTCGAGATAGTAAATTTTATTAGATTATATTCGTTTTATTTCTGTTATTATTTTGCACGAGTCCTAAGTCATATCAATTAACTTACTTAGAATAAGCTATTAGAATCTTATGAATTATGGCATAATTCTTGACGCTATCCAAGTAACAGAAAGGTCTTTTCAACAAATAAAGCTTAGCCTTTGACTTCGTTTGACTTTATTTAAATTAATTTTCGTATCAAACTTGCTGTTCATTTTTAATATGAAATTCCTTGGAGTATTTTATATATTAAGTTATCTAATCAATGTTTGCTTAAAATATATGAAGTTAAACCACAATGATGATGATTTGTTTTCAATTTTATTACGTCATCTGATAAAAAGGAACTAAAAATGTATTTAAATAAATAGATTTACCAAGAGAAGTCGAAAAATGGTAAGAGGCGCAGACAGCTTAAGGTTGCTTCAGATTTTAGCTGCAATATCATAAATTGGTCGCAAACTTATCTGGGGCAAACAGAGATAATCATTGGTTATTTGCATAGCGTCAGGCAGATTTGCTAGAAGATAAGTGTTGAATCGAAAGCGTTTTAGATAAAAGCGTCTCTCATAACTATACAGGGGATAGTAACGATTTTTCATTCGAACCAAACAGACATCGACGATGACGAAAAAATTAACCAGAATATTGATAATACTTGTGGTAATTGCATACAACTTACTAACGCGTCATAGAACCCCAAAGCCCGATTTCCCGTTCCCTACATTGTCATGCCAGAACCTCAAAATCAAAATTTGTATTTTGTTTCCTGTTACTGATGAGTTGTATTTTATTAACCAAAACTGTGTGGCAACTTTACTATTTTGGATACGCGCGACTAAAACCAAACCAAACAAACTAACAAAAGCTGCCGGGACTCTTGCTACTTTGGATATCGTTCAGAGCACTCAGCGGCAACGCAAAAGAATCCTATGCAAGTGTTACTAAACTCAAAGTGTAGTTGTTACGGTCCCCAGGCTTTGACTTGTGACACTCAGTGCACCAGTGCGACCTATTGAACAATTTTTCTAAATTCCTCTTCCTATCTCTTCCACAATTGTGTTGTCCATTACAGGTATTGACACTGTTCAAGCAGCCCATTCAGACCAGTGCGGCGATCATAAACTACAATTGCAGCGGTCGATCGGTCATCTGCGTAGGAACAACCAGCTACCAGGCATGCGAGTCGAATGTGGCCACAGGGATTGTCGAATATTGTCCGAACAACACTCGCTGCATTAACGATGGCATTGAGCTGTGTGTGCCTGTCAAACCGTATCTTGAGAGTAATTCAGCGGCTGTCGCCAAAATGACGACAATCACCGATCATCCGATTAGTGGCAGCGGGTCGGCGGCTCTAATTGAGTCCACCACAAGCTCGGCGACATCAGGGCTTCCCAGTAGCACACAGAGTCTTGTAGAGACAACTGCTCAACCAATAATTGAAAGCACAACTACCAATACCAATGCGACAGATGGCCCAATCGCTCTAGTTGACCCTGTGAATCCTGAAGGAACAACCGTGTCCCCCGTCCACCCCAGCGCACCAGTTGATCCAAATGCTCCTGCCGATCCCAATTCACCAGTTGACCCCAACTTACCAGTGGAGCCTAATGCACCACAATATCCAAATGGTATAGTTGACCCCAACGCACCTGTGAATCCCGAAGGATCAACAGTGTCTCCTGTCGAAACCAACCCACCAGTTGATCCAAATGAACCACTTGCTCCAAATACTCCAGTTGATCCCAACGCACCTGTAAATCCGGAGGGATCAACAGTGCTTCCTTTCGACCCTAATGCGCCTGTTAACCCTAATGCTCCAGATTCCACCGCACCTGCCAATCCTGAAGGATCAACAGTGTCTCCTGTCGATCCAGTTAGTCCTAATGCTCCAGTAGATCCCAACGCACCAATTAATCCTGACGCACCAATTGGCCCCAACGCACCAGCTGATCCAAGCGCACCAGTGGATCCTAATGCACCAGTAGATCCCAGTGCACCAGTTGATCCGAATGCACCAGTTGAGCCGAACGCCCCAATTGATCCAAATGCACCAGTTGATCCTAATGCACCAGCTGATCCAAACGCACCAGTGGATCCTAATGCACCAGTAGATCCCACTGCACCAGTTGATCCGAATGCACCAGTTGAGCCGAACCCACCAGTTGATCCAAATACTTCTGTTGATCCCAATGTACCTGCCAATCCTGAAGGATCAACAGTGTCTCCTGTCGATCCAGTTAGTCCTAATGCTCCAGTAGATCCCAACGCACCAATTAATCCTGACGCACCAGTAGACCCCAACGCACCAGTGGATCCCACTGCACCAATTGGTCCCAATGAACCAGTGGATCCGAATGCACCAGTTGAGCCGAACGCCCCAGTTGATCCAAATGCACCAGTTGATCCTAATGCACCAGCTGATCCAAACGCACCAGTGGATCCTAATGCACCAGTAGATCCCAGTGCACCAGTTGATCCGAATGCACCAGTTGGGCCGAGCACACCAGTTGATCCAAATGGACCTGCAGATCCCAATGCACCACTTGATCCAAATACTCCTGTTGATCCCAATGTACCAGCCAATCCTGAAGGATCAACAGTGTCTCCTGTCGATCCAGTTAGTCCTAATGCTCCAGTAGATCCCAACGCACCAATTAATCCTGACGCACCAGTAGACCCCAACGCACCAGTGGATCCCACTGCACCAATTGGCCCCAATGCACCAGTGGATCCGAACGCCCCAGTTGATCCAAATGCACCAGCTGATCCTAATGCACCAGCTGATCCAAACGCACCAGTGGATCCTAATGCACCTGCAGATCCCAATGCACCACTTGATCCAAATACTCCTGTTGATCCCAATGTACCTGCCAATCCTGAAGGATCAACAGTGTCTCCTGTCGATCAAGTTAGTCCTAATGCTCCAGTAGATCCCAACGCACCAATTAATCCTGACGCACCAGTAGACCCCAACGCACCAATAGATCCCAATGCACCAGCTGATCCGAACGCTCCTGTAGATCCCAACGCACCAGTTGATCCGAATGCCCCACTTGATCCGAACGCACCAGTGGATCCTAACGCGCCAGTTAATCCGAATGCACCAGTTGATCCGAATGCCCCACTTGATCCCAATGCACTAGTTGATCCCAATGCACCAATTGACCCCAATGCACCAGTGGACCCCAACGCACCAGCTGATCCAAACGCTCCTGTAGATCCCAACGCACCAGTTGATCCCAATGCACCAGTTGATCCCAATGCACCAGTTGATCCCAACGCACCAATTGATCCCAACGCACCAGCTGATCCAAACGCTCCTGTAGATCCCAACTCACCAGTGGATCCGAATGCACCAGCTGATCCGAACGCTCCTGTAGATCCCAACGCACCAGTTGATCCGAATGCCCCACTTGATCCCAATGCACCAGTTGATCCCAATGCACCAATTAACCCCAATGCACCAGTGGATCCCAACGCACCAATTGATCCGAATGCCCCACTTGATCCCAATGCACTAGTTGATCCCAATGCACCAATTGACCCCAATGCACCAGTGGACCCCAACGCACCAGCTGATCCAAACGCTCCTGTAGATCCCAACGCACCAGTTGATCCAAGTGCCCCACTTGATCCCAATGCACCAGTTGATCCCAATGCACCAGTTGATCCCAATGCACCAGTTGATCCCAACGCACCAATTGATCCCAACGCACCAGCTGATCCAAACGCTCCTGTAGATCCCAACTCACCAGTGGATCCGAATGCACCAGCTGATCCGAACGCTCCTGTAGATCCCAACGCACCAGTTGATCCGAATGCCCCACTTGATCCCAATGCACCAGTTGATCCCAATGCACCAATTAACCCCAATGCACCAGTGGATCCCAACGCACCAATTGATCCGAACGCACCAGTTCACCCCAATGCACCAGTTGATCCCAATGCACCAGTTGATCCCAATGCACCAGTAGATCCCAATGTACCAGCTGATCCAAACGCTCCTGTAGATCCCAACGCACCAGTTGATCCGGATGCCCCACTTGATCCCAATGCACCAGTGGATCCCAACGCACCAATTGATCCGAACGCACCAGTTGACCCGAACGCTCCAGTTGATCCGAACGCACCAGTTAACCCCAATGCACCAGTTGATCCCAATGCACCAGTGGATCCCAATGCACCAATTGATCCGAACGTTCCAGTTGATCCCAATGCACCAGTTGACCCCAATGCACCAACTGACCCCAATGCACCAGTGGATCCCAACGCACCAATTGATCCGAACGCACCAGTTGACCCCAATGCACCAGTTGATCCCAATGCACCAGTGGATCCCAACGCACCAGTGGATCCGAATGCACCAATTGACCCCAGCGCGCCTGTCGATCCCAACGCACCAGTGGATCCAAACGGTCCCGTAGATCCCAATGCACCAGTGGATCCGAGTGCCCCACTTGATCCCAATGCACCAGTTGATCCGAACGCACCAGTTGACCCCAATGCCCCACTTGATCCCAATGCACCAGTTGACCCCAATGCACCAATTGATCCCAACGCACCAGTGGATCCGAATGCCCCACTTGATCCCAATGCACCAGTTGACCCCAATGCACCAATTGACCCCAATGCACCAATTGACCCCAATGCACCAGTGGATCCCAACGCACCAGTTCATCCGAACGCACCAGTTGACCCCAATGCACCAGTTGATCCCAATGTACCAGTGGATCCCAACGCACCAGCTGATCCGAATGCCCCAATTGATCCCAACGCACCAGTGGATCCTAACGCGCCAGTTAATCCGAACTCACCAGTTGATCCGAATGCTCCACTTGGTCCCAATGCACCAGTTGATCCCAATGCACCAATTGATCCCAATGCACCGGTGGATCCCAACGCACCAGCTGATCCAAACGGACCAGCTGATCCAAACGCTCCTGTAGATCCCAACGCACCAGTGGATCCAAACGGTCCCGTAGATCCCAATGTACCAGTGGATCCGAGTGCCCCACTTGATCCCAATGCACCAGTTGATCCCAATGCACCAATTGACCCCAGCGCGCCTATAGATCCCAACGCACCAGTTGATCCCAACGCACCAGCTGATCCTAACGCTCCTGTAGATCCCAACGCACCAGTGGATCCGAATGCCCCACTTGATCCCAATGCTCCAGTTGACCCCAATGCACCAGTGGATCCCAACGCACCAGTTCATCCGATCGCACCAGTTGACCCCAATGCACCAGTTGATCCCAATGCACCAGTGGATTCCAACGCACCAGCTGATCCGAACGCTCCTGTAGATCCCAACGCACCAGTTAATCCGAATGCCCCAATTGATCCCAACGCACCAGTGGATCCCAACGCACCAGTTGATCCCAATGCACCAATTGACCCCAGCGCGCCTGTAGATCCCAATGCACCAGTGGATCCGAGTGCCCCACTTGACCCCAATGCACCAGTTGATCCCAATGCACCAATTGACCCCAGCGCGCCTGTAGATCCCAACGCACCAGATGATCCCAACGCACCAGCTGATCCTAACGCTCCTGTAGATCCCAACGCACCAGTGGATCCGAATGCCCCACTTGATCCCAATGCTCCAGTTGACCCCAATGGATCAATTGACCCCAATGCACCAGTGGATCCCAACGCACCAGTTCATCCGATCGCACCAGTTGACCCCAATGCACCAGTTGATCCCAATGCACCAGTGGATCCCAACGCACCAGCTGATCCCAACGCTCCTGTAGATCCCAACGCACCAGTTGATCCGATTGCCCCAATTGATCCCAACGCACCAGTGGATCCTAACGCGCCAGTTAATCCGAACGCACCAGTTGATCCGAATGCCCCACTTGATCCCAACGCACCAGTTGATCCGAATGCCCCAATTGATCCCAACGCACCAGTGGATCCCAATGCACCAGTTGATCCCAATGCACCAATTGACCCCAGCGCGCCTGTAGATCCCAACGCACCAGTGGATCCGAGTGCCCCACTTGATCCCAATGCACCAGTTGATCCCAATGCACCAATTGACCCCATCGCGCCTGTAGATCCCAACGCACCAGTTGATCCCAACGCACCAGCTGATCCTAACGCTCCTGTAGATCCCAACGCACCAGTTGATCCCAATTCACCAGTGGATCCCAACGCACCAGCTGATCCGAACGCTCCTGTAGATCCCAACGCACCAGTTGATCCGATTGCCCCAATTGATCCCAACGCACCAGTGGATCCTAACGCGCCAGTTAATCCGAACGCACCAGTTGATCCGAATGCCCCACTTGATCCCAATGCACCAATTGATCCCAATGCACCAGTGGATCCCAACGCACCAGCTGATCCGATCGCTCCTGTAGATCCCAACGCACCAGTGGATCCGAATGCCCCACTTGATCCCAATACACCAATAGATCCCAATGCACCAGTGGATCCCAACGCACCAGTTGACCCCAACGCACCAGTTGATCCCAATGCACCAGTGGATCCCAACGCACCAATAGATCCCAACGCACCAGCTGATCCAAACGCTCCTGTAGATCGCAACGCACCAGTTGATCCGAATGCCCCACTTGATCCCAACGCACCAGTTGACCCCAACGCACCAGTTGATCCCAATGCACCAGTGGATCCCAACGCACCAGTGGATCCGAACGCACCAGCTGATCCGATCGCTCCTGTAGATCCCAACGCACCAGTGGATCCGAATGCCCCACTTGATCCCAATACACCAATAGATCCCAATGCACCAGTGGATCCCAACGCACCAGTTGACCCCAACGCACCAGTTGATCCCAATGCACCAGTGGATCCCAACGCACCAATAGATCCCAACGCACCAGCTGATCCAAACGCTCCTGTAGATCCCAACGCACCAGTTGATCCGAATGCCCCACTTGATCCCAACGCACCAGTTGACCCCAACGCACCAGTTGATCCCAATGCACCAGTGGATCCCAACGCACCAGTTGATCCCAACGCACCAGCTGATCCTAACGCTCCTGTAGATCCCAACGCACCAGTTGATCCCAATTCACCAGTGGATCCCAACGCACCAGCTGATCCGAACGCTCCTGTAGATCCCAACGCAACAGTTGATCCGATTGCCCCAATTGATCCCAACGCACCAGTGGATCCTAACGCGCCAGTTAATCCGAACGCACCAGTTGATCCGAATGCCCCACTTGATCCCAATACACCAATAGATCCCAATGCACCAGTGGATCCCAACGCACCAGTTGACCCCAACGCACCAGTTGATCCCAATGCACCAGTGGATCCCAACGCACCAATAGATCCCAACGCACCAGCTGATCCAAACGCTCCTGTAGATCCCAACGCACCAGTTGATCCGAATGCCCCACTTGATCCCAACGCACCAGTGGATCCTAACGCGCCAGTTAATCCGAACGCACCAGTTGATCCGAGTGCCCCACTTGATCCCAATGCACCAGTAGATCCAAACGCACCTGTTGATCAAAATTCTCCCGGTGCATGGCCATGGCATCCAAGGCCAAACGGCCGACCTATTCTACACCATCCCGTTTGGCCACATCATTCCCAACGACCACATTACAACAATGGCCACAACAACGGTCATTCCAGGCCGACAGGGAAGCCCACCTGGCCCAATTGGCATGATTGGATCAACAGTTGGCGTCCAACTAAAAAGTCCGATCAGCCCACCGCTGCACCCACTGCAATCCCAACATTATTCCCCACATCAGGACCAACTAAGTCCAACGACAAACCAGAAACAAGTGAATCTGTGGAGCAGCCGTCTGAGATACCGTCTGGTGGAGCCGTATCCAATGAGAACGCCTCAGTTGAAGAGAGAAACGATGGCAAAAATACGCTTAAATCTACTGAGGATCAATCGAATGAGAAGGACGAAAAGCAGAAGAAAAAGGACGATAACAAGTCGAAAGACTCTGAAGAGGAAAGCAATAAGACAAAGTCTAATAGCTCAGAAGAGGAGAAGATAGAAAAGAAGGGTAACAAGGACAGCGACAAGAAAAAGTCTAATAGCTCCGAGGAGGAGAAGAAGGGTAACAAGGACAGCGACAAGAAAAAGTCCAATAGCTCCGATGAGGAGAAGAACGACAAAAAAGACAATAGGCACAACAAAGACAGCAAAAAATCAAAGGATTCCAAAGAGGAGAAGGACAGCGAACAGAAAAAGTCAAACGAAGACGAGGATAACAAAACGCAAAGCTGGAAGGAGAAAATGGAATACGTTAATAAAGTCATCAAAAAGCTAAACGATGAGGAGGAATGCGATGAGGACGATGTCTATCCAGATCTGCGCGACTGCAAAAAGTATTATCGCTGTGAGGCAAAGAAATCTGGTAAGCATAGGTTCGTGCACCTACGCTGCGATAAGAAGGAGCACTTCGACTATCGTAGCCTGAAATGCGTCTCCCGGAATGACGCCGAGTGTCTGCACAAGTAGAACATCCTAAACATACAACCAACCCAAATGCCGAACGAAACAAACGGAAACGATAACTATAACATTCGTACAATATAATCTCACAACAAATTCAATGATATTAGCAATGATATATAGTACATATATGTGGACATACTATTTTTTTTTTCCTTATTTATTTTAACAATTAAAATTAGTTTTGCAACTAAAACATAATTTATATATATGCATTATTCAATAAAGTCCGGTTTTATTATGCTGTTTAAAACTACTTTCTTCACACTACCCTAGAATTCTTTTCCGACCTCAGAAGATATATGCATTTTGGATCAGTACCAATAGCCGAGTCCATATAACAATGTCTTTTTCTGTCCGGCTATGCGGCCATTGACTTGCTCAGTTTATTCTTGACGAAACTTGGCTTCGGTCACTTAGAATCGATGTCATGTAGCTGAAATAGGAATAATGAATAAAATAAATAAATAACAATTAAGAATTTTTATTCGAGTGAACTCAGCTACAATATACCCTGAACCCAGCTGTTTAATGTATTCTAATATTATTAGCAAATTTTACCGAAAAAAGTTTTCCATCCAAAAACATGTTGACGCTTGTGTCGATTAACATGCCATCTCTTTTTCGCAAATGCGCACATTTATGTATACAGAGAATTGTTGGGGCTACTGGTGGAAAAGTGGTCAATTTGAAAATATATATTTTTGATTATATTTTGGGTTTTTTTTCTCCGATCTTATTGAAATTAAAATTTGGGAAGTGTATTCACAATATGCTTATGTGTATTTTATTTTAATTAAAAGATTCTGATTTATTGCTATCGAAAATCTATGTGTACCGAGAATTGGAGGCAGTTTTCGATAAAAATACAGCAAACTTGATCTGGATATACGAGTATCTATATTCCAAACTTCAAGTCTCTAGTTCTCTGTTAATCCGATCAAGAACATATGTACTTTATGGGTTCGGAGATGCTTCCTTCTGCCTGTTACATACTTTTGCACAATATCATTATACATTTCTTACAAACTTTCAGTTCAGGGTTTAATAAAAATAAATAGTAAATAGAATTTCAATTCCTGGTTGACCATTTAATTAGATTGATTTTTGGATTGCCAACTTATCCATAGCAAACTGCTGACAGTTTAACGACGAGCCGTTGGCATTTTTGCATACAATTTAAATATTCTGTTGATTGAGCCGAAATGCACTTTAACTAATTGCCAGCATGTTTTTGCCTTTTATTTTTATTCTTTCTTTTTTTGTTTGACTTAGAACTGGTCACAGCTGCAATCATTAAATACCAATCTCTCTAATTATCAACGCACTTTAGAATAAGCTCCGATAAGTTAATGAGTAGCGACAAATTGCTCAAGTTTTTTGTTCGACGACCATCTTTAAAGAGTTTCACTTACACTTGCAAAGTTTTTCCTATGTAAATATTTAGTGTAGCATAGAAATTTGAAGTGAAACGTAAACACAAGCAAAAAGCGTTAAGCGAAAGTGCATTGGATGCTAGGACACTGGGAAAGGCACAGGACTTGCACCAGCAGGACATAGTCGCAGAGCTGGAAGTGAAAGAAGGCGGGGGTGGGGGTGGCAAGTGGTATGGTAGTGTCACCGAAGCAGAGCAATACACTTAAGTTGATTCGCTGTCATCCATTGCAGCTCATTTATCATTAGATGAAGTCACACACACACACAGGAGTGGTAGTGCATACATAGACAGAATACAGGATGCAGGGAGCATGGAAGAGGGTGCAGGGTGCAGGAGCAGGCTCGGCGACAGTTTCAACGTCGTCTAAGTAGTGTCGCCGAGACGTGGGCGTTACTGTGGGCGCATCAAGAGTAAGCATAACAGGGCGGGGAACATAACCAGATTCAAAACCAGAACGGGAACCAGGACGAGGACCAGGATCCCGACCCGTACACGTACCCGTATCCAGAATCCGGGGCATGACCAGGAGACAAAGGCAAAACTAGAATGCGATGCGAACGCCAGCGTTGAACGTCGACGAAGTAATTCAATTTTTATCGTGGGTAATTTTGTAACGAGAAACGAAAGAAGCGAATAGCAAATGGTTTTGGCCAGCCGTGTGGGGTGGGGATTGGAAACTGCGGTAGTGGCAGCTCAGTTGGGTGTTGTGGGTGTGTAGTGTTGTGACCATAAATGCTATATAATGGAGCAAGTAGAGCTTTAAGCCGGCTCCTAGTAATTGTGGGCGTTTCCTACACTGCGTGCGTATCTGCCAGTGTGTGTGTGCTAGTGTGCTACCATACGTTGAAAATTCAATTTGCCTGAGGACTTGCTGCGGTTTAAATGCCGTCGTGCCACAAAAAGGACGACAGCGGCCATTAAACTGTGGCCAACGGTTAACGGCGATACAAAACGCATGTGGCATCATGTAACCATGCAACCGATTGGCGGATATAGTGCTCTTCAACTGCAACTACAACAACCAGCTGCACGAAGGCTTTGACTCATGTCCATATTATACTTATGCATAACATAAAAAAAATCAACAACAAAAATAAAAAGTCAATCGTACGCAAAAAAGAAAAAAGGAGAGAAAAAAATAAAATAAAAAAGAAAAAATACGTAAAACTTTGTTAACTTCATTTGACAACATCATCAGCAGGGTGCACGGGGGTAGAGGGGCTAGGGACAACTACAGGGCACTGATGCGCTGTTCCAGGCCATAGCTCCTCTTCATGTGCGAGCCACTCGTAGTTGCTAGCCCTACTTGGAGCTGGTCGTTGATTGTATTTCAGGCGCTTGAAAAATCAATTTTTATTTAATTAATGTGCCTCGTTGCATGTCCCACAAGCACATATACACACTCACACACACACAAAGTATACACCAAGTGATATACAGAATTTAACTGTAGCTCTCATAAATCATATTGTTTTAAAGTAGCTTATAAATAATAACAAAGTGCTTTAAATTTATGGAATATATTATAAAATATAAATCATATGGTAAAAAGGAAATTGTAATCTGATGTTTGAAATACACGCCTCAACGAGAATTATCATACCGGATATTAGATACAGAATTTCAAATATTAAATAAGCCGATTCCCCAAACTATATCCAATAAGGTAAAGCTCAAGGCCTGTTCACAGCCGCAAATGTGTCAGATATGACAGACTGGATCATGCAGCAATATGCAATGCGTTAAGCCACTCATCTTCATATATATGTACGTATGTATGTAGGTAGGTATTTTTGTATTGAAAACATCTGGCGAACTGATTGCCAATCTGTGATAAGAACTTGAAGCGCCAAAAGACTCAACCCCAAGCAAATCTCGACATCAATCAGTTGATGTCATCAAACGGTTTATTTTGTTGCCACTTGCAATGCACACAATGACGCCGCAGGGAGTTGTCACAACACTTTACAGAGGCGTCCGGTGGTGGGAGGATGAATGTGGTATGGCGGTGTTGGCCGCATAACACCTGCAAATACCGCTACTCACAGCAGCAACAACAGCAGTACTAGTAGTAAAAAAAAAATTAAATCTTATACTTGTATATTTAATATTCATATTTCAATTCCTTTTTGGCCCAAACATTTCTGGTCTTTCATTCCATTGTTCTCACTCTCTCAGATACAGCTTATAACATTGTGTATCCCAGTTGGAAGTCTTTAACCTCGAGCAGCTCCCATTCGGCTTTAGCTGCCATTTGCCCTCTGCCCTTTTGCTTTGTTTGCTTTGACTTTTGAGTTGTGCGCTTGGCAATTGAAATTTTTATAGTTTTTATTGACATTATTCTTGCCCTTTATTTATAAAATTTTGTTAATGTTTTGTGTTATTAAAAATGAAATATATTCTCAGGGCGATGGAATGGAATACTGAAAGCTGAAAAATACATTCGTTTGTACAATTGAAAGTATTATCAAACATACATGCATCAATATTTAAATGCTGGAAACGAAACACATTTCTATTATATGGAATTTTGCAAAATGCTTGTAAAACAATCGGATGCAACACTGCAATTGATACAAATTATTTACAAAAATTCTTTCTTTTCAATTGGAAATTAATGCTAAGCAAAATTCAATTTGTAATCAAAATGTTAAAAACACACTCGTCAAGGCTTTTGGTTATTTCCAGCTGAGCTTTATATTTTTTAGTTACGATTTTTGGAATTCGCTTTTCATAACATCGCTATTCACAAATCATCGATAAAACGTCCAGTGTCCAAAACGATCACGAACTATCGTATAAGCGATATATCATCGCAATAATTGTCATTCCAGTTTGTTTATCGTAAATGTTAGTTGTCCTCCTGCAAGCTGCTTAAATTAGTTAAATCAGAATTTTATACTTATAAGCCGCAACTGTCTTCAGTTAAATACGCAACGTTTGATCCGATGGAGAAAATAAACAACAATGTACTCGCCAATCGCAAGCACCGAATAAAGAATCAGGCGACTTACCGCAGACTGGTATATAACCTTGTCAAATGCATATTGACAAGAAGTGCGCAAATCAGTTCAAAATGGTGACTAAAACGGATATTGAAATGTCCAAAACAAAGAAGCCGGTTCCACCACCTAATCCCCTTGATGGCAGGCGTTGGTTAGATGGTTAGCAACAAAGACAGGTCGCGCGATCTGCTCAAAGTGAGAAAGAATCGTCAATTTGTATATCACCCTTGTCAATATCAATCCTAAAATTGGAAGAAAATACATTACATCCATTATAAGAGCTATCAGCTATCTGCGAATAAATATACATATATGTACATACATATATATAAACATATTTAATATATATACATAAATAGGATATATATAAATGCTTACTGTGAGGCCATGCGAGGCGTCTGTTTTCTCAGCGGAAACGTGCCAAAGAAAATAGCCCCCGTAAAGAGAAGAAGAGGAGGTGGCATAATAAATCACTTGAGGGGGGTACTAGTGGGAGGTTTTATACTGACGGCTAGTGGGAGGAGACAATGTTGACCCAGTAAGTGAACCCGATAAGTCGAGCGAGTTGGCGGGGTCGAGGCGAAGCAAAAGTTCGCCTTAAGTCAAACCGAAATGCCTCGTTGCGTAGGTGTACGAACTGAATGTGAATGAAGATGGGGCAAGGAATGGGATGCGAATGAGCAAGTGGATGTGGCAAGCTGAGCAAAAGTGCACCTTGAGCACGGTAATTGCCTTGGACGGCTCGCTGAAAGCCCAAACAAATTATAAATTGCCATCAACGACTACGACGACGGCGAATGCTGAATCCTGAATGGCAATGCCCAGTTCAAAGGCTTAAGAAAGAAAGCAGTTACTGCAATTAAAGAAATAGTATACGCTTGACCAAAAAATATCCCGTACATAAATACCCTGAATTATGTATATATATATATATATATATATATATATTATATTCTTATCGAAGTCGTCTTTTGCACGGTGTATATATTACTATAATATATTCTTGTAACGAGTCTCTAGATATTAGTAAGTATATTCTTCTTTCTCTCTCAGTAATAGGATAGAGGACATTACCTTTAAAAGAAAATCTAAGTATAAATAAATAAATTATATTATAATAAGTAAAAGTCGGAATAACTTGGTCTAGTCTAGAGATCGATTGGATATATCCTGAACCCAACTTTAAATGAGATACATGGTCAACCAATCTGTGTTTCCAATTCGATAATTGTATACATTTGATTAATAATATGCCGATATTCGTGAAGTTTTGGTCATTGTAAATGAATTGACGAACTGGCAGACATGCCTAAATCGTTTCGACTATTGTTTCTAATCATGAATATAAAGAATATTTATACTTGATATTGTTAGAGTTGCTTCTTTCAGACCGTAACATAATCAAGCACAACTTAATTACACCCATTTTGCCATTTTCAACTGATTAAGGGTATAAAAGGAAAAGAAAAGTTGACGGTTGTGTGTTATGTGTTGGCCCACTTCAACTCGCTCATTACCCCGCCCACTTCATCACGACTCCACACCTCTCCTCCAACACCGCTCAAGTCATGGCCACCCCCGGTACCAACTCAACACGGCTGTCTTATCTGGTCGCTGTTGATCCATCACCTGGATTGCTGCCACTGCTGTTGCCTCTGCTGCCTGTTGGCTAACTGTTAACTGGTAACTGGTTTTCCCTGTCTGGGCCAACATGGAACATTTTCTGATTGCGTGTGCATTTTTAATGTTGCCTGGCCTTTTGGCCCTTTAAAAAGCTGGCAAAATATACGCACTTCATTCATCAATGGCTCCGCGGCAGCCCTCGAAAAAATACTGGTTGGCAACGCCAAGACAAATGATTATATCTACCAAATGGAACGCCGCAGATTCGAAAGATGCCAGCCAGCCAGAAGTTAGACCAATTACTACACTCTAAAAAAATTATATATATATATTAAAAGACAAATACTTTTTTATTTTTTTAGCGAAGGTAGATTTTTGTAATTTGAAACTTGTTTTAAAATCTGAAATATATATTCGCTTGTATGCGTCCAACTTCTAAAAATGGAAATATATAAGATAACATCGACATGAAAAACTCAATGTAATCCCATATTTTGTAAAATTGTAAAGATCCAAATATAAATGCTGAGATGAGCAGATTCTAATAAAAAAAAAAACACCTAAGATTACTGGTTTATGAAAGAGTTCTCAAATTTAGAAAACAGAAATCGAGTCGTTATAATTCCGATTGCAATACAATCGAAAATTGTAAAAATATTGCCTTTCTATTTATATTTTATATATTCTTAAGCTTTATATCATTGATCAGCAAGCCTCTCGACTCGCACATTCTAACTTGCTCATTTTTCTTAGTGTGGAAGATTGAACAGGTATATGGTATTCTGTTGCTTGGTCTTAGTCGTGGATAGCATTTACTGTTAAATCGCCCCCTCTCCCCAGCATCCCCTTTGTTAACCACTTCTGTTTGCTCTCGCTCTCGCAGCCTGGGAGCATAACTTTGATTTTTATAAATTTTATATAACGGCACACGCCTTTCTTGGCTCCCTCGAAGGCGGTACTACAGAGGGTAATGAGGGGTTCGAAGCTGCTCACTAATGAAATATGAATAATTAATATTGTGTGCGCTCCTTTTTTTCCTGTGTGTTTTGTTTTGTTTTATTTTACTTCATTTGGAGTTCATTATTTTTGGCTCGCTGCATTTGCGCCCTTTTGGCCATGTTCGTTTTGAGTATTTTAGGATTCAAGGAAGTATCTTTTACCATCTAACTCATTGTTTGATTGTGTGTGAGTGTGTGTGTGTGTGTCTGGATGTGGGTGTTGAATGCCATTACAGTTATTGTTTACAGTTATGCAAACAGAGAGCCAAAGCTACACTTAAGATGAAACTAAAGTGGCTTATTAATAAGCAAATGAAGCTCTCATTTGAAGCAGAAGCTAACTTTTGAAGCATATTGCACATTGCTTTTACCATCGATCGATAAAAAAACAAAACAGAGAACAGTGCTTTATATATCTTAAGAAACAATGGCAATACGTATTGTGGACTCATTTAAAATAACTAATTAGATCACGTGGTTTAAAAACATCTGATAGTCAAAATAGAAGCAGTGTAGCATTAAGGATTACCAAGGAGGATGGGCAGACCATATTTAGTTTACTTTTTTGTGAGGCTAACACAACGTGCCGGTATATCAGGAATTTAAAGCTACTAACAAGAAAATGAAACCATATATATTTATCACTTATTTACATAAACCAACTGCTGCTTGCCCCCTAGCAGCACATGTGCCCCAAACGTGCAATGCACAAAAAAAGGGAGGAAAAAAGGGGAAACCTGAAATGCAAATTGCAACTGCAAATTCCAGACATCTGTTGCGTTAATTTGCCAACAGAGATAAGAAGCAGTCGCCAGTTGCCTGTTACCAGTTGCTAGACGAAAGCACACAAATAGAAGCAATATGGAATGCTGCTGCTGGTGGCGACTCCTTGCTGACTCCAGCAAGAAATAAACAAGTGGGGCAAGAGACAAGAGGCAAGAAAAGGTGCGAATCCTTAACACTTTACTTCCAGGTGAGTGTGATATGGGTTTTCCCTTTCTCTGCAACTTTTAATGCCACGTTATTTGTGTCGCACAATTTAGCGTGTAATTATGCACAAGCCACCACATGTAAAGTATATATATATAAATATATATATATATATATATATATATGTATACAGATATGCACAGTCATTATTAGTATTTAAAATGAATTTGAATTACAATGCCAACCTTGGATATCTATAAATCCTGTGAGTCGACAAAAACTCTCGCTCTTCTACTCAGCCTTATATCTCTCTCTCTCTCTCTCTCTCCCTCTCCCTCTTTCAGTTCTTATCTCTGTTTATGTGTGGCCAAATGCATTTTGCTGTTTGAATTTTAATTGCGTCGAAGGCGTCGACAAAAACAACAACAACAACAACAATGAGCACGCTGACCCCGCTTCAATTCCAACGCTTAACAATTTTATACCGTTAGCCCAAAGCGATAGATGGGGAATGCTCGACTTGAAACTTGACGCTTCAATACATAATGTACAGTAAGCAATAAAGAGAGAGATGGTGGAAAATGTAGATAAAAAACTTAAAGCTACAAATTAGACAGACGGAAATATATAGAGACGTAAACATAGTAAGAAATAGAGAGGAAGTCCGATCAAACCCAATAAAAATGTTTATTGAATAGTCAAAAAAAAAACCATTTCTGACCTTTTAAGATATAAAAATTGTTGAACTGAAAGAAGAACCAATTCAAATATGGAATATTAGTTCTCTTATACCATAAACAACTTAAATTCATTTGGTTTTTATCTGTAATTGTTAAGCAAAGCATATTTGTATATTAAAGAAAGCACTGTTAGACAATCCACTGTGTATTTAACATCTGGGGTCTGGATATCTTCTAGTCGAGCTTCCTCGACTAGCGGCCTTTTACTTACTTTCTTTAGCGATAGAAAGCTAAACTCAGCCCTGGAACAAGGGTTGCAGTTGTCGGCAGTGTCCCCTACTTAGTCGTGTCGGCAACATTGACTAATTTCATACTTTTGTCACATTGGCGCTGAACTTAGAGACACCATAAACCGGGAGAGAGTTGTGAGGAGTGAGGCAGGAGGGGGTTTTTAGATGTTTGGCATATGATGGCAACCCTTTTCAAGGACACTTTGTATTCAAATAATGTTTGACGTTTTTGTTGCTGGTATCCTTTCGTCCCTCGCACTTGCTGGCTACGTGGGCTCTTTTATGATATTATTATTTTGTGCGTCAACTTTGAGCTTGTAAAAAACACACCCCACCTCCAGGTCTACCCCAAGAAGGGCACGTGCCATTTAAAATTCTTTAGTATTTGGCATTCGCACGTAATTAGCTGTTAATTTTGGTCGCCGGTTGAAATTTGGGGGCGCAAATGTTTTCCACTTCAACTTTCCACTCTGCACTTCAACTTGAACTTGCCGCACAACACATTCGCTAAATGTGGCCACTGATGGTGACTAAAAGAATTCATAAATTTATTCTCCATGTAGGGCTTTGCTAGAGTGGTGCCTCAAATAGTGAATATACATATCTATATATATATATTATTTATCAGAACGAGAAGCCGAGTTTATTTATGTTATTTATTTATTTTTGTATTAAATTATAATATTATTTTTACATATCGACTAGAGCATTCCATCTTCTGTGTCTCCACTAACTAATGCAACTATTTACATTTGCCGCATGGCTGTATTTTCTTGTAATTTGTATATTCTTCAACTAAGATTTTAAGTGCGTGCTGAGATAACTTTAGTGACACCTGGTCGGGCAGTTAGGTAGAGTAGGAAGCATCCTCTCTCTCTCTATCGCTCTCTAGAAACCTCCTCCGTCCTCCCTTCGTTCGCGATTGACACTAAATTACTTGACCCGGCCGCACCAACCACAAGCAAAGGTATGGCAACCGTAAACCGTAAACCTTGCAGCTAATTATAAATGAAATCGGATATCAAAGACGACTGAAACACGCCTTTGTGCAACACCCGGGCAGCACACCAACACACACAAGCACACAAGCACACACACACACCAACACACACGAATAGACACAAATAATGACAATTCATTTGTAGCCGCCACTGGCGAAACAGTCGACATCACTCGGTGGATGAGGAGCGAGGAGGGCAGGCGACATTGCTGGGAGCAAAAAAGTGAACTCTCCGCTGTGGTTCTAAGCAAACAAACAAACAAACAATGGACGCCGTCGACGATGACGACGAAGTTGTCCTGCCAGAGGGTTGCCACGGCTTCAGAGTTGGGCATGGAGAGGGCTTGGGTTGCGTAGGCGTGGACGTGGACGTGGACGTGGACGTGAACGGTAAACGATCAACGGCAAACGTGGAACGTGGAAAGTGGCACGTGAATGTGGCAAGAGGCAAGAACAAAGTGGAAAATTCATAAAATGTCATTGTCGCTTTATTAAAACACGCCAAAACGCAGGACAAGCAACTCAAACACACACACACACACACACACACACACAATATATATATATATATATATATATATGGTTAATAGATGTTTTGGCAAATGCTGTTATGTTCGAGGGGGAGTAGTGGGTTTAGCTAAATTGTGCACTCGACAAAAAAAAAATGCTCCCATTTTTGGAGTTTGTCTTGCAAAATAGCCACAGCCAAAAGTGTTCTACTTGCGACGGTCCAACTGTCAGATACCCTGTACACATGAATTATACATCCAATTGCTTTTAGGACACTTTTATCAATTGATTGTAAGAAAAAGAAAAGAAAAAACTTACTTACCAGTAATATTTTATGTATATATATATATATTAATTAAAAGCATTGCTGAAGCACATAAATAACAAATATAATTTAAACTTTTGAATAAATAAATAAAATATTTATATATATTGTTATTTAGTTACCACGAATTGCTGTTTTTCACAGTGTATGCGACGTTGTCTGCCGTTCTTAGCATCGACATCTGTTGGCGTCATTTACAAAAGCTTTTTGGCCGTTTTATGGGATTTTGCAACAGTTTCATTTTCATTTTGGCCAAAAGAGCGATGCCAGAAACATACTCCAAGCGTATGAAGCTGTGGGGGGGAATTGTGAGTGGGGATGGGTGTGCTGAAGGGGTGGCTAAAGGGACTGGCTGCATAATGCTGCCATTAGAAGTTGCCCGTTGAAGCACTTGCTAACGCCAAAAGATGATGAGCAGCAGCAACAGCAGCAACAACAACAACATCACCACACACCATGTGTATAAATACATTACATATATATATATATGTGTGTGTGTGTGTGTGTGTGTGTGTGTGTGTCATGTTGCGACAACGATAATAGCTTCAACTCTCGGTGTCTACTTTGTCTGCGCTTTCGTCGTCATCGTCGCCATCATCATCATCATCATCGACATCATCCTTTCCAGCAAACTTGCACCGATTCTTGCCCCATCCTTGCACCAATTCCGCTCCAACTCCTTTTGGCTCGTCAGCGTCATATTTGAACTTTTAATATTGACGCCATTTAACACGTTCTGTTAGAAATTTTATAAATGACTCTGTCTGTCCGTCTCTCTCATGTGTGTGTGCTGTGTGTGTGCTGTGTGTGTGCTGTGTGTGTGTGTATTATGTGTATATGTTAGCTGGTTGCACACTCTGTGATTCGCTGCCACAGAGCGCCGATTATTTTGTGGCTTTGGTGTCTCAAACTCAAAAAACTATTAAGTAATTGAATGCATTCAAAATCGGATTACACTCAATAAGTGAGCCACTTGTCAATTATTCAAATATTGTCGAATACTTCAAAAATGGTTTTTAAGTTTGCCACTAAATGGAAATTAATCATGCTGATAGTTTGCATGAATTTATATTACAAATATTGTTGATTTAATTAACCTTATTTCAAGTTAATTTTCTTGTAACCAGCTCGAGTGCTGTTCAGTGTATTGGCTTAAATATTATGGCTTAAATATAAAGACTGAGTAAACTGATAATACGGACACTTAATATGTAAGTCTTATTTGTTAAATTGGTTCGTATTGGTTCAATATTTGGGTGCAATGAGTTTAAAGTTGACCATTACTCAAATATGATTAAAAGGCATGTGTAAATAGCTAATTTGTGTGTACAATTTATATTTGCTTATCGCACTTTTCTATCATAAATAGCCAATATGAACTCGATAATCAGGAGCAGACCAGACTCCACTTAATTCTGAGTGAGTCAAAATGCAATGCTGACAATTTACACTGGGCCCGAAGTTGTCATAAGATGACAGCGGCTTTAAGTGTGGGAATGTTGTTTGTGAATTAGCTGAGAGATCAAATCATTTGAAGAGCCCCAACTTAATCACAGACTGTTCCAAGCTGTTGGGCGTCTGCTTGGGGGAAAGCGAAGCAGGGCCAGCATAAAGGATGCCAATGCGAGTATCGAATGTCAGCAGTGTCTACTGTATGTGTGAGTGTGTGTGTATGTGTGTGTGTCGTAACTTATATAAATCGATATGAGTGCCTGTCTACAGATACACAGGCACCAGCACAGGCACAATTCCGTTCCCAATTCTGAATTCGTTGGAAATGTAATAAAAACGGCAACATTATTTTTCTTTGAAAAGCTAATAAAAAATTAATAATTTGGATTTTATTTGCTTTGAATTTCATTGGAAAAGTAATAGAATAAAAGCAATAATCAATGGAATTTTTTTTTAAATTTATTGACATATTATTATATCGAACAAGTTAACATTTTGTGTGTTAAAAACTTATAAAGAAAATATTAAACTATTCTAACAATCTATATTATCAGGGTATGAAACTAAATGGTACGTTAAGAGTAGAAGTTTTAGTACAGAATGTGATTTAGATAAGTTCCGAGTGATGGTTCCTTAATGCTATGTAACGGTACCAGAGAAGTAACTGTATCAAATGAGAGGATATTGGACAGTTTTTGCCATTAAGTCGAACGGTTCAAAACAAAATGATTCCGTTCGCAATTTGGAACAGACCTGCTAGATATGTGTATAGATGTATGTATAAATATGTAGATATGTATGAATGCTAGACAGACGATTTTCGATCATTACACACATACACACACACACACACACCACAGAAAGCAGACGTTGCATGTCTCGCCTCGACTTCGGTGGTGGAGTGGGCCGAAAAGACGCCTGAATGCAATATGTAGCGAGCCTGTGCATCTGTGGGTGTGTGTGTGTGTGTGTGTGTGTGTGTGTGTGTGTGTGTGTGTGTGAGGAAGAGGCAAGCGTCATCTTGTCAAATATTTCGCGCTAAATTAACACGACAGCGCGTCCAAATGGAGCAAAAAGAAGATGAAGAGGAAGAAGATGCCAGCCAGGCAGGCAGACACTCCCAAGGAGACAGAAGGACAGATGGACGGACAGGCACGCAGGCAGAGAGGCAGCTCACTTGTGTGCCTCAAAGGAGCAAGAAGAAAAAAGTCAAGTGCCCCATCACACTGCACATGCTGCATAACTCAAATAGCAACACAGCTATGCGAATGTGTGTGTGTGTGTGTGTGTGTGTGTGTGTGTGTGTAAGTGCATAATTTGTTGGCTTTGTGCTGGGCCTTGCCGGCAGACAGCTCTCAAACGAGGACGAGCATGAAGAGATTGCAACAGCTGCCGCCAGTGCAAAAGTTAAGCCCAAGCATAAACAGAGGGAAAGAGAAAGGGAGCTACATAGAGAGAGAGAGAGAGAGAGAGTGAGATGGAAAAGGAAAAGGAGACATGGCGAGACACGGCAAATTATTAAAAACGATAGCAGCAATTTAGGCGCGGGCGTAATTAATATTAGCCAAGTTAATGATGCATCATAAACGTCATTATCACCAGCAGCCAGTAACTCCGTAACGAAGGAGAGAGTGAGAGAAGGAAAGAGATAGAAAGAGAGAGAGAGAGGGATCGAAAACAGAACATGTGGTGAAATAAAAAAGAAAACAAACAATTAAACTAAGCAAATTTTATATAGAAAAAGGAAATCATTAATGAGAAGTAAGCAGAGAGAGAGAGAGAGAGAGAGAGAGAGAGAGTTGTTAAAATATTTATTGATAAAGGAAGTGGTGATATATAGAGGAAATTAAAGTTAAATAAAAATTATTAATAAGAAGAAAGATGAAGATTAAAAGAGTAAAAAATAAATAAATAAAGCTATGAGAAGAAAATACACAGAAGAAAATACAAGAAACAGAAATCCTGCAGAGAGAAGTTAGAAAGTAAATAGAAAAAGGTTAAACAGTAAAAGTAAAAGTTATGCTAAAAATATAAAAAATATATAGTAAATATATATGCGATATAGAATTGCTCTACTATATGATACCCTGTACTCAAGAGCCACTCAACGACTAGTTTACCTACTCGAATACAACAAGTAACATATATACATATATATATATGTATGAAACACGTATAGGGTGTAGTCAAACAAGCTGAGACGACGCTTAGAATCGAACTGATCTTTATTATACATAAAATCTTAAATCTAAGTACAGTCATAGCCGCCTACTACTATTCCATGTGTTGTAAAGCGAAGTTATGTGCTGTAAGTGCTGTAAGCCTTGTGCTTTCTGTTATTTAACAGTAGCTGAGCCTTCTGCGTCGCATGTTCAAACTTGAACATTCTCCGGGGGGCCAAATATAATATTAATTAATTCCCTCATTTTTAGATATCTTGTTTGTTAAGTGATTGTTGCTGCCGTCATGTTGCCACGTGCGTTTCTTCACGGAGTTTTCGCTCTTCTTCTGTGTTAGCTCCAGTCATCAAGTCATCCATGTAAAAATCCTTTTTTATAATTCTTGATAATTTTTCGTCATTTTTGCAATATAAATCAGATAGATGATGCAGTGATCGTACTGCTAAATATGGTGCCGATGATGTTCCATACGTTATAGTCGTCTTCTGATAGTGGCTTTCACATCGCTGATTTTCTTCAGTCTCATCGGTGTCTTCTTTTTCCAGTTCCCAAAAGCGCTCCAGATCATTGATGTTTACAGTCATAGCCGCCGTCAGAATCTTCTTTGGCGGTGCTCGAGCAATATTTCCGGAAACTATCCATCCGAGTCGTGTCTTTTGCCCCAATGTTCCATTGATCGTTTTGACTTGACCCATCATTATTAACGGAAAAAGGTCCACACCAATGATCATGTCAATTCTGCTTGACATATTAAACTTCGGATCTGCCAAAGTGCAATTTTTCCAGTCTGTACCAACATCCATATCAATGTTTTGGCTGGGAAGTGCTCTTTGTTGTTTTGGAACTACTAGGGCTGTAGTCCGCGCACTGAATTTACTTGTAAGTCGAGGTTTGATTTGTAGAAAAACACTATTCTTTGCCATCTCCATGCCTTGTGAAAATATCCCCTGTATTTCCACGGACTCCTTGTTTCTTGTCAACCTTAGAAGCTGCGCTGCTTCTTCTGATATCAGAGTGCGTTGCGATCCTCCATCCATCAAAGCGCGAAGCTGCTCGTAGTTTCCATCGGCATTCCTTACGCTGACCACAGCAGTGGCCAACAGTGTATCCTGCTCATTTGTTAACTTGATACAGTTTACACTCTCCCTTTTTTCATCTTCATGTAGCAAGGTATTGTGGGGCTTGCTACACTTCTGACATCTCCATTCCTTTCTGCACTCTGCCATAGCATGATTGCCCAGGCAACGGAAGCATAGATGCTGCGCCTTTACAAAATCTTTCCTTTTGTTTAAATATGCTGCTTTAAATTTCTGACACCGGTTAATCTCGTGCCCGCCCATCTCACAAAAACGGCACGACTTCTGTTGGCGTTGTGTTGTCTCTTCAACAACGTTTCTTTGCACAGAATCCACCGCATTGTAAAGCTGATTGATAAATTCCAATACGTCTTCCAGTGATTGGATTTCTCTGTTTTTTGTCTTGACGTGTTGCTCGTATTGCTGCAGAGCCTCCGTAGAAAATTGTCGAAGAAGGATTTGCGCAAAAATAACATCTGCAGCATCGCCAATCTTTGATTTTTCTTTTATGATGTATATACTTTCGGTTGCTTGATCTAAAAACCTGCGGATTTTTCCCTCGGAGTCACATCTTAATGGTTCCAATTCCAATAAACTGTTCAGCCGGTCAGCGAAAATCTTCCGATTATTTTCGTACCGCTTACAAACCAAATTCCATGCCTCTTTGTAGTTTGCAGCTGAGCCAATCAATAAGTGACTCACCATTGTAGCTGCATCGCCTTTCAGACACGATCTTAAGTGGTTTAGTTTTATGGTGTCGCTGATATCTCCTCGTTTGTCTATCACCTCGGTAAATAGGCCATAAAAGTTTGGCCAATCCTTTGCATTGCCGTAGAATTGAGGTATATCCACCTTTGGAACTTCTTGCCTCATCGAGAGTGTGTCTTGTCTCGACGAAGATTGTAGATACGGTAGAGCATTACTGATCTTTTCCATCAAAATCTCGGCTTCCCATTTTAGCTCCTCCATTTCCTCCATATTAAATGCCCTTGAATCCCATTTTTCTTTGACCTCTAGGGTTGCTCTCAAACGAATTTTTATCGTAGCCTTGATATCGAGCAGCTCTTCAAGCGATCGATTAGTCAAGAAGTGTCTGGCTAGATTCATTGCATCCTGTAGTTGGGTTACGCATTTGGACAAGAGACTGTCCGTTGGACTCACTGAACAGTCCCTTTGATCAGCCTCGTCCTTGGATGGCTCAATCTCTCTTTTCTTCGATGTTCTTGTTTCCATCATTGATTTTTTTTTAAATGTTTTCTTTATCAAATTATTTTCAGATTCGATGTTTCAAATTCGAGCTCTGAAACCGACACAACGTTAATAATATTTTTACAATATTTATTTTAGTCAGCACTTTTATTAAGTTGATATTTGGATTACTGATACACAACTAGCTTCGATTCCCAGTGGAATTTTACCAGCAGCAGCCGCGCGTTCTTGTGTGTATATCTATATTTTACTGTGCAGCACCTTTTTACATATATATTTATGTGTATGTGTGTGTACACATTCAATTTATTTTTGCTGCTCGCTTGGAAGTTGCCAATAATTTTGTATTTTTCTTTTTTTCTTTTTGCACTTTTATTTTTTGACGCGCAGTTCAATTTAGATAGTTTACGATTAATGTAAAACTATTTTCAGATTCAAAATCTGAATCCGGCTCGAAGGACCAAAAATTGTATGAAACACGTATAGGGTGTAGTCAAACAAGCTGAGACGACGCTTAGAATCGAACTCATCTTTATTATACATAAAATCTTAAATCTAACTACAGTCATAGCCGCCTACTACTATTCCATGTGTTGTAAAGCGAAGTTATGTGCTGTAAGTGCTGTAAGCCTTGTGCTTTCTGTTATTTAACAGTAGCTGAGCCTTCTGCGTCGCATGTTCAAACTTGAACATATATATACATATATAAATTTATCTATCTGTAATTATCGTTCATTGATTTGATAATGAGTCCAGATTAGTCTGCAGCCCGTAGCCAGATGGGATTATAGACAGGCTTAGCTTAATTTCAGGTATTTTATTTTAAGAGTTTTCAATAAAATTGGTCAATCCTTTCGGCAGTGGCATTTAACTTAAGACTGTATTGTTAGAAACATCCGACTTAGGATGAAGAAGACCCCAACATGCTATCTTTATCTGGTTCATCCAATTTGCTACCTTCATGAAAAAAGGAAAAAATGCTATGATTTTTGCATAGTTGCAACAATCCTTTTCCACAACCCTGAAAAAAAACAGACGAAGGCAAAACACTTGAATCGACATTATGACGTCATTGTTGGGGCGCATATGGCGCAAATGATTAAAGTCATCAAAGTCAAAACCAAATCGAAATCCAAAGCCAAAGGGAAACCCGAACCGAAAGCATGGCCAAGGCAAAAGGCAAAGCCAAATGCGCATTAAAAGCCAATAACAACAGCAGTGATGAGCACAAAATTAATTTACAAACATTTGATGGGTTTATTGGAAAACACACACAAAGACACACACACACACACACACAAACACACACTACGTACACTAAACACTTGCTGTGCACCACATGGCTGCAAATGTTTGCCCAATAAATGAAAATCGCTAAATTACGTGAAATGAGTGTTAGGGTGATGGTGAGGGGAGCTAGGGGTTGGGGAAACTGGATGAGGTGGGGTTGTGCGCTGCTTGCTTCGAGGGTGTGAAAATGCAACAACAAATGACGAACGCACTTATTAATTAAGAGTCAGCCCCGTCTTTCCATAGCGTTTTATGTGCGGCTAAAATATATACGCATTAATATATAAATACATATATACATATATATGTGTATATATATATAAGCCGACCATAAAGCCCTTGAAATCCTTGCTTTAACTACCTAAGAGCAGGCGTAACGACACTTTGTGCCTAGTCAAATCACTTGCTCATCAAAACTACCACCCACAACCACTTTCCCGTCCCGGGATTTGGTTACTCAAGCCGGGGCGAAAACTATTAAAACAACTTGAAAGTTGGCATTATTATGGGTTTTTCCACTTTAATTATAGTTCATTGAAATGAAAACGCACAGCCCGCAAATCTTATGAGCCCCTACAACAGGGTTGCCAGTATTGCCAAACAAGCTCAATTTAATAACTAAACCAATTGTAGGAAAAGGCATTAATATTTATAAGTGCATATTGGAATGTTCAGTTGATATCAAAATCGGTTTATATGGCAGAGAATAAAATATTGAAGCTGAGTAAGGGGCCACAAAGCTAAGATGATCAAACAGATTAGAATGCTATTGTCGAGTCAGCTCGACTAGCAATTACCCTGGTTACCCAGTTAGCCTGGCTTGCGGCGACATTCCACATTTTTTGTTCCACATGAAAACAACGACTTTAATTGTTGATCAATAATAAGTCATTTTGTATTGATTTGACGATTATATAGCTATAGGAAAGATATCAGGGATTAATGTAAGTTAGAAGTATTGTGCAAGAGGAACTAAAAAGCTACAAAATACACACATTGAGCATTTTCCGCAGTGAATTTAATAAATGCCTCTCAGCAATTTTAATAAAAGGATATATTTATATATATATATGTAAGTGTGTGTGTGTGTGTGTGTGTGCTTGTGGATATGTGTATCACAAAAGCACACATATGCATTCAATTAGGGTTTACAGTTGATTGTAAGACACACCTGCGTTGACATAATTAAAATTGTAACAATTTTTTCGTTACAGATTGTGAAATTCAATTGAATTGAATTGAATTCGTGCAGCGACATATTTCCAAGAAATAAAATAATTTCTCTGATTGAATAAATAATTCCACTGAATATTTATGATAATTAAATCATGAAGTGAAGCATTTCAAATTGTTTTTGCATAAGCTGACAATTAAATTGGAATTTAAATCGCAATGAGTTAAAAATATATCTGCATAATTTGACATATGCTGAAAATGTGTATGTAAATCAATTAAATATTATATGGCCAAGAAGCTGAACAAAACTGAATAGAAAAACAGCTTTCAGCTGGTTTCTACAACTCAAATAAACTTATCTTAATCTGTCTCAGTTGAATTGAGATGAAAAGGAAGACAGTCTACAACAACTCAAACAGATATTTATTCCCACTTTAAGAGGATATTAATATAGACTTTGTTTCAGGGTTATCCATAAGTTTTCTAACCGAATACATTTTTGGCTATGAC